>CM076570.1:1422929625-1423390905 GCA_034641835.2 Pinus albicaulis
CTTCAACAATCCTATATGGGCCATACCAGAGTGGATCAATCTTACCATGCTTTCCCTTTTCTTCTCTTCTGGTATCCCATCTTAATACCAAATCTCCAATTTGGAAAAGAATCTCCTTTACTTTTCTATCAAAAATGGACTTCATCTTTTCTTGATAGGTGACCAATTTTTCCCTGACTTTATTCCTGCTCTCACTCAATTCTATCACTTTATTCAACCTTCTTATCAATGCATTAGGTTCTTCTTGTGCTTCTTGGAGAAAAGAAATTACTGGTCTAACTAGTTGAGTAGGAAACAAAGCTTGAGTACCATACACCAATTCATAAGGAGACTTACCAGTAGATATTCTAGTAGTCATTCTTACTACCTAGAGAAAATATAAACTTTGAATCCCAGTTTTTTTTATTTTCATTAATTTTTTTCTTCAAAATCTTAACCAATGTCTTGTTGGAAGATTCAGCTAACCCATTCCCTCGAGGATGATATGTTGTAGAATGAGACAAAATGACATTATATGTTTGAAAAAAAATAATGAATCTGACTGACTTGAATACCTGAGCATTATCTGTTACAATATTGACTAGACATCCAAATCTTCTGAAGATGTTT
This sequence comes from Pinus albicaulis, assembly GCA_034641835.2. Lineage (NCBI taxonomy): Eukaryota > Viridiplantae > Streptophyta > Pinopsida > Pinales > Pinaceae > Pinus > Pinus albicaulis. The sequence continues at coordinate 1,422,930,235 of CM076570.1, forward strand.
TCTTCCATAAACTTCATTACTACAAAACCATTTGCTTTTCTGGTAGGTATTGCTTCCACCCACTTTTTAAAATAATCAGTGGCAGTCAGAATCCACTTGAACTGCCCACTTGATGGTGGATTTATTTCTCCAATAAAATCTAATCCCCATTGTCTAAAGTGTTCTTCAACAAATACATGGAGAAGAGGTAGAGGAGCTAACCTTTTATTCTTTGCAAACAATTGACATTTTGGGAAGCTTCTAACCAATCTGTATACTTCCGCAAATAGGGAAGGCTAGTAAAAACCTTATTTGAGGATTTTATGAGCGGTAAACTTCCAAATATAATGGCCTCCACACAGACTTTCATGGTATTATTTAATAACTTCCATTGACTCCCCTTCTGTCAAACACAACAACAAAATGCCAGCAGGATCTTTCCAATATAGTTTAGCATCAATTATAACATAAGGTTGAGCCTTGATTTTAAGAGCTCTGTACTTTGTTCTGTTTATTGAGGGTGGACAAGAGAAAAATCATAAGTAGTGAATAATATCCTTATACCAATCAGAGCAGAGAAAATTGTATTTAATTATTGAATTTGTGCTTCTTTGACTCATTTCATCAACAACTTCATCCAAGGGCGCAAGAAAACCAATTCCCAGAGCTTGAAAATTAGATTCTGTTAGCAACTTGTCCAAGCCCTGTCCTTTTACCAATTTAGTAGGCTTAATGTATAATTTATACTCTTGGATTTTAGCAATCCACTTTCCTCTTTTTCCTTCAATGTCACTTTGAACTAATAAATCTTTTACAACTGAGTTAGGTACATATGCAACTATTTGAGACTGTAGCACATAAGTTCTGAAGGCTTTCAATGATTTAACTAATGCATATACCTGTTTCTTCAAGATACTGTATTTGAGTTATGCATCTCTGAGAAATTTACTGACAAATGCCATAGGTTTGTCTTTTCCCTCTTCATTCTTCTGCAGCAACACAAAAACAATGGTAGAAGGTGATGCAAATGAAAATATTTCAAAAGGATTTTGATAATATTGACTAATTAGAACATGAGCTTCTTGAAGAGCTTCTTTAATCCTAATAAAGGACTCTCTTGCATCTTTGTCCCATTTTACTTCAACGTTTTTCTTCAACATATCTATTATGTTCCTGACAATCTCAACATAATTTGGCACAAATCTTCTCAGGATATTAATTTTTCCTAGAAACCTTTGGATATCTTTCTTACTTCTAGGCAAATGAATTTTCTGTATAGATTCAACTCTTGCTGGATCAATTTTCACCCTTGATTTGAAACTACATGCCCCAGTAACTTACCTTCTTCCAAAGAAAACAAATATTTCTTAGGATTCAATGATAACCCAAACTTCCTACATTTCAGGAAAGCCTTCTGCAAATGCTCCAAGTTCTCATCATCAGAACCTGAAAAAATAGTCACATCAAAATATATGAATACAAAATTGTAACCCACAAATGCTATGTCCATTTCCCTTTGAAAAGTATCCCCTACGTTTATGAGACTGAATGGCATTCTGACATACATGAACGTTCCCCAAGGTGTGGTAAAAGTTGTTTTCTTCTGATCTTCCTTTTCAACAACTACTTAGTTGTACCCGAAGAAACCATCAACCATAGATAATCTATAAGCTCATGTCCCTTTTTGTAAAACATAATACATCTTTGGCAAATGATAATTATCTTTTAGAGAAGCTCTATTCAAATTCCTAAAATCAACACATAGCCTTATCTCTCCATTCTTTTTCCTCACAGGAACCATATTAGAAACCCAGTCTGAATATTTAAGTGGGACTATGATTTTTTCTTGCAACAAATTCTTTACCTCTTTCTCAATTGGGGCCAGAAGCAATGGATTAATCTGCCTGAGTTTTTGCGTATGAGGCTTAACCCATATTTTAATGGTATTTTATGCTGAATAATATCTAAATCATATGTTTTCAAATCATGATAGGACCATGAAAATACATCCATATACTTTTTGAAAAGATCAACATACCTTTCTTTATAATCCTTTGGGACTCCTTTGAATATCTTAACAACCTTGGGCTCCTACCGAGTTCCTAGATTATAGTCCTCCATCTCACCTTCTTGAGATACCTTATTTTTATCCAATGCTAATCATTTGCATCAAATAGCCTTTCAAGAGGAACCAAACCTCTAGGTAATACATTGTATTTCAATTGTATTATCTTTTGATTACCTATTGATTGCTTAAGATTTGTCAAGTCCTCATTCTGATCAGTCTACTCATTTTCCCGATCTATTTCACTATCTTCAAAGTTTCCAATCATTGTTAGAAAATTATTTATCTTCTCATCATCTTTGAAAACTTGTCAGTGTTTAACATTATCAGGGATTGAGGGTCTATGCCTCAACTCAATCTCATATCTCAATTTAAGATTGATTGGTGACTTGAATGTATTGGCTGCAACTGCCAGTGAATCTGCCATTATGTTTTCTTCTCTTGGAATGAATTGAAGACTCAAAGCTTCAAAATAATTCTCAATAAGGTCCCAGACATCGTTCCTATAGGATCTCAGCCTTGGATGCTTGGTTTGACACAAATTTTTAATCTATATTATAATCAAATTAGAATCACCAAAAATGGAAATAAATTGAATTCCCATTTTTTTTGCATTTTGGAGACACAAAATTAATGCCTCATACTCAACTACATTATTTTTTTATTCAAATTCAAGCTTAAAAGAAAAAGGTAAAAGATTACCTTCTGGAGAAATCAATAAAAATCCAGTTCCTCTGCCATCGTTAGAATAGGCACCATCAAAATAACACTTCCAAATTTTATTTGAATCTAGCTCCTTATGTACAATTGCTGAACAGAGCTGCTTTTGTGAGTCTTCAGCAAATTCGGCATTTTTATGCAGCATAAAACACGAGAGATATTCTTTCTCCTGGCCATAGATAGGGGAATTTCCTGCATCTTTCTTTGTGTTACTCTTTACAAATGTTGTTTCTCTGTATAACCTCCTTTCTTCCCCATTAAAGACAGGAATGATAGCATATGTGAAGTCCATCTTTAAAACACCTCCAAGATTTTCTCCCCAAGATCTGGACAAAAGCATACCAAATATGGCTATAATATCTGCAACTACTACATCCATCATAATACTTTTGGTTGGAATTTGGGCTAGAGATACCACCATGTCTTTGATAAGCCCAACACACTTCACCCTTTTTGAAATGAAAGAATAAAGGTCTCTATAGGGCTTAGTGATTTGTAAATTTAATTCTTTCATTACAGATAAGGGCATGAGATTATGTGATGCACCAGAATCTAACATACAATTATGTAGAATGAAATCATGAAGAAGCACTGATATATAAAATGGAGGAACAGAAGAATCTACCTCTTCCACATGTGGGCCAAGAGTGACCACTGGTTTTTCTTCTTGTAAATTCACAGTATCACCAGTATCATTAGACTGAGAAAGATTAATAAATTCTGTAATTTCCTTCTTGTAACTAGGTGTCTTAGCTAATTCAAGCAAGGGTACTTGAATTTTGATTTTTTCCAATTCTTTGGATATACTAAAAGTTTGATTATGTTTAATAATCTTCTCAATTTCTTCTTGATTTTTGTTAGGATTAGCATTATGCTCAGGTACAATAACAATCTTCTCCAAAATATTAGAATCAATAAACTTATTCTGGGAAGCCTCAGCCTATTGCTTTTCATTTCCACTCACTGAATTCATAGGTTGTTTCCCCATGTCTTATTGTTTTATTTATTTCTTTGGTTGTGGAGTTGCCATTGGAGAAGGGACTGACTCTGGCTCCTTTTCCTCTTCATCTTGAGTTCTTAATCTCTTTTTTGATCTTAATTCATACTTCTTATGTAGCTGTGATTGCATAAAATATGTGATTTTCTTACGATACTCATCCATTTCTTCCTGATAAAATGACACATTAGCTTCTATGAATTCTTCTTCACATTCCTCTTCATCTTCATCATCTTTCATATAAACAACAGATATCTGATCTTCAATTTCTTTCTATTTGTCCTCAGTAGACTGTGAAGGTGCTGCTTCTATATACAAAGGTGCTTGAACTTGATCCCGACTCCTTCTTTCTCTCTGCAAAATATGCAAGGGCTACTTTCTGAACCGTGGATTGAAAACTCCTCTATTTTGCTATGCAATTTTGTTACTGTCCAATTCCATCTTCACTAATTTATTTGACAAGTTCTTGATAAAGTTTGTCATGTCATCAATCATTTAGTCCTGTGAGGAATCTTCTTTGGCCTTACCTTTATCTTGAACTGAATTCTTTTCTTGTGTTTTTCCAGCAACAAACATTTTTTCTTCAATCTCCAAATAATTTTTTTGGATTTGTTCAAGAGTAGCTGATCTTATCTCTCTCAAAGTGAAACTAAAATATGATACAAAAGCCCTAGCAAAAACAACTCTTTCTCCAACAGGAGGATGCTTCATTTCTGCAGGAAAACTATTGTACAATTTATTGAATCTTTTAATGAAATCAGTCATATTTTCATCTGAAATTTTCTTGATAGCATTAAAATTTGTTAATGAATAACCATGATCTCTCTTTTTTCCCCATCTTTGGATAAATTGTGTTTCTAATTCATCCCAATTATTAATTGAGCCATTTGCAAATCCTTTAAACCATTTTCTTGCCTCTCCATTTAGAAACTATACAAAAAGCCTCATTACTACATCAAGATGTTCAACATTTAAATTTTCAGCAAAACTCCAAAACAATGGCAAGTGTTGTTCTGCAGTTACTTCATCTTCACCAGTAAATCTAGGAATAAAATTAAGGTATTCCTAGGGCATTTAATTCATAGGTTGTGGAAGATTTAATGGTGCATATCTATTCATCAAGAAAGCAAGGACAGGGGCTACCATGTTTATGCCTTGATTAACTTCTCCTTGACTAGGTGGGGTCTATATACCGGTTTTAAATGTGGATGGATGAGGTGAAACAACTGATATGGGAAGGGGTTGATGAAAAATAGCAGAAGAACTGGAAACTTTATTAAGTTGAGCTTCTGTAAATGTGAATGAAACAAACTCAAAAGATTCTTCTTCTAACTTTGGTTCTTAGGTGGGGACAAGGATTCTTGTTCCAAGAAAATGAGTTTCCGGGAAATATCCTTGGATGAAAGGGTATGGGAACTGCTTCCTGGTGCAGGCAGTGTAGCATCAGGTGTGGAAAGTATTCTTGATTTCTGGCCTTTTTTAGAAACCAGCTTTTCAGTATCTAACAGAATAGGAGATTTATGCTGAGAGGTATTTGACCTCGTATGTGGCCTTTTATACGCCAAAAATATGAAATAAAGACACGAACTGATATTTCATTGTCTATGAACAACCAGAGGAAATATGAATAAAACCCAGGGAAAGAACTTCACTTCTTCATCCCCGGAAACAACGCCAAAAAAAATGTTGTACCTTAAGAGACAATCCCTTGGCTGTATTAAGGAATCAGTGCTTAAGACATTTTTACATATATGTGACAAAATTTTAATATCAAAGGTCTCTACTTAATCACCTTCAGATGTCCTATTATTAAACCCTCAAGAATAAAATGCAATAAACGATTCACAATGCCATTATTTGTTGATATAAAATGGAATGATGAGAAGAATATGAAGGAAGGAAGCCTAAATTGATATGCTGATAACAGTATCTATCACTTTAAACTTCAGAAGAATTACATGGTAGAAGATTAGTTAAAATGAAGGAGCGCACATTAAGGATTTTAACTCTTGTTCGCATATGTAAAAGAGACTTGTTGCTTCATTAGTTCATTTTATTCAGGAACAGAAAATACACAATGTAGATTGGAAAACATATCAATATCAACAAATGCCCAAAACTTGATTTTCATTCCTTAACCATTTGAAAATTGAGAACAAAATTTGTATTTTGAAGGTCCAAAACTTGGAACCCTTCTCTTTCTTGTTTATCTCTTTAAATACAATAGAAAGTAGTTTGTAACTACTCGAACTAATCCTAACTGCTTCAAATAATTAGGACTTTGTCAACTATCTATTACATGTCATAAAAAATGTCTTATTACAATTACATTCTCTTTAAAAGAGGAAAATAACATGAAACATAAATCATAATCTATTTGTTGAGTGTGAATTGATGATGTTGCTGCTGCATTTCCTTGACTGGTTGGTTTATCTTTCTTTGAAGTCAAGGGATCATTTGGTAGATCTCTCATCCAGGGTCTGCATTTCTTCCATATCTCAATGTTTGTATTACGTGAATGAACCAGCTTGTGATATTCCAACCTAAAGGTAATGATTCTGTTGAATGATAAACTCTCTGTAAATAAAGTCTTCACTAACCACAATAGTTGAAAATTTCTTTGAAGGAAATTGATCATTGTTGATCCTTTAAGAATCTGAGTCTTTTCATGAGTATTGTCTACCTTAATTTTTTCCAACACCAATAAGGGTTCATAAGAGTCCCATGATAAAAGACAACCTCCAAGACCCCAACATGATGGCAAACCTGCTCTTTCTATTTTGTCAAATAAATTATCAAATTGGCTCACTGCTTCCTTTAGCTCAATCAACTTCTTCTCTGTAGACTTCCTGCAATATTTTTTGACAATCATCTTATTAATTTCAACATCATATAAAATCATATCTTTAATCTCATTCTCTTCCAACTCTTGATCAGTTTTGGAATTAGTGAAATCAATGAATTTTCTTTCCCAAATGTCCCTGTTAATTGTCTTTTGCTTGTCTGCCATGAATTATTCTTCAAAATCTCTGATAATACTTCTTTCCTCTACTACAACAGTTAGAAAACCCCAAATTTCTTTCATTTCTGCAATGATATCATTCCATATGATATCCTTAGCTTGTATTAGGGATATATTTCCCTTCAATTGTTCCTTGAGACTTTTAATCTCAGCATCAACATTCTGACAATCTGTTATGTATTTACTGATTTCTCCCTCCTTGGATTGTATGATCTTTGTTGTTGTCTCCAAATCAGATTGTGCCTTTTTGCAATCCCTTTCTTCCATCTTCAATTACGTAGTCAATTGAGATATTTGTGCTACTGGATCTTCATTACCAGATGGAAAAACAAAAGTACAGGTATGAGATTTAATATGATTCTGTAATTATAATGCAGTTTGCTTTAATTTATTGATTTCTTCTTCCTTTTGTAAGAGCTGCTGAAGAAGTTTCTCTTTCTCATTTTCCACTTCAGCAACCTCTCAAGCCATGGAGTGCTCTCCTGTAGGAAATTTCAATTTCTTCTTCAGCATAGATATTTCTGATTCAGCACTTTGCAGAAGCTTCTGTACAGTAGACCTATTATTGGGATCTACCCCAATATTCACAATAATATTTTTGAGTTCTTTTTCCTGGATTTTTAAATCCCTAGAATTTTCTTTCTCTAACTTCAATTTCTTGATAACCTTTCCAAGCATGTTTTCAGCCTTGAGTGCCATTGCATTGGTTTTGGTTTAGCCATACACAATTAGTTGACTTGTTTTCATATGTAGATTCACTTTGTTAAGCAATGTAATTTTCTTTACATCTACAGTTAAACTCACAATATTAAAATTATTGGATGAACCAATAGACATATCAGAGGGATGTGATAGGGAAATCTTAAATTGATCCTTTTCAAGATCCATTGCAGTTAGCCGTTTTGTTTTCTCTGGGGTTATCTGGTACTCAGCTTGAGCCTCCATGCTTGCCTTCATTTTCTGATTTCTTTCTACAATCTGAGCAAACATTTTTTTAATCAAGGGCACTTGTTATTGAGTGCTTTCATGCCTTCTTAGTGAAGCAGGGAAATTTTTCTCATCTCCTAATTGCAGTGAGAAACCAGGTTAAGCATCTACAAAATCCTCACCGAGATTTTTCCTCTTTTCAGACCTCTATTCTTCATCTTCTGAATCAACCACTCCTATTTTAACTCTCTTATTTGACTTATCTGATATGACAAGAGTTTGTATATTTGAGCTCACAGAACCTGCAAAACCCTTATTTTCCATATTTTCTACATCAGGTCTGCTTTCATGAATGAAAGCTGAATATCCATTTTCAATTCTCCTATTAGAAATCACACTATGTGGGTCATAAGACCAATTCTCTCCTAACAATAAGTGCATCTCATCTAACATCTTAGTGACTTCATTAGTTTCCTGTCTCATATTAACTATAAAAGAACAAACAGTCTTTGGCAATTTAAACATATGACCTTTCTTCATAGGCACACGATGGATTTGATCAACATTTAAACTTTTCCTAATGAATTCCAAAGAAAATAGTCTCATGAGTAAAAATACTGGAAGCCTATAAGGTTCCACACCAGCTCCATAGAATTTAATTTCAAAATAATCTTCAAAAACATACCAATCACCAAACTTACAATTCATCCCCAACTACAAGAACTCTTGAGGCTTTGGTAGGAAGCATGGGGGAAAAATTCCATTCAAAATTATATATGCACTAGACATAAAATGACTTGCAAAGTCAAACAAACCTTCCTCATTATTCTCTTTCCTTACTATGTCTATCCAAAATACCACTTACTGCCTCCTCTTATTCATATCCATTATATTTAACCCCATATGCATGAATTCTTCTACATTTTGTTATAAAAACAGATAAATGAAAAAAGAGGGAAACCTGAATGAACCCATTAGTGATAAACTCATCAGTTGAGAATTGACAACTTCTTTCCAATAAGAAGGGATATCTAATAGTACTCCTGGCTTCATCATCAAAGTGAAAATTCCTAGAACGGATTGACTATTGTACTATCATTGTCTTTTCCCAAAATCTTTGAAATTCACCTTAGCACAAGTTTGACTTCTACATCAAAAAACTCCATAGATAATTCTTTACTCTCAGGTGAAAAATTCTGTGTATCTGGCCTGAAAAAAGAGAGGAATTGGTTGAAATCTTGACTTGCAAGGCTATCATAATACACCATCAATGAATCATCTATGAATTGGACATACAACTCTGACTCAGGGTAACACAAAGCTTGACGGACTAGTTGGGCTGAGATTTGCAGAACATTTTCTCCTTGAAAATTCATTACAAAACACTTTCCTAGGCACATGACAGACAGTAGCCAATACACAAATTCGGGAAAAAGGTGTGTTCTTGGAATGCATGTAGAAAAAACACCTGTTTTAACCATGGTGGTGTAAATTAGAGAAGCTTTATCATTTAAACAGACCTATTGATAAAATGAAATGTGGTCTAGAGAACAGATAGTATCATGGATGTCCCTCTCAGTGTCCATGAGAGGAATGTGTCTAGAAGAATCTGAAAGGGATGGATGTTTGGCCATAATTTAGCTTAGGGTGACATAAAATCGACAAGGTGGCATACAGCAGGGAAGGACACCGTGCAGACAAAACCTTGGATACAAACTAACAAAAATAACCTTACAAAAATGAGAATCCATCTTAAATATGTGGCGCAGGCTTAAGAATTAAATGTTGACAAGACGCACCAAAAGACCATTGAAGAATACCCTGACATAGACAATAACTGTCACCAACTAGTTGCTTATGTCACTGCGGGAGGTCTCAAGGTACAGAGAGCTCTTTGGGTTCATGCCCATGTAGTGAATCTCAACCGTTGATCTGGATCAATCCCGCAGTCAACAGGGTCAACTGCGGAGGCACCCTCCTTGTTAAAATGCACGCTGAAAGTGCCCGTGGGTTGACACTTTTATTCCCTGTCTAATAAAACATCGAATCCCGCTCCATAACATGTTCATTTTTTAGTATTTTTGCTGGGACCCACTTCCACAAAGGCTTAAAGTATTAAACTTTAAACTTAATTTAATGAATATTACATATTTATTCTAAAGTACATGAAACCTTATACTTTAACACATATTTTCATAATTTTCTATTTTTTTGTATTTTTGAAAATTAAAAATAAAGGATATTTAAAATGAGCCACAATATGCGGCATGCCGTAGGTGCTATGAGCTTAGTTACGTGGTTGAGGAGGGCCCTTCTACGTAGGCGTGGTCGAGACGCAGTACGTTGACAGTCTGCAAGCAATGACACATCATCTGATGATCACAATCAAGGGAGTTATCATCATTCTCCTCGTGCCGTAAATTAGCAGCCTGCAGCATTGACTAGTAGTCATGATGGAGAGCAGGCTGGATCATCGGCCACGTCAAGCCAGCAACTTGTAGCATCCAGCAGTAATCATGATCATGAGCAGGTTGGACCATCGACCATGTTCAGTCATCACGATGAGCAGCTGACAATTGATCCTAATCAACATGAGGCACTAGTACGAGATCAGTAGGCACGTGCTGATCGACATGTATCTGAGCTTTTCGAGGTTGCACCTTTGACTGAGCAGGCCTTGACTACTACTAATATTGATGATGTACCACTAGCTGATATTTGAAATTTATATTAAAGTTTTATATTTTTGACATTATTGCACCGAGAGGTGCATTCTACAGCCCAGTATGACCTCGATGTGTAGGTATGTCGAAAGCCAAAAAAAAACTAAATTTAAAAAAAAACGTAAAATATACATAATTTCGTCTTTAAAAATAACTTACATAACCATATGAATAAACAATTAAAAATGAATTTAAACAATATAAATTTAAAATACGAATAGTTTTACAACACTCAAAAAAGAGATATGGTAAATAAATAAAAAAATAAATAAAATATAGGTATGGTAAATAAATAAAAATATAAATAAACTAGATGTATGGTAAATAAATAAAACCTCTTTTTATATTTACTCCATAAACCTCTTTATATTTACAAAAAATCAAAAAGAAGTTTTATTTAGGTGAACCGCATGGGCCAAATACCATGGGACAAATTATTATCAATACCATGGGCCAAATACCATATTTATAAAAGAGTTAGAAAAAGGTAAGGTAAATAATAAAAATATATCAAATAGGAGAAGAAATCGACATCTAATTATATTTGAAGCCTATGGACCAAATTAATATTAATACCATGCAAAAAAAACATTATTAACCCTAACATTAATATTAAAATTTATTAAATTTATTAACTTTGTATTAATACAATATTAAATTTGTTATATATATATATATATATATATATATATATATATATATATATATATATATATATATATATATATAGGAGGGAAGAAGAAAGACATATGATACAGGTGGATAAATAGAGGAAGTGACAAGGGAGGGATGGAGATAAACTGAAGGAGAGGGGAGAGGAGGAATGAAGAGAGAGAGAGAGAGAGAGATGAATTTGGAGAGGGAGAGAAGGAGAGAGAGTAAGAAAGAAATGGATATAGTAACATAGTTGGAGAGATAGATAGAGTGATGGGGAAAGAGAGTTGATTTAAGGGTAGAGAGAGAGAGAGAGAGAGAGAGAGAGAGAGAGAGGCAAGCGATAAAGGGAGAGAGAGGAAGGATGAGAGAGAGGAAGAGAGTGATGGGGGAATATAGAGGATTGTAGGGGAAGAGAGAGAGAGAGAGAGTGAGTGATGGGGGAAGAGAGAGGGACATATGAGAGAAATGGAGAGAGAGGAAGGAAAAGACTGGAGACTTGAGAGAGAGGAGGAGAGAGGGAGGGATAAGTATATGGAGTTGTAATGGGGGAGAGGGAAGTATAGAGAGATGGAGCTGGATGGGGAGAGAGGGAGGGATAGAGAGATGCAGTTGGAGGGGGACAGATGGATGGATAGAGAGATGGATTTGGAGGGAGAGGTGGAGAGAGAGTGTGTATGTTTGGAGGTGAGATAAAGAGACAAAGAAGAATAGATGTAGAGAATGAGGGAGAGAAGGAGAGATAGAGAGACATATAGTGACAAAGTTAGAAGGTGAAGATAGAGAGGGAGAGAGGTGGGAGAGAAAGGAAGAGAGAGAGTGGAGAGAGGTACAGAAAGAGAGATGGAGATGGAGGGGGAGAGAGAGGGAGGTAAGAATAAAGACATAGAGAGTGAAAGTTGGAGAGAGAGATAGAAGGAGTGATCATGGATATGGAGGGAACGCGAGAGAGGATAGCATGAGGGAAGAGAGATATAAGTGGCGGAGAGGGAGGGAAGGGTAATAGAGAGGGAGGGAGAGGAGGAGGGAGTGATAGATATATAGATTGGAGTAAGTGAGTGTATGTTTTTGGGTTGATATCGAGAGATAAAGGGATATAAATATATATAAATATATATATGGAAGGTGAAGAGAAAGAAGAGATAGATGGAGATAGTGAGGGAGGGACAAAGAGATTGATAAATATGGAGTGAGAGAGTGTGTGTGTTTGTGGCGGTGAGATAAAGAGACAAAGAAGGAGAGATGGAGGGAAATATAGATATATATCGAAGGGGGGGGGGGGGGTAATCATATTTCTTACAATAGATGCATTGATTTTAGTGTAGATGGTGATTTCTAATCCTATTTGATTGCTTGTACTAGATGCATTGATTTTAGTGTATATTTTGATTTCTAATGATATTTTATTACTTGCACTAGATGAATTGATTTCAATGTACATTATTTCTAATTCTATTTGATTTCTTGCACTAAATGCATTGATTCCAATGTAGATGGTGACTTATAGTCCTATTTGATTTCTTGCACTAGATGCATTAATTTTAATGTAGATGTTGATTTATAATTATATTTTATTGCTTACACTAGATGCATTGATTTAAATATTAATGATTTCCAATCCTATTTGATTTCTTGCACTAAATGCATTGATTTAACTGTAGATGGTGATTTATAATCCTATTTGATTGCTTGCAATAGATGCATTGATTTTAGTGTATATGTTGGCTTATAATCTTATTTTCTTACTTGCACTAGATCCATTCATTTTAGTGTAGATGTTGATTTCTAATCCTATTTGATTATTTTCATTAGATGCATTGATTTCTATGTAGATGTTGTTTTCTAATTTTATTTGGTTTTTTGCATTAAATGCATTGATTTCGGTAAAATGATGATTTCTCATTTGATGTAATTGAATTTATGATGGTATGTTAATTTTAAAGTCATTGGATTAATAGTGTGCATTGATTTCAGTGTAAGTAGAAAACATTATTGACAATGTAGAATGTGTTTTGTGTTATAGTAATTAAACCTAATAATATTGGAGAGCAAGAGAGACAAGGTATTATGTTTACTACAACAACTTGAGCTAAATATTGAAATGATTTATGATTTATTATTTCTACTATATTTTTCATATAATCCATATGGAAAGATGAAAAAACTAACAAGGGTGACAATATTATATTTTTAGATTGATCACAATGAAGGCTATTTGTGTTTGACTAGATTACTATTATTCACATTTTATATCATTCAATATTATTACATTGTCACTTTGCATTCAAAAAATTCAATTCATCATTAAAGTTATTTTACAATATTTTGTCACTTTGCATTCAAAAAATTCATTTCAGCATTAAAGTTATTTTACAATATTTTGTCACTTTGCATTCAAAAAATTCATTTCATCATTAAAGTTATTTTACAATATTTATCATCTCAACAAACTGAGAGGTAACTAAGAAAATTTGAAATTAAAATGATTCGATAAATCTCAAACATATTTAGCCTATTTAAAATGGTTATATGAATATTAGATGTATTTACATATTATTGGTATAATTAATCATATCTCGAGGTGAAAACTTTTCCTCAAGTTTTTCACTCAAAAAAGAGGTTTTCACCTCGAGAGATTTGATCCTTCTTAGTGCTTGATAAATACGTAGTTAAGATGGATCTAGGTTGGTTCTACTTACAATAAAGATAATTTAAATAATTACAACAAACCATTTTCCTTTCTTATATTACAAGTTATTCACTGTAATTTATAAGTGATCTTGTTCCCATATACAACCATGGGGTTTCTCCATCTTGTACTCATATACATTTGATTTGGTTCATGCTCACCATGTTTTTTCTTTGTAAATTTAGTAGTGCCTTTCTATTTTAAATTTTTAAACAAACAAGTTGCTATACATACTATATCGTTTGTTGTAGCCTCAACCTGCCCGAAAGAAACCAGGTATATTGGCCACCGCATAGAATTAAAAGCCAACCAAAACTGAAATTGTCTTTTCCTTCTAGTTACTGCTTTTATCGCTTTACTATGTCCATAAAATTTACAGTTAAAACAAAAGCTATATCTACTATCTGCCAAAAACATGCAAAAACATCTATAATATAAATAGAAATCCCTTCAGAAGAGTCCACCTAGGCTGGGTCCTTTGCTATAGAACCCAACAATTCCTTTTGCTACATGATATGAAGCTGTCGCTCTATCTTTCCAATTCTTTCATTAACTTTAATCTGAACTTTCACCATATTATGGATGTCTTGTTTGATTTGATTAAGTTTAAAGAGCATTGATGAGTTTTCTTCCTTCACTTCCATGTTAGCCATTTCCTTGGCCAGAACACATTTTATTTTTTAGTAAGTTTTAACATATTGATGGAATAGGGATACACGGCCTCTTCTACTGCAAGGATCTGAAATGAAGGCCATTTTAGCGACCTGTTCCTTCAAGTATTCATCTTAACTATCAGTTTGTCTTTCCCAACCATGTATTGTATTATGTATATGAACCAAATTCCCAAATTCATAAACATTAGCAATATTTTCCAGAATTTGTTTGTTTGTCTTCCGCCCTCTTTTAATTGGTCCAATATTTTGGTTGATATGTTGATTGCCTTTTCCTCTACCATTTTGGACTTTCACCATGATGATTCTAAAGTAATGAACGCCCAAAAACCTGAATATAATTCCTATGTATAGAGAAACATTAGTATGTTGATCCAAATGTACTATGTTAGTTGCCTCTTGAAGCCCCATAATCTCCATAGTCAAACCGAGGAGATGTTTACAAGTATTGAGAACAAGGGTTTGGTTAACCTCATCTTGCTGATGCATTTTATAGAGAAAAAATTGGCAATGGGAGGTGTAAAACAACCAGACAGTAAAAGACGACCATTGATAAACAAAACCCCAAGTACTATCCTTAACCCGACTGAGAAAGGCATAAGACGACCATTGATAAACAAAACCCCAAGTACTATCATTAAACCAAATGAGAAAGAGACAACAGAGATCCATAACCTTTGTATGAAATAGTTTATCATAAAGAATCTAGGGAGACTCGTGACTCAGAATTTGCAAAATATGTGACACTGGCGAATTATGCCGACTAAAAACCCAAGTGCATATCCTATCCTACATATTTTCAACAAAGCGGAACCGAAACCTAAATGCATGCAGAGCATCATACATTTCTGACAAATCATTAGCCCAGAATTGAACAGAGAGTGATCTGGATTTATGCAGGAACACAACAGAATAAACATACAACCATAAATACAAATATGCAGTGAAAATAACACTTCACTTCATTAGTATCAAAGAACTGAAATTTTCTTACAGACATAATAGAATTAAACTAGCTAGGGAACTGGTAGCTATCTCTGAGAAGAGATGTGGCAGCTACAGGCCTCCAAACTTAGTTAAAATGAGGCTCAAGGGCCTATTTAACATTTATAAACAATAGAAAACCCTAAACATCCAAAAACATAACTGTAGGAGATGAAGTGCCAAAACTATGGGCCACGTTTGGGTAAATTGGTGTTTCAACTTTCCGAGGATGTAACTTTGGCATACGATTTCTGTTTGACGTGAACCATACGTCGTTAGAAATATCTATCTGAGGAACACAAATTTTCAGTCGAAAAACTTGGTCCATGGATCCATGTTGCTCCCAATTTTCCCCAAAAAATGTCGTTTAGGGCCTCAAAACGACTCCGGATGTTCAGGACCTAAAAAAATGCTAAAAATAGTAAGTTGTGCTGAAACTGAAAAACTGAAAGAGAAAATGGTGGGGCCCCAAGTGGAATAGGAAGGCGACCACCAATATCCACCTGGATCACTCCTCCTCCCTTAGGAAGCAATGGTCCCCATTGTGTTAAGTTCCTCCACGAGATGATGAAACTTCTACTGAACTTGGTCCCTGGTGAAACACTTTCCTTGGTGCACGAGTTGGCTAGATTTGACAACCCGATACAGTTGGATCTTATGTTGGCGAGTGTTCTTGATTTTCATGACCATGATAAAATCTGTGGTGGCCTGTTCCATGCAGTCTGGGTTTAAATTTTTTGGTGTGAGTTGTTCTGCAATGTCAGAGGTGTCCAATAGAGGTGGGAAGTAAGGAAGAATGTGGTCCACATTGAATACTGGGTGCAGACCAAGGAATGGTGGAATACTGAGCTCAAAGGCATTGTTTCCTACATCCTTGGTGATGGTGTACGGCCCGTATCGGAGCGGGCGAAGCTTGCACTGGGGTCTAGTGAGGCGCTCCTTCTGCAAATGTAGCCACACTTTGTTGCCCATGTGGAAGTTGTTTGGCACCCGATGTTGATCATGGTGTTGCTTGTACTTACCATTGGATCCGTCTAATATGTCATGAAACTGTTGGGATATGTGTTGAATGCACTCGATGAAGCTATTTTCTTTGTCAACTTTATACTGGACATGAGCCGAATCGGCCTGAATAGCTGCAAATGGCATGGCTACATCAATGGGACATAGTGGCTGGAATCCCAAGCCCACCTGAAAGGGGATGTGATCGATTGAGCTGTGGACAACCCGGTTATAACTATGTATTACATAGTGGAGGCTCTCGTCCCATGTTCGTGGATGCTTTGAATTGTACATGCGCATAATGTGTACAATCATTCTATTGACAACCTCTATCTGGCCATCTGTTTGGGGATGGAAAGTTGTGGACTTGGTGAGCTATGTGTCCAGCTTTAATCAGAGGCTGGACAAAAATGTGTTGAGGAACCTACTATCCCTATCTGATATGATAGACTGTGGGATCCCAAAGTGCACCCACACTCATTAAAAGAAGAGTTTAGTAGTGGCTTCTATTGTGATATTCTTATTGCAGGCCGCCATAATGGCCATCTTCGAGAATTTGTCGATGACCATGAAAACACAATGATTTCCATGCTTAGTAGAAGGCAAGCTCGACATGTAATCCATGGATATGGATTCCCAAGGTCGACTAGGGGTAGGTAGTGAAGTATATAGGCCTTGCTTCTTGATGGTCGGTTTGGAAATGGCACAAACAGTGTAGGATCTGATGTGCTTCCCGACATCCTTTCGAAGGTTTGGGAAATAGAAATACTTCTGCAGTACTACCACTATTTTCTCGACCCCGAAATGCCCAATGACTCGAATATAGTGTTCTTCCCATATCACCTTGGCACGCTCGCTTGAAGGAACACAAAGGTGTCCTAGTTGACATAAAAGTGCATCTTGGAGGTGAAATTTGGAACTTGCATACCCCCCAAGAGTGCCTTGTATGTGTGGCTAAATTCTGGGTCTCTCTCATAGAGAAGTAGCCAATCAAAAGTCTCGTGCCCACAAGAGTTGAGAACAGTGGTGAGTGCCATGTTCGGTGGTTGGCTGAGGCAGTCTGCAACATTATTGGTGCTACCCTTCTTTTACTTGATGTTCAAATGAAACTGTTGCAGATATGTGGACCACTTCTGATGGTAATCATTCTACAACTTCCCTTATGCTTATATGAACTGCAGGGGCCGGTGGTCTATATGGATGATTGTTTCCTTCCCCAAAATGTAATGCTTCCATTGTCGACAAGCTTGCACAATGGAATACATTTCTTTGTCATAATTGGGATACTTGTGAACTGTGTCAGACAATGTCTCACTATGCTACGCCACTGGATGTCCCTGTTGAGTAAGAACTACCCCAATAGCATAGTCAGAGGCATCTGTCTCAATCTCAAATGGATGTTGCAAGTTTGGTAATGTGAGCACTCGGGCAGAACAGAGGTGATTTTTCAATTCTATGAATGCCTTCTGTTGAGATTCTGACCAAAATAATTTTGATCTTGCTCCTCCCTTGCTGACTTGACTTAAGGGCCAAGTGATCTGAGAGAATGCCAACACGTACCTACGGTAGAAATTACCAGTACCTAGAAAGCTGCGAAGCTCTGTTATAGTGGTTGGGGCTGGCCAATCTTGAATGACTTGGATCTTGGTTGGATCCTGGTTGGATCCACATGCACCCCTTATCATCGATAATGTATCCTAGATATTGAACCTGGGTCATGCCAAAAGTGCACTTCTCCAAATTGGCATACAAATTGTGTTGCCGCAGTGTTTGGAGGACTTGTTGGATGTGGTGGAGGTGCTCTTCCCAAGTCTGGCTGAAGATCAGAATGTCATCCAAGTACACCACTACAAATGAGTTGGTGAATGGCCGCAAGATGTCATCCATCAACCTCATGAAGGTTGTGGGAGAATTCTTCAACCCGAAAGGCATGACCATCCATTCGAAAAAGCCTTCCTTGGCATTGAAGGCAGTCTTCCACACATCAGAGGGTTCAATTGGTACCTGGTGATACCCAGAATTTAAGTCGATCTTGCTGAAATATTTCACCCCTTTAAGTTGGTCTAGAAGGTCATCAATCCGTGAGATTGGGTACCTACTCCAGACAGTGATCTTGTTCAGTGCCTGATAGTCAATGCAAAATCTCCTCGTCCCATCCTTCTTCTGTACCAACACGATCGGGCCCCCACAGAGCGATGAACTTGGTCGGATGTGACCTTTCTGTAGCAGCTCTTGAATCTACTTATTGATTTCATCGTTCTCCAAAACAAAGCGCCAATAGATCGGTCCATTAGGTAGTAGCGCACCTGGGGTTAGATCAATCGTGTGCTTGACCTGACAGTGCAGAGGAACCCCTGTGGGTGACGTGAAGATGTCCCCGTACTGCTCCAACACCTTTTCCATTTGTTGTTGTTGTGCAGAGGAGCAATGTCTGGAGGTCGTGGCCACAGTCTTCTTCTTTCCCTAGGGGCAGATCATCAGGGAAACGAATTTCCTGGTTTGGGAAATGAGCTTACTACATTGTTCTGTAGTAACCAAAGCGATAGCGGTAGGAGGTGGTAGCTCTAGTATCCTGTACAACTTATTTCCCAAAGTAACAATAACAACATGAGGCCAAGACTCATACACAACATGATGCTTCCACAAGTATGATTATCCTAATAATACATCAGAATCATCAATAGCAGCAACGTCACATAATACCTCATCTGTGAAGGGCTTGATGCTATAGAGAAAGCAACACTGCTGACTGACGCAGAGATCTCGTCCTTGGTGAAGCCACCCGATGGTGTATGGATGTGGGTGAGCTGTGGTCGGCAAGCCAAACCACTTCATAGTGTCTGCTAAAATGAGGTTATTTTGGCTCCCATTTTCAAAAATGAACTATACTGGGGAGCCCTTTACCCACATCTAGGAGTGGAAGAGATGTTCCTCCTCCTCTAGATCTTCTGGTTCCTCCTTCTGGATCTTCGTAGTGGCAATAGTGGCATTGGGCTCCGCATCAATAATATGTTTTCATTTTTCATTCCCCTTTTCAGGTTCTAATTCAGAGTTGGAGCATGCATCTGACTCAGAAGCCCTCCTCTCGGCCACCAACAACTGCTTGGCCCGACACTCACTTGTGTTGTGAGTGGAGCTCTTATGTAACTCACACCACGTTCCTGTGTCCTTCTTTGGCTTTGTGGTGTTGTTCTTTGCTTGTTTCTTCAACAGGTTGTCTTGAGCCAAGATGCCTTGGCTCTGTCCTTTATTCTGTGTTTTGGGAGCACCTTTCCCTTGCTTTTGATTCGTAGATCCAAAGGCTCGCTTCTTCTGTTTTAATTTATGCTCAATCTTGGAAGCATACCAGTATGTCGTACCAAGTGAGGAGATGTCGAGCAACTCCATTTCCTCCTGAATGTATCTGTGTAGACAACTGTGATACTTTAGCACTAGATGTTTCTCTGAATCTTTGATACCCAACTTTGTGTTCATGGTATGGAACATATTCGTTAGCTCATGCACATCTTGATCCCTTTGTTGTCACAGGGTGGTCCATTGTATGTAATTATCCTCATAGCTCCCCATGGGATAGTATTGTTCCTTGACGGTGTCTCAGAAAGAATTTCAAGTGGGTACGGCCGAGAACAAAGAGGGTTTTGTCTCATCCTTTTTCTCACAGTAGGTTTCCGACCAGTCCTTGACATGAGGGGTAGCTTTAAGGAGTGCAAAAATAATCTTCTCCTGGTCGGAAAAGTCATGAACCGAGAAATATCCTTCTAATAGATTCAACCATATATCTACCACATCTGCATCTAGTTGACCCTCAAATATGGGAATGTCAAAATTTACTTATACCTTAAAAGGAGTCACACCTCCAGAGTGGCTATTGGATGCAGATGTGCCGCCGGTGGGCAATTGTTGAAGGATCTAGGCAAAGTTATCCATCATTGCATTCCTTTGTTTTTCGAGGGCCTCCTTGAGTAATATTTTGATAGGATCTCCTGCTCCCTCATCTTTCGTTTCGTCCCCCATGGGCATCCGTCGGGGTTTGCGAGGCTAATCTTGCAAAGGTTCCACCAGATTGAGCCCTAAATCCTTATACCCTGACCTCGTTGGGGACATGCAAAGAAGGATCGAGAAAAAGTAGACCCCTATGATACCACTGATCCGGATTTATGCAGGACTGCAACAGAATAAAGATATAACCATAAATACAAAGATGCAGTAGAAATAACACTTCATTTCATTAATATGAAAGAACTGAAATTTGCTTACAGACATAATGGAAATAAACTAGCTAGGGCGTTGTTAGCTATCTCTGAGAAGATATGTTTCTGCTACAGGCCTGTGAAATCAGTTAAAATGAGGCTCGAGGGCCTATTTATTATTTAGAAACAATGGAAAACCATAAACATCCAAAACCCTAACCCTAGGAGATGAAGCACCAAAACTATGGGTCCCGTTTGGGTAAATTGGTGTTTCAACTTTCCGGGGATGTAACTTTGGCATACAATCTCTGCTTGACATGAACCATACCTCATTAGAAATATATATCAGAGGACTACAAATTTTGAGTGAGCAACATCAGTCCATGGACCCATGTTACTCCCGATTTTCCCAAAAACCGTCGTTTAGGGCCTCCAAATGGCTTCGGAAGTTCCGGACATGAAAAACTGCTAAAAATAGTAAGTTGTACCGAAACTGAAAAATTGAAAGAGACAATGGTGGGGCCCCAAGTGGAATAGGTGGGTAACCACCAATATCCACCTGGATCAGAGAGGGAGCCAGCACCTGAATATTTCTAACGACCGAAAGAAAATACCCAGAAGGATACAAAGACATATAATGATTATACCAAGACAGATAATGATTATAACCCAGAGGACTACAAAAAAAAAGCTTGATTTTTATACAAACAACCTCAAATCTTCTAAAACTTTTAGAACAGGGATTTTCCATGCAATTATCAAAGGCAACAGAATAACCATCATCATTGTTTTTCAGAACAACGAATTGGGAAAAGAAGATCAATATAACCATTACATACCAAGCTAAAATCCAACGCCGAAGTTACCCACAGTCTGCTTCCTGCAAGATATCATACACAAAGCGAACAAAGCTACCATGCTCTCTGAAATTGGTTTTACCTGATGGGAAACTAAGCTTTTTACCAAAACAACCCCCCGCTGCTAGTGTAAATATCAAATTTGGTCTGACATCGCTTCATGCTTCACTACTGGCCTGTTAATGCACATTGATGGAGCATGATGGCAAGGGTTACCGCCGCCATCCCGCATTATAAAACCTTCTGCAAGCTTGATCCACCACGTGGATTGATCTGACCGCCGTCAATGCTCTCTTGGCACCCCGATCGGAGTTGAGATCTGTCTTTTTCTAATATAATCTATAATGATTTAAGTTCCACATTCCAAACCTGATGATTTTGATTTACATCGAGGTGACTATCTTCATTCTTGCATGCCCAATTAGCTAAATAATCAGCTGCTTCATTACCTTATCGATGCACATGATTAGGAATAACATATTCTATTTGGCAAAGTAGATGGCCAATGTCTTCAATTAATCTGGCTATTCTGCAACCTTTACTGATCTTTTCCCATTGAGTTCCTTGTTGGAGTTTTTTAAGGATTCCTATTATCATTTCAGAATCCCCTTCTACTATGATTCTTTGGTAGCTTTCCCTAGACGCCATAATAAAACCTTGTTTGACTGCCATTAATTATTCTTGATTATTTGTAGAAAATCCTATTGGAAATAAATATATTCTCGAAACATTTCCTTGAGAGGTTCTGAATATACCACCTATCCCTGCATGTCCTGGGTTTCCTTTAGAGGTACCATCAAAGTTGAGTTTGAAAAAGCCCGGTGGAGGTGGTTGGAAAATAGTCACTATATTATGTTGATTTGGCCTGAACTTCCATAATGATAAAGATAAAATTTGAGGTTTTAAATTCAATTTAGCTAGGATTCTAACCTCCCTAGCCTCCCCTACCCAATCGTCATCCAAACAATGTTCTACCAATATGGATTCCCAAATATTTTCCACTATTACTTTCCATATGTGGTGTATTTGCTTCTCTTCCCCTTGAAAAATTCGATGGTTACGTTCTTTCCATATTCCCCAAAGAATGAATCCTATAGATAATCACCAAGCACGATTAACAACTTCACTCTTATATCCTCCTTTCTGCCATTTACATATGGTTGTATTGATGCTAGTATTATCCTTATCTGTTTGTTCAAACAATGTTTCATTAAGCTTCCAAATATCATTTGCAAAGGTACATTTGTTAAATTAATGTTCAATATTTTCCTCCTCCATTTTTCACATTACACAATGTGATTATCCTTGAATACCTCTATGTTGTAGATGATCCCATGTTAAAGTTTTCTTATGACTTAATAGCCACATGAAATATTCAAATTTAGGCCAAAATTTCGCACTCCAAATTTTATTCCAAATTGGGCCTGCAATTTCCTGATGATTATTTGATTTGAGATAATAAGCTTCTTCAATTGTGAACATACCTTTCAATCTATAGCCCCATCTTAGAATATCTTCCCCATTTGTAGCAAACAATGTTCTAGTTTTCAATTCTTTGTCCAAATTGTTCCATTCTGTCGTTTGTGGAGCATTTTTCCATTGCTCTTTTCTTTTCCAGATTCACCATTGACCTTCCTCTTCGCTATTCTTGTATTTTTGTATTGATCTTTGGTTTGGGAAGTTTTTAAATAAAAAAATTTCTCCTAAATACACCCGGCTGAAGAGTTTCTCTCTCTGCTACCATGAATCCTCCCAAAACAATGTTGTTCTTCCTCCTCGTACTTCCCAGAAACTATGTTGTCTTATTAATTCTCTGTTATTAGCTGCTAAATTCCATATATTTGATCCTTTAGGGGTGATGTCTAATTTCATTTTTTCCACAATTATTGTAGGAATTGCATATTTCTTTTCCCAAATAATTTTCCAGAGGTCCGTGCCTCGTTGAATCCATCTCCACCATAACTTAGCTCCCATTACTTAATTGAGGACATAAGGATCACGAAGCCCTAATCCCCCTATTTTTTTTTGTTTTTATAAGTTTCTCCCAGGATAAGAGTGCCCATTACCTCATGTCTTGCACTCCCTGCCAGAGGAATTTTTTGAATATTTTTACCATATTATTACAAACTATCTTCGAGGCCGCTCTGCCTGAAAACTAGTATATTGGTATAGCCTGAAGAACAGATTTCAGAAAAATGACTCTACTTGGAGCATTGAGTACTCTGAGGGCCTAGTTCTGAAGGCATTTATGAATATTATTGATAAGATCCGACCACCCTACAATCTTGAGTGAAGATTGATTCATTGGGAACCCCAGGTATTTTATTGGAAACATTCCAATTTGGAATCCGAGAGTCCTTGCTATGAATCTTTGAGTGGAATTGGGGGTATTAAAAAAGTATACATTCGATTTGTAATTATTAATCATTGTTCCAGAAGCTTGCATAAATACCTTAATAATTCCGAGAATAGCTTTTGATTCTGATAAGGAGACTTGGCAGAATAGCATAATATCGTCAACAAAGTGTTGATACGAGAGATTAAGATTCCTACCCCATAAAGTCAAGCCTTTCAAGCAATTTGCTGCAATTTGGGCATTTATAAGATTGCCAAGGCCTTCAACAGCTATAATAAAAAGAAATGGGGAATTGGGATCACCTTGACTCAGGCTACGAGTTGCATTAAATGGATGGATTGGAGCTCCATTTACTAGGATAGAATAATTCGGGGTTGATATACAAGACGAAATCCACTGCATCCTTCTGGCATCACAACTGAAAGCTAACAAATTTATTTCAAATAAGACCAATGTAATTGATCATAGGCTTTTGAGAGATCTAGTTTTATCAACATACGTTTCACTTTTTTCACTTTCAAAGAATGCATTGCCTCTTTTACCATTACAATTCCATCCAATATCTACTTGCCTTTTACGAATCTAGTTTGTTCTGGTGAAATAATATTGTGCAGAATATGTTTCAGCTGATTAACCATGATTATTGACAAGATTTTGTATATGAAATTACACAAGGCTATAGGAAGAAAACCTTCTATAGGGTCTGTTTGGGACTGCTTCGGTATTAAAGTAATGAGCATAAACTTCAAAGCTAGATACACATTCCATATGCGCCTTGGTTCTTCTACCATCTCCTAGATTTCGTGCCCCATAAATGACCAGGTAGCCTGATAAAATTCCACACAAAGTAATAGTACAACACCTTGCTAGTTCTAATCTAAAAAGGTTGAAAAAAAAAAAAAATTGAAAGGAAATTGGGAGGTGTAGTGATTCCCTTTGTAAAATCATCTGGTCCTAGAGCTTTCTATTTTGGAAGTGTTTTAACTACCTTTTCCACTTCCTCCAATGTGATCTCCCTTATTAATGCTAAGTTCTGATCCCTGCTTACTTTAGAGGGGATATGGATAATGATTCTCCAGATATCTGCTTCTCTATTATGGTTAGGTTCAGTGAACATATCCTTCAAATGCCTTACAAACATATCTTCCATCTCATTATGCTGGTAAATTCTATTGTCATTTTCATCCTTTAATGAGAAAATCCTATTATTTCATCTTCTCTGAATTGAAGATTTATGAAAAAAAGTTGTATCTTTTTCCCCCTCTTTTAGCCACTGTACCCACGATTTCTATTTCCATAATATCTCTTCTTGTTTTCTCCTTTCCTCTATTTCACTGAGAACGCGGCCTTCTTGTTCTGCAAGATCTTCCGATCAGCCCTGTAAAATCATCTCCTGTTGGTTTTGTTTCATTATGTTTTGAAGAGAAATCATTGTAGCCTGAATATTGCGAAATTGATTTTTATTCCAAGTTTTTATCTCCTTTTTTAATTGCTTCAAACACAACTGGAAGGTATGCATTCTGTTTCTTCATTGTATATTGATATATTTCCACCATTGTTTAAATTTTTCTAGGAGAGTAGGATCCCTTAACCAGAATAATTCAAATTGAAAGGGCCTATTTTTTGGAACTTCTTTAATATCGATTTCCAATTGAGTAGGCCAGTGATCTGAGCCTAGGGATGGTAAGATTAATGCTTCAGAAAAAACATCTAAGCTCACAAAATCCTCTAAAATGAGGAATCTATCAAGTCTAGATGCTATCTGGTGTCTTTCCCCCCTTCAATTATTCCAAGTAAATATTCCATTAACAGTGGGGATATCTACTAATTTTAAGTCTGTTAGAAGGTCTCTAAAAGACTCCATTTCAGGATCCTCTCTTCTGAGTCCTCCTTTATTTTCTGCATGATTCAATATCACATTAAAATCCCCTCCTATCATCCAAGATTTCTCATTATGCAGATTTCTCAAAGTTCTAATACTATTTAGGAAATCTTCTTTCTCTCCTTGGATATGAGGCCCATAAACTGCCATGATCATTAGCATTTCCCGAGTGCCTACTTGTTTAAATCGTCCATAAAGGCTGCATGGTAGACCTATCCATTCATTTTCTTCTACTTCCACTGGGTTCCATATGATTGCTATTCCACCTGTTGTGCTTCTAGCATCATTACCCATAATTTCATAATGCGGTTTAAAAGACTGTAGTATTGATTCCAGTTTAGTTTTTGAAACCTTCATTTCTTGAATGAGCATTATTTGTGGTTTTTCCATTTTTAATTTTTCTTTTAAATACCTTTGTTTTCCTTGGCTGTTTAAGCCCCTTATGTTCCAAGAGAGGACTTTCATTGAGAAAATTTTGGAGTTTGTTGGAATACTGTTGTTAATGGTATTATCTTCCCTGTATTTATAGGCATTTCTCCCACTAATTGGATTGATTCTTGAGGAGTTTTTCTTCCTTTTTCTTACCTGTTTATGTTGGAGGATTTAATTCTTTATTATAATTAGATTCTAAGGTACTTACTTTTTTTTTGCCTGCTCTGTTAGGTAATGGTTAAAAATTTCCTTGTACAAAGTCTTTTGGTCTTCCAATATGAATCTATCATCCAAATTTCTCCATTCATGCAATAAACAATTCATAAAATACTCCTCTGCACATAGATCATATTTCTACATTTCAATATCCATTTATGTTTGCTCCTTGCCTGTCTTTTCCTCTGGTTCCATTTGATCAACAATTGTTTTCCTCTTTCCTGCTGTATTTTTCTGAGGGATGCTTGTCAAACTTGGAGTGGAAATTTCTTCCATATATTTCAATGATTCCCCTTCTTCTTGTAATATTTAAAAAGGGTTTTGAGACGAGCGATAATTATTTCCAGTGGCCTGATTTGTCTGTGTTCTAGTGTTTTTTTTTTTTTTACAGCTGACAATTACAAAACCTTCCTCTATTTCTTGTCCTATATCTTTACTGTTTGGGGCCTTTCCTAGTTTTTTTTCTGCAATATTCTGATGGAATATTTTATACAAGTTCCCATATTCATGACAACGACAACAGTTGAAAGGAATATGCTCATAGTCAAGGGTTTGTTTCCAGATCTTACCTTCATATTCAAGTTCTATGGATTCAGGAAGAGGTTTAGAAATATTCTTGTAAACACAAATATGACCAAAAGACATATATCTTCCTCTACAGGTTGTCTCTACAATTTTCACAAAGCTTCCTAAAGAATTTCCAATCCCTTCTAAGATGTCTAGGTCCCAAAAATCCATGGGTAATGAAAGCAATCGAACCCAGACTAGTGTAGCCAAACATTGTTCCTCATCAGGGTTATAACTTCCTCCCATTTCCTAAGAAAAATGCTTGCATTATTAAAAAAATATGGGCCGCCTTCAAATATTCTTTCTTTATCTAATAAATTTGTAAAGATTACTGTAAAAAATCCTCTTGGGCCAAACTTAAGATCCAAATGTCCTTTCAGTTTCCATTTAGTCTAAATCCACTTTAGTAGATCCTTCTCAGTTGGAGAGATACCTATAAATTTACATATAAGAGCATGATCTTTCATATACCCCCTATATTCATCCAATTTATTTGGCGGTATAAAAAACCTGGGTTTCTTCAATGCCCGAGGAAGACATTGTGGCCTGGATTTTTCTTGCCATTCTACCCCTAAAACGGGTCCTCCTTTCTGATTTCCTCCTCTCGTCCCCGGTTTTTCTCTGCTACTATGCTCAACCGCAGTTACATTTATGTAGGAGAGAGTCGGCCCCACTCCCGGGGCCGCTGCCATGCTACCCTCGATGTTAGTCAGATTGCTAATGCCTGCACACACTCATGGCCTGGTTCAGAAAAACGTCGGACCTCCTCCAAATTATTCCGTTACTAAATATCTATTGTTTCTTAGAGCTCCTTCTCCATCATTGTAAATTCATGCTCACCATGTTACTAGAATATATATATTTTTATATTTTCTCTTGTTTTATTTTATTTTGTTATTATTATGTATTATTTTTGTATAAATAAGAACACATCTATAATATTCAACAACAAATTATTTTAATACATTGGATGTGTATGGCTCAATGGATATAGAAATCCATACCAACCTTCGATTAATCTTATTATAATCTCACTCAGTATTCATTTTCCCTACCGTCATAATGAAAATTTTCTCGCCTTGTTCCCATGATGGTTAAAAACAAATAATCCATTCCTTTCGCATCATCATACCTCTTTATGATATCAGCATGTCATAACATTTTACCAAGTTCGAGGGAAGTTACTTCATCTTAGCTTTTTCACAGGAAATATTATTGTTTTGTAGTTGTAAAAGTGCCATCGAACCACAATCTATTGTCGTTTCCACTAGGTTGCTTTACATCATAAAATCATACAATTTCATTTGGGGTTTTCCAAGAGAACCAAATAATTGTTTAGCTATTTATACTACCACCTCACACCACCTCACCTCAATCTGTCGTCAGTTAAATGATACACCGATGTGTACCTCATACATATCTAATTGATTATTGCATTAATTAATACTAACTGATTATTAATTATATATATATATATAAAATAAATACATGTCTTATCACAATGCCACTTACATGTAGCATTGATATACATTATATACATGCACACAAACACATTACACCATACCCTACAGTTTAACACATATAGTTCGAGAGACCAATAACCTCTAACCTCTAGCATCCATATGAAATATAATGGCTCTTCCATATATATATATTTGGCATTTGAATCCAATTTAAGAGAAGTCCCCTTTTCTTTAATATATATATTGTCTGTCTTTTCATAAGTTAAACAAGCCTACTTGGTTGTGACATTACTACATTCATTTTGAATATTGACTTAAATTAAGATCATAAGGTTTATAATAGGTGCTTGAACCCTTATCATGGCTCTGTGTTCTTGTTCAAGTCTCTGTTTTAATGAGGATATTGTCAAGAATTCACCAGGTCGCAGGTAATTTCATAGTTGGATTTGCTAAAATCATCCTCGCTTTTATTATAATTTCTAAAGTAATTTTGAGTGATGATATTTTTTAAAGAAACACAAAGGCAGTATTTCGAGAAGAGTGGACACATTCCAGGTAAAATTCCTCCAGATTACTCATTCCTATGGTTGATTCGTTCAATTTAAAACTTCGATAGGCTTTTCCCTAACATTTCTTTCTCGATTACTTGAGAAGTATGGCTTCAAGTTGCAACCTTAAGTATATTATTTTTTAAGGAGCTCGGTTGCTTGTTTTCCAGGTTCCTCTTATAGTATCTTACCTTCTTCTCTTTTCTAGGTGTGGTCAGGTGCATTCCCAGCTATATTTTTCCTGGTTACCTGTATTTGAGAAACTTTATTAGTAAATCTTCAACACCGAGTTAAGTTTTGTGAAAATTATAACTGTTCCCCCTTGTATCAAGGGTTTGATATTTTTGCCACCAAATTGGCTAGGGTTTGACTATATTTTATTTATTTATTTATTCGACACAATTATCCAATATAGTTTATGTATACATAACTCATTTTCAAGTAAATTGGCCCATAACCATTAATCCAGTCAGGAGCTAGGTACACTATTACTCTATTATGTTCTAATTATTGTAATGCATGTATTTTGAATTACCCTTCATGGAAGAATTTTAAAACTATTATTTAGCATTATGGAACCCCTATGTGAGGGAAAAATGGTCGACTGTTGCATTTATTGGTTATTATTAAGTAAATATTTATTTGAAGATTATTATGTGCCAACATTGATGTTTATTTGAATTCCTTTCAGTGAAGTTTCCTATACAATTCTTCATGGTAATTAATATGTTTACATGTAGAGAAACTGCTACTTTTATGACATTTTCTGAGTGTGGAGTATTTAAACGAGTATATTACGAAGTTGTTTTAAATCTGCGAATATCCTGCAGTATTATTCCTTCTTTGTAAATAGTTGGTTTGTGCCTCTTAATTTTCCCATGTTTTGAAATAAAAAATAATTCATAATTCTAAGAGGTTTTACTGAAATCTTTACATGGGGTTGATTATGATAAATTATTTTTCCCTACAAATATATAAGTAGACTAGTTTTTTCAGATTAGTTTTTCATAGCTGAAATACACATATTTGTTGATTTCTTGATAATTTTTATAATATTTTATGTACACAGCACCTCATATTTTGTTTTACCTTTTATATTAAAATATACATGTGGTTTAGGGATTGTTCCTAAGATCATCTTGGCATAGGAACTAACACGAAATCCTACCGGAATAATAATTCATTGTAATAGGCCTATCTCTAGTTGGTATTCTTAAATTTAATAATAACTTAACACAAAGAATCATATAAATACAATTCTAGTTATACATATAATTTTAGTCCTTATTATGTAAGTACGGATTCAACCTTTTAACAAAATAATCAAATTATCAACTCTAGAAAAAAAAATTATACTTATTTATCCCCTCTATCTATTTTTATCTTTTCTTTTCCATCGGAGCACAAATTCATAGGGGAGGATGTTCCTCCCAACCTATGAGAAATAGTAACACCACTAGAACTCCATATCAAGGATATTTAAGAACAGACTTAGTCTAGGGTCTTGAAGACTAAGAACACAAGTCTGAAATGGGATTTTAATGACCAACTCTTTCATCATTTTTCCATGTTGAAAGTGTCATGTCAGATATTTTTATAATATAAAGTATGTCTCTTTCAATGTTGCCTTAAGTTCCTCTCTTACCCTCTTGGATCCCCCTTTTCATTGAGAAGTTTTTATTCCCAAAGAGGAGTTTGGGTAGGTAAACACCTTTCCCCTAACTATTTCCAACCACCTAGAATTTGAACTTTTTCAACGTTACCTCCCAATGTTATTTTATGGCTAACTACATAAAACACCCATGCATTAATAAATTAAAACACCATTTAATTCTAATAAATACTAGGCCATTACATGGCCCACAAAAAAAATTTATTTCTTTTCTACATGAAAAAAATAAATATTTACAAGTTTTACCATGGGATTTTACATCCACCCATATAAAAACATTATCCTCATTGTTTTCTTAGTAGTGAGAAAATTCTTGGATATGTTTCTTTTGTAAAATTTTCATCCTCCCAAGTGACCTCTTCTGGGCTAAAGGTCCTCCATTTCACTTTAACCTAGGTGATAGCTCGCTTCCATAACATTATTTCTCTCTAAATGAGAATACATAGGGTTTCGACCTAGAATTGTTCATGTGGATGACCTGTATATAATGTGTCTAGAGTCATAAACATTCTTGTTTAGTAAATAAACATGTAATACATTATATACATATATGTGACTATGTAAGGCCAAATAATAAGTCACATGTCCAATTCGGAAAATAATTTGAAAAGGACCAAAAAATTGGAGAGCTAATTTTGCATAGCCACCCAATAGCAATGTACTACTTTGGGGTTTGACCCTAATATACATATGATATTCCACCTGAAATTCCCACTATCTGAAGATTAAGATACCACTTTTTATCACATAAGTCTTTTGTTGATTTTTTGTAGCCTTTAAGTTCATCCGTACCTTTTTCACAATTTGTTCCATTTCCTTTAACATATGAGGTCATAAAATTAGTTTTTCCTCACTACTACTCCAATTAATAGGTTTTTTACATCTTCATCTGTATAACACTTTGAAAAGAACAGGCTCATTTTTAACGAGGCATGGTAGCTATTATTATAGACAATTTCTACTAGGAGAGGTTAATATTTCCATTTAGTTGGTTTTTGCATCATGCACATTCCTAATGTATCTTTGAGTACTTGATTTAATTTCTCAGTTTGTCCATCCACTTGAGTGTTATATGAAGTACTAAATTGTATCTCAATAACCAATATTTTAAAAGCATCCTCCCAAAAGGAAGCGATTAATTTCGCATCTTTGTCAAAAACTAATACTTTAGGTACACGATGCAATGTAAAAATTTCCTTCATAAAAATATCATCAATTTGAACAATTTTTATAAGTGGATTGCACTCGAATAAAATGTGCATATTTACTTAAATTATCCACTACAACCATAATAGAATCATGTTTCCTCTTGGTTTAGGTAAACTAATAATAAAATAAAGTGTAATAATTTCCATTTTCCATTCAAGGATGAACAATGTGTGAAGTACTCCTATTGGATGTTGATGTTCAACCTTCATCTATTGACATTCCAAACATTGCTTTAGCTATTTTTCTACTTCTTTTTTCATGTCAAGCCAAAAAAAGGTCCTTTCATAAAGAAATAATTAATTTCTAATGACTAGAGTGGGAAAAATAGGGACATTGATGGTACTTATGTAAAATAAACTGTTCAATGATTTTATTATTATGGACATAGATTTTGTTCCTATAAATCAACATATTTTCTTCATTAACATCATATGTTATCTAGATTCTAGTTTTCATTGTTGACCTTTAATTTTGCTTGCTTCCACAAAAATTGATATTCACGATCTCTTTGAACACCATATTTAATATGTTCTATAAAATTAGTTTTAATTTGAATAAGTGAAATTTCATAGACATAATTATGTTTTCTACTCAAATATTTTTCCACCTAGTTTTCTTAACCCTTTGGATGTTTTATATCAAAATCAAATTCACTTAAAAAGGCAGTCCACCATGATGTCTATGTTTAGAATGTGTTGTTTAAAGAAACTTATTAGAATACTATGATTAGCCATCAAAATAATTTTTTTTCCAAATAGATAATTTCAGCGTACTTTTAAGGCATGCATAATGCCAACAATTCCAATCATAGGCCAAATATCAATGTTCATGTTATTTTAATTTTCTTCAATTCATAGGCGAATGACTACTAATCCTTCTTGCATTATTACTCCTCCCATCCCTTCCTTAATAGCATATGTACAAAAAAATTGGTTTCTGTAGATCTATAATCCTCACGATGGGGGTTTTAGTTAGCACATGTTTAAGTTGATTAAATCTATTTTCACACTGGAAAAATTTCCCTTTCTTGTGTAGGGAAGGAATGGGGTAATATATCTTCGAAAATCCTTATATAAAATGAAGATAATATGTAGATAAGCCCATAAAATATTTAAGGTCTCCTACATTTTTAGGAACATGTCACTGATAGTTTTAAATTTTCTAAGGACTACAACTATCCCCTCCTGAGTGATTACCTGTCCTATAATTATGATCTGGTCCTTGCAAAATTCATATTTACTATACATAATGTATAGTTGGTGTTTTGAAAATGTCTGCAATACTATCTATAAATGTCTCTTATACTCTTCCACACTTTTTCAATAACTATCTCTAAATGTCTCTTATACTCTTCCATAATTTTTCAATAAATAATAATTTTTTCAATAAAGATCAACACAAAATTATCAAGATATTGATGGAATATATTATTGATGAGGTGCATAAATTTTGTTGGGGTGTTAGTAACCCTGAAATGAAAATCTAAAAACTCATAGTGCCCATAGTGAGTTCTAAAAGAAGTGTTACATATATCCTTTTCTTTGATTCGTATTTGGTTGTATGTTGATTGCAAATCAATCTTAGAAAATGTGGTTGTACCCTTTAATTGATGAAACAAATCACCGACCTTAGGTAGGGAGTATTTATTTTTAACACTCAATTTGTTTAATGGTTGGTAATAGATACAAAGTTGCAAATTGGTATCGTTCTTTGTAATTTTGGTAATAGATACAAAGTTGCAAATTGGTATCATTATTTGTAACAAAAATTACAGGTGCTCCTTAATGTGACACAATTGGGTAGAAATACTTCTTTTACAAAAGTTCTTGTAACTGCAATTTTAACTCAATAAGTTTAGGTATGCTCATACTCTAGGGTGCTCTAGATACTAGTAAAGTATATGTCTATCTTAGGAGGAAACCATGTATGTTCTTTATGTAATCTCTGTTCTCTCGCCTTGGGATAAATGAATAGTAAAATATATCCCTCTCCTAGGAGGACCATGTTATCTTCTGTTGTTCTCTATGTAATCTTTGTTCTCTATGGCTTGGGATAAACGCCCTTCTTTAGCTTCACTCAAAAGATCTAAAATGTAAACAAATACCACATAAACCCACTAAAATGTAAACAAATACCACATAAACCTATGAGAAACAAACCATAAACTGAGTGTGTCGATGTTGCATAGAATAATAAAATTATTATTCTAAGACTTCCAATACCTTTTCCAAGTTCAATAAACTCACATAAACACTGTATTTTACTATGAAATTAATTACATCTGAAGAATAAAGCTCTAAATACCACATGAATCAATAACATCATAGTTCAAGGTTTTCCTAATTATTTTTTAAGCCAAAAACCTGAAACAAAATGAAAATTTGAATGGATGAACAACCATTCTGAATATAGAGATATATGAGCACTTAGAAATATGGTAGAGCTGTGACTTCGACAGTTTCAATGAAGTATGGTCTAACACCAATGATTTTTTTTTATGGTATTAAATGGCTATGTAAATTGAAATTTCGACCCCGACACATGTACGGATACTTCACTGATATGAATTGTAGGGTGGTCGTGGTCTTAGAAACAACAGAAATGCAACCTATTTAAATGTGTAGTTAGTTGTGGTAGATGGCCATTTGTCTCAACTATGTGCACTGAATTCTTCTTTTGCCCAAGTTTTCTTTGCATGTAATATGATACACTAAAAGAAATTTTCATGTTATTGAAAGATAATTCTTCCATACTCATATTAGAATTAGTTGCAGATTTGTAGGTGGATGTTGAGAGAATATCTCAACCTCCCTATTCATATTTAGAAGTGGTTGGATCTCAGCAGCACAATAAATATTGTGATGTATTCGTGTGATGAAATATATAGTAATAGATATATATTATTCATGTGTTTTCTGTATGCAATGGATGCCATTTCAAATTTATTTTGGTATTAAAGCTTAGTTGGGATTAATCCCTCACGGGAGTGCCTAGGAAGATGTGAGAGCCATAAAGAATAATTCTATGTAAATAGATAAGATTAGTGCATATGAATGTAGAAGACTATTTTTGTTAGAGATTTTTGTAAGTCTTTGTGCAAGTTGATTTGCTATTGTTGAAAGAAGAAGGCGAGAATTTACTGTTGTTTTTGTTAAGCGGTGATCTGGAAAATGACTAAGAGACGCAACATAGTGGAGGCATTCAGTTGATCGTAACTTGTTCTTCAATCTACTATGTGTGGAGGAGGTAGCACCTGCATGGAGGGGAAGAAGCTGTTGTCGAATGCTTGATGCTTATTTATCTGTTGAAGCCGATCCAGTGAACCATACAATTCCTTAATAGTTTCTTTATCTCCTGCGATATCTGACACAGATTACATTGCATTAATAGCCTTTTCTAGGAATTTTAATGGAAGCTACCAATCGGTGTTTGAATTTCATTGTTTTTTGGAGTGTGGAGCTTGCTCATATGTAGAATTTATGTCCGAGTTTGTTTTCCGATGCCACTATTACTGTTAGAGGAGGATCGTATTGCCACACATTTCGGGAATTATTCCTAACGTATCACCGTCGGTTGACCTGCACACATAAGGACTGCTATCAGGTGCATTTATTAAATCACTGTTGAACTTTGTTCGCTGGAGTGAGCTGCTACAACAAAATGAGAGCCATCAATTCAATTTGTTTTAGATCTGTAGATTTTTTTTTTTTTGTGAAAAAGGTAAATATCTTCTTTCCAACATGGAGCCTATTGCATTGGAAAAGTTTAATGGCTTTAATTTCCACACTTGGAAGGTAAAAATTCAGCTGCAAATGATGAGTAGGAATCTGTGGAATATTGTACAAGGCACATAAACATCACCTACAGATGGTAAACAATTAATTGAATGGTAAAAGGAGAGGAAAGAGCCAAGTCTATTCTTGGACTATCACTTGTAGATTCCCAGCTACATCTTATTGACTTACAGAGATCTTCTACAGTAATATGGGATGAATTGAATAAGGTATTTGGGGAAAAATTTGCTAATGCAAAATTTTTCTCGAAGTTACAATTGTTTAAACTCCAAATTCATAGTGAGATATCATTGTCAACACACATAAATGAGTTAAAAGCTTTGATGAGACAGTTGACAGAAATTAATTCTAAAGTAGATGAGGAAGATGCAAAGGCAATTTTATTAAATAGCTTGTCTTCAAAATATGATAATACCATATTTACTCTAATTCAAATGTCACTTCAATCGCTTGATGAAATGATAGCAGCTCTTATGGCAGAAGAAAAGAGGATAGGTGACACAGAGGCTAGTTCACACAATGAACTTGCACTATTCTGCAAGGGAAGGGAGAATAAAAATAAGATTGAATGCTTCTATTGTCATAAATATGGACATACAACATTCAATTGCAAAATTCGGGCATAAGATCTTTTCAATGGAAGATTGAAAAAATCAGCCTATGTAGCGCTTTCAAAAGATTCACCTGATGCTATATTTGAAGACTCTTCAAGTCAAAATGAACCTTCTGAACCATCTCTCAAACTTTTCAAAAGAAAGTTTTGTGATGTGATGTGCAAGTTTGTTGTGTGGTGTGAAATATATCATTATAGTGTGGGTTTTAAGTTTATATTTGTGTAAAGGTCACTTTGTAGGATTGATCGCTGATCATATTATGTACCTAGAATATTATCCTATATGACTATTGAAATTTATCCTTCAGGGTTATTTCACGGATGGAAATATTTCAATATGGTAGTTCAGTGTCAAGACTCTTCTTCGGGGGTGTCAAGAATTCTTAATCTTAAAAATTCAGCATTTATGGTTAGAAGCAGGTGTACTTTAAATGAGTTGGAAGGTAGACTGGAAGATGGGAAGAAAGAAAGAGCGGAATCCAGAAGACTGCAGAGTGGGTAGAGTTGCTGATGAAGACTAGTGAGACGAAGATCATTTTTATTGTTATGATATGTATGTAAGAATTAAGGGGGAGTATTGAAAGATAATTCTTCCATACTCATATTATAATTAGTTGCATATCTGTAGGTGGATGTTGAGAGAATATCTCAACCTCCCTATTTTTATTTAGAAGTGGTTGGATCTCAGCAGCACTATAAATATTGTGATGAATTTGTGTGATGAAATATAGAGTAATAGATATATATTATTCGTCTGTTTTCTGTATGCAATGGCTGCCATTTCAATTTTATTTCATGTCCTTCATAGTTTGTATGATGCTAGATGGGATCTTCACATCACATAATATAGTTCCTAGATCACTCTCGAAAATTATTTTCGCAACCACAAGTGCAATTTCAATCTTCATATTCATCATTTTTCTACTGAATTCCTTCAAGAGAGAGGGCTTATCAAGGCCAATGAGCAGAGGAACAAATCTTGAAACCCATGCTGAATAGTTGGACTTTACTACATTGAAATCTCCATTGATGTATCCACCATTGTTCAAATACCCGAAGAAACAACAACGTGTAAGGACATGGATATAGAAACAATAGAGGAAATTTTACGGTATTTAATGTTCTCTTACCTTGGAGAAGCACATAATAAGGTTAATCTTTCAAAAAATGCTGGTCTTTTGATGTAGGAAAGACAACCGACCATTCCAGAAACTAAATGACATATGTAAATGCATTTTTTAACTGTAATCTCATCTAAAATGGCCAAAAAATCTATCTTTTGCATAAGAAAGGAGTGAACCTCTATAATGATCGAAGTCAAAATGCATGTGATCGACACTGCCAGAAAAACACCATATCCAATAGGATGACTTTGAAGCTCAGTACTAGGTATGAAACGAAAGGTTGTATTCTCTGCATATCAGAATATGTAAATGATATTGATTTCTTTATTGATAATATGATATTGATATTGATATTGAACCTCAGCACTAGGTATGAAATGAAAGGTCGTATTCTCTGCATATCAAAATATGATAAATTCTAAAGCCAATTATGATGTTTTCTTTATTTTCTATATCTATAGAGTAGGGACTACCGTTGTAAGCAACCCATGTTTAAATCACTCTTTATTTTTTATAGTTTTCATTATATTAATATATATTTTATTAATTATTTTATATTAAGTATTTTATTTGGACTAACTTAAATTAATTAATTTTATATTAATGATTTAAAATTTGAAATAATAATAATTTTAAAATTTTATAAAGAAATCAACTGTATTTAATTTAAATAAAACAATCTTAGATCTATATTAACTACAGATCTATCAAGCGCCTAGAGAGATCAAATATCTCGAGGTGAAAACCTCTTTTTTGAGTGCAAAACTTGAGAAAAAGTTTTCACCTCGAGAAATGAAAATTTAATATAATAATATGTAAATACATATAATATTCATATAACCATTTTAAATAGGCTAAATATGTTTGAGATTTATCGAGTCATTTTAATTTTAAATTTTCTTAGTTACCTCTTAGTTTGTTGAGATGATAAATATTGTAAAATAACTTTAATGATGAAATGAATTTTTTGAATGCAAAGTGACAATGTAATAATATTGAATGATATAAAATGTGAATAATAGTAATGTAGTCAATCAAAAATAGCCTTCATTGTGATCAATATCAAACTATTTTCTTTTACTATTCTTATTGCCATCCTTATCAGTTTTGTCATCTTTCTGTATGGATTATATGAAAAAGGTAGTAGAAATAATAAATCATAAATAATTTCAATATTTAGCTCGAGTTGTTGTAGTAAACATCATACCTTGTCTCTCTTGCTCTCCAATATTATTAGGTTTAATTACTATAACACAAAGATCGTTCTACATTGTCAAGAATATTTTCTACTTACACTAAAATCAATTCACACTATTAATCCAATGACTTTAAAATTAACATACCATCATAAATCCAATTACATCAAATGAAAAATCACCATTACACTGAAATCAATTCATTTAATGTAAAAAATCTAATAAGATTAGAAAACAACATCTACACATAAATCAATGCATCTAATGCAAATAATCAAATAGGATTAGAAATCAACATCTACACTGAAATCAATGAATCTAGTGCAAGTAAGAAAATAGTATTATAAGCCAACATATACACTATAATCAATGCATCTAGTGCAAGCAATCAAATAGGATTATAAATCACCATCTACAGTGAAATCAATGCATTTAGTGTAAGAAATCAAATAGGATTAGAAATCATTTATATTGAAATCATTGCATCTAGTGTAAGCAATAAAATATAATTATAAATCAACATGTGCTTTGAAATTAATGCATCTAGTGCAAGAAATCAAATAGGATTAGAAATCACCATTTACACTAAAATCAATTCATTTAGTGCAAGCAATCAAATAGATTTAAAAATAATTTACATTGAAATCAATGCATCTAGTGCAAGTAATCAAATATCATTAGAAATCAAAATATACATTAAAATCAATGCATCTAGTGGAAGAACATTGTTACCCCCCCCCCCCCCTCCATATATCACTTTTGTCCCTCCCTTCCCATATCCATCTATATCTTCTTTCTATTCACCTTCCATACATATACTGCTTTCTCTCTATATCAACCCCAAAACATACACTCTCTTACTCCAATATATCTATCTATCACTCCCTCCTCTTCTCCCTCCCTCACTCTCTATCACCCTTCCCTCCCTCTCCCCCGCTTCTATCTCTCTTCTCTCATGCTATCCTCTCTTGCGTTCCCTCCATAATCCTGATCACTCCTTCTCTCTCTCTCTCTCCAACTTTCACTCTCTATGTCTTTATTATTACCTCAACCTCTCTCCCCCTCCATCTCCATCTGTCTTTCCCTACCTCTCTCCACACTCTCTCTTTCTGTCTCCCCCACCTCTCTCTCTCTATCTCTCGTCACCTTCTAACTTTGTCACTATATTTCTCTCTCTCTCCTTCTCTCCCTCATTCTGTCCATCTATTCATATTTGTCTCTTTATCTCACCTCCAAACATACACACTCTCTCTCCACCTCTCCCTTATCCCTCCCTCTCTGTCACCACTTATCACTCTCTATGTCTTTATTCTTCCCCCCATCTCTCCTCGTCCAAATCCACCTCTCTATCCATCCCTCTCTCCCCCTCCAACTGCATATCTCTATCCCTCCCTCTCTCCCCATCCAGCTCTATCTCTCTATACTTCCCTCTCCCTCATTTCAACTCCATATATTTATCCCCCCCCCCCTCTCCTCCTCTCTCTCTCAAGTCCCCTCTCTTTTCCTTCCTCTCTCTCCCTTTCTCTCCTACATCCATCTCTCTTCCCCCACCACTCACACTCTCTCTCTCTCTCTCTCTCTCTCTCTCTTCCCCTACAATCCTCCATATTCCCCCATCACTCTCTTCCTCTCTCTCATCCTTACTCTCTCTCCCTTTATTGCCTGCCTCTCTCTCTCTCTCTCTCTCTCTCTCTCTCTCTCTCTCTCTCTCTCTCTACCCTTAAATCATCTCTCTTTCACCATCACTCTATCTATCTCTCCAGCTATGTTACTATATCCCTATCTTTCTTACTCTCTCTCCTTCTCTCCCCCTCCAACTTCATCTCTATTTCCCTCCCTTTCTCCTCCTCTCATTCTTCCCCCCCACCACCCCCCCCTCTCTCTCTCTCTCGACCCTCCAATCCTTTCTCCTTCTCCCTCCCTCTCTTTCTATGTCTCTCTCTACCCTCCAATACTTTCTCCTTCTCCCTCCCACTCTGCTTATCTCTCTCCCACCTCCATATTTATGTCTCCCTCTCCCTCTCTTATCCTTCTCTATCTCTCTCACTCCTCTCCCTCTCTCTCTCTCTTCATTCCCTATATCCCCTCTCCTTCAGTTTATCTCCATCTCTCCCTTGTCACTCCCTCTATTTTTCCACCTGTATCATATCTCTTTCTTCTTCCCTCCCATATATATTTAGAGTTTATATATATATATATCTATATATATATATATATATATATATATATAAGAAATTTAATATTTTATTAATACAAAGTTATTAAATTTAATAAATTTTAATATTAATGTTAGAGTTAATAATGTTTTTTTTGCATGGTATTATTATCAATTTGGTCCATAAGCTTCAAATATAATTAGATGTCTATTTCTACTCCTATTTGATATATTTTTATTATTTACCTTACCTTTTTCTACCTCTTTTATAAATATGGTATTTGGCCCATGGTATTGATAATAATTTGTCCCATGGTATTTGACCCATGGTATTGATAATAATTTGTTTGATGGTATTTGGCCCATACGGTTCACCTAAATAAAAATTATTTTTGATTTTTTGTAAATGTAAAGAGGTTTATGGAGTAAATATCAAAAGATATTTTATTTATTTACCATACATCTAGTTTATTTATATTTTTATTTATTTAGCATACCTATATTTTATTTATATTCTTTTTCTATTTACCATATCTCTTTTTTGAGTGCTTGTAAAACTCTTCATATTTTAAATTTATATTGTTTAAATTAATTTATAATTGTTAATTTATATAGTTATGTAACTAATTTTTAAAGCCGACATTATTTATATTTTATGTTTTTTTTTTTTTAAATTTAGTTTTAATTTTTAATTTTTTGGCTTCGGGGTCATACTAGGCTGTAGAGTGCGCTTCTCTGTGCAACAAAATAAAATAAAAAAAATTATTTGATTTAAAATTATCTTATCACTAGTTTTGAAAATAGAATCATTGGGAGAGATATATTTTTGATCTAAGACTTTTGTGATCCATAATGTAGATAAAAATGTCTTTCCAATTAATCACATTATTAGGATTTGGTCAACGTTTCGAACCAACTAATGTGATTCATCCTCAAGACAAGGTGGAGAAACAAATCGATCTTGATGAATAAATAGTGGAGATGCATCATTGCTCGAAAAAAGCCATTGAAAGTTAGTTAGAAATAATTTTTTTAACAATAAATTAATTAATTAAATACACAATTTTAATAAAGAGGATTGAGAAATTTTTATTTTAATAAAAATAAATAAAATAACTAGCCATTAGTTTGTTAAGAATTAAAATTTTAATGATAAATTAATTAAATAAATAAAATATGGCTAAGAAATTTTAATCTATAATAAGGAGAAGGGTGGGGTAAAATTTTATAAAAGAATTAGTTAGTTAGGAATTAAATTTTTTAATGATAAACTAATTAATTAACTAAATTAAAAAGGTTAAGAGAATGATATAAATAGATAGGGAAGGGCAAAAAATAATTTTAATTAATAAATAAAGATAAAATGAGGAAAATAAAAATAGTAAAGTAAATAAATAAAAATGAAGTAAAATGAAATAAATTAATAATTAGTTAATTAAATTAAATAAATAAATAAAAATTTAAAATAATAATAATAATAATAATAATAATAATTAATTAGTTAATAATTACTAAATAGGAAAATTGAGAAGATATATAAATATAAAAATGAGCAAAAATACAAAACATAACAAAATTACCTGGTGAGAGCTGGGATCCAACTCTTACTTAATTTCCAATCATCATCCTAGTTGAGATTCTTGGCATGTCATTCAATTTCGATTGCTTCCCTTAATTTCCTATGGTGGAAGTCATCTACTTTGGCAACGACTTTGGAATCTTCAATACAGACATGGTGACAAGATTTTTCCACGTGCTCTGTAAGAGCTGAGGTATAGGACCGATTGTGCCTAATATCTGTGGCATGCTCCCAGATTCTCTGCCTAATGGATCGACCAGTTTCTCTAATATAAGGAGTTCCACATGAACAAGGAATCAAATAAACCCCTTTCATGTCCTTATGGTCTATAGGGTCCTTAACAGATCCAAGATAATTTCTAATAGCTCAAAGAGGGTTGAAAGAGGCAAAGACATTATTTCTTCTAAGGATATGGCAATTTTGTTCGTCGTCCCCTGGATAAATGGGAGGTGGACCTCGGAAAAGGGATCCTCCCAAGTTTATTTTTCACCCAACCCTTTATATGCCTTTCGAAAGGCTTTAATACCTTCAAATATACTATAACCATTATTTTCAAAAACGTCAAGAAGATGGGACTTCTCTAAATGCAAGGAATTGTCATCAGAGATTATAAGAGCACGAGTCACAAGAGTACACAGAACACCAGGTTTTTTAGCAGGAAAATGATGGGAACCAACATGGAGGTATTGTTATATGTGGTCCTTCTTGCAAAAAACTGGGTGAGAAATGGAACCATCCTCATTTCCCCAGAGAAGGATATCAAGTAAAGGGAGGCAACCATCAACCTCCACTTCCATCGTGAAGTTGATCGAATCCGAAAGCAAGTTCAGGTGCCCAAGGAACAGAGCTAATTTCTCCCGAACATGGGGCTAGATGACACAAGTGTCATCCATGAACCTATTCCACTTCCTAGGGTGAAATTTAGCCAAGGCTAGGGCCTTCGATTCAAAATCCTCCATAAATAAGTTAGCAACAATGGGGGAAAGAGAGGAGCCCATCACAACACCACATGTTTGCTCATAAAAATCACCTTGAAAACTAAAGAAATTCGAGTTTATATTCTTAATAGAGGGCTTAATTTTTCCCTTGCCCCGAAGAAGATCCTCGCTGATGACATTATTTTCAACATCGAATATGGAATTAAGGATCTTCCTGATAATGTTAAGGAGACAATTAGGGAGGACTGCTCCATTATTATTAGGAAGGCTAAGCCTCCCAAAAGAAATTTAAGTAAGCCTAAGTTTCTTGCCCTCAAAACCCTGAGGGACAACCCTGACATTGTCATCCTTAAGGCGAACAAGGGTGGTGCCATAGTCATTATGGATAAATCTGACTATGTCAGCAAGATGGTTGACCATCTGTACAATAGTGGTAGTTATGTTAAGCTTAATAAGAATCCCCTTAGATTGGTTTGCAAGGATGTTTCCCTTTCCATCAAGTTGGATTCTTCTCTTAAACTCTCTCTAGGAAACTAATTGAGAGAAATCCCCTTACCCCCTGGATCTATGGTCTCCCAAAGATTCATAAGCTGGGGGCCCCCTTTGAGACCTATTGTTAACACAATATGTGGTCACTCTTATCATTTGGCTAAATTCTTAGCCCATAAGCTTAAACCCCTTGTAGGTCAAACCGATTCGTTTGTTAAGGACTCGGCTTCCTTTATCAAGGAGTGGAAGAACATCAAGCTGCAGTGTGATGAGCTTTTAGTTAGCTTTGATGT
Source organism: Pinus albicaulis (assembly GCA_034641835.2). Taxonomy (NCBI): domain Eukaryota; kingdom Viridiplantae; phylum Streptophyta; class Pinopsida; order Pinales; family Pinaceae; genus Pinus; species Pinus albicaulis. The sequence continues at coordinate 1,422,974,241 of CM076570.1, forward strand.
TGTTTCCTTATTCACCAAAATCCCCATCCAGGAGGCCGTTGATGTCATTAAGCAGATCTCTGACAAAGACAACTCTAAATTGGTTAACCTCTGCCTCACCTCAAATTTCTTTAGTTTTCAAGGTGAGTTCTATGAGCAAACATGTGGTGTTGCGATGGGCTCACCTCCTTCCCCCATTATTGCTAACTTATTTATGGAGGATTTTGAATCAAAGGCCTTGGCCTCAGCTAAATTTCACCCTAGGAAGTGGAAGAGGTTCATGGATGATACTTGTGTCATCAAGCCCCATGGTCGGGAGAAATTAGACCTATTCCTTGGGCACCTGAACTCACTTTCTGATTCCATCAAGTTCACGATGGAAGTGGAGGTTGATGGCTTCCTCCCTTTCCTTGATATCCTTCTCTCGAGGAATGAGGATGGTTCCATTTCTCACCGGGTTTTTCGTGAGAGACCCACACAAAATAATAACTCCATGCTGGTTCCCATCATTTTCCTACTCAAAAATTTGGTGTTCTATTTACTCTTGCAACTCGTGCTCTTAGAATCTTTGAAGACAACTCCTTGGAGTCAGAGAAGTACCATCTTCTTGACGTTTTTGAAAATAATGGTTACAATAGATCTCAAGGTATTAAAGAATTTTGAAAGGCATATAAAGGGTTGAGTGAAAAATCAACTTAGGTGGATCCCTTTTCCAAGGTCCACCTCCCATTTATCTCGGGGACGATGGAAATTTTTTTCCATGTCCTTAGAAAAAATAATGCTCTACTTCTTTCAAGCCTCTCTGCACTATTAGAAATTCTCTTGGATTTGTTAAGGACCCTATCGACCCTAAGGACATGAAAAGGGTTTATTTGATTCCTTGTTCATGTGGAACTCCTTATATTGGAGAAATTGGTTGATCCATTAGGCAGAGAATCCGGGAGCATGCCGCAGATATTAGGCACAATCAGTCTCGTACCTCAGCTCTTACTGAGCATGTGGAAAAATCTTGTCACCATGTCTGTATTGAAGATTCCAAATTCGTTGCCAAAGTAGATGACTTCCACCATAGGAAATTAAGGGAAGTAACCGAAATTGAACGACATGCCAAGAATCTCAATTGGGATGATGGTTGGAAATTAAGTAAGAGTTGGATCCCAGCTCTCACTAGGTAATTTTGTTATGTTTTGTATTTTCATTCATTTTTTTATATATATATATATATTCTCAATTTGCCTATTTAGTAATTATCAATTAGTTAATTAATGAATTAATATTATTATTATTATTATTTTAAATTATTATTTATTTATTTAATTTAATTAACTAGTTATTAATTTATTTGATTTTACTTCACTTGTATTTATTTACTTTACTATTTTTATTTTCCTCATTTTATCTTTATTTATTAATTAAAATTATTTTTTGCCCCTCCCTATTTATTTATATAATTCTCTTAACCTTTCAAATTTATTTAATTAATTAATTTATGATTAAAAATTTTAATTCCTAATTAACTAATTCTTTTATAAAATTTTACCCCTCCCTTCTCCTTATTATAAATCAAAATTTCTTAACCATGTTTTATTTATTTAATTAATTTATCGTTAAATTTTTAATTCTTAACTAACTAATGGCTAGTTATTTTATTTATTTTTATTAAAATAAAAATTTCTCAATCCTCTTTAATAAAATTTCTTATTTAATTAATTAATTTATTATTAAAAAAAACTGATTTCTAAATAACTTTCAACGGCTATTTTCAGACAATGATGCATCTCCACTATTTATTCATCAAGATCAATTTGTTTCTTCACCTTGTCCTGAGGATGAACCACATTAGCTGGTTTGAAACGTCGACCAAATCCTAATAATGTGATTAATCTGAAAGACATTTTTATCTAGAGATATATTTGTTAAACATAAAAGTTTGCTTAGAGCAACTCAAAAGGTTTAGGAGGTGAATTATTTGGAAAATATTTGTTATTTTTTTTCTTGAGAGAGAGGAGTGGACTTTGGGGAACTAGCTACAAAATCCACTTCATAGGTTGGGAAGAATTAAGAAGCTTTTGGCACATTTTCCAATATTTTTAGATAAGTAGATGAATGCTTGATTTTATGTTGTTTGGTTAATGTGTGAGAATGAAAAATATTATCAAATAGTTTAAGGAGTAGATGCAAAATTAGTTCTATAGTAGCCCATTTACAATATTTATTGATATGGTATGTAGAAAAAAGAGACATCTATGTATGTAACCATCTATGCTGTGAAATCATTTCTCTTTCTTCTGTCCTATTATGATGGTTACAATTGCGGGGTAATTCTCTTCTTGTTGAGGTAGCTAGTAAGTGGGTAAAATAGGTGTTTACCCTATTCTTTTTGTTAAGAATGAGAAATATTATGGAATACATAAATGTAGTCTTTAGTTAGAGGTATGAACCAAGAGATGAGTACAAGAGTTTATAAACATAACCCTTTCTTCTTCAAATAGTGGAACACAAATTAAAGTAAATATAATAAAAAAGGGGGGCATTCTTTATGACTAAAACATAAATATATATATAGTAATTAGGGTATGTAGGGTCTTCCAAGAAAAGAGTGCATTCAAGTTAGAGGTTCCAAGCAAAACCATGATGAAGGCAGGCCTTGAGACCATGCTTCCTAGTTATGATATAAAGAGTTAAAAATCCAATTCATTTATATCAAGGCTACAACCATTTGTAATTATATATAGCATTGAAATAAACAAAATAACCATGTCAAGATTTATCAATTATTAACCATAGAGGGTTCAATGGCATTACAAGTTAGAGTTTTGTAATAAACCCAAAATATGCATACAAAATAAGCATAAATATTTTATATAACTCAGCCTTGCAAGACTCTCCACAGATAGAGGAATGTAAATACAGTGAGTCAAATGAAGCTAGAGAAAAACATGAATTATAAATAACACATACAACCTCTATTGGTCTAATGAACAATTACACATAGTAAACCTTTACTTATATACATTTATGATTTTCACAGTATTACTCAAAATAGACTAATTGCATAAATCTAACATGTATAAGGCCTTTCTCAATACATGTAGACCCTAATCCTTGGAACCCTAGAAAGGTATTAGTCACCAAATCTAAGAAGGGAGTGCAATTTAATAAAGAAAAAATGTTCATAAGCACCTAAAACATAGTCATAATTGAGATACAAATATTTTATATAATCTATGAGAAGGAAGAGATTCTCTAAGGATACACTTGTTCATAACAAACATGCAAAACATGCACGGAATTTAGTTAGAAAATATGGAAAGATCTTCGCAAAATTTATTATGAGCACGGTAATAAGACACAAATAAAGAGAATAAGGGTTTGTAACTATTCACTTGTCATGAAGACAAAGTCCTTAAACCCTACTCTAAAATGCAATTATTTATGAGTAACCAATTTTCGCGAGAAGGAATCCCTCTTTGCAAAAAGAAATTTATAATTCGAACTTGCAGAAGTAGGGATGAAATGAATAAATTTTACGTTGATAGATTTGAACAAAGCTACGCTTGCCTTTGAACCTTGAAGCTAGAGGTGCTTTCACTCGAAACGAACGTAGGCTCCTACCTAATACCCTAACTAAATATTTAATTAACCATAGAAGAAATGATGGAAAAAGAAATATCACTGACAAGAACAACTAAAACTTAGGCTATTAACCATAAGAACTCAGAACCACCTTTTAATGAAAATATTTGAGTAATATAAAGTCTAATAACCTTTTTACATACATAAGAAATTTCCTTCTTTGGCTAATGAAACCGAAAAACCAAGTTCAATATTGTGGATTCAAGCACCGAACATTAGGGTTTAATTTTATTTCGCCAGAACGATAGGTCGGGTTGTAGAGCTTGATCCCTTACTAGCCCTGTGCAAACGAGACAGAATGGTGGGGAGGATACCAAAGGTTGGTTACCCGAAACCAACAATAAAGCAAATCTCACCGTCGAATAAAACCAATTCCATCCATACCATCGAAGGGATTACACCTCATCACTAGAATAACAGGCGGTTCATACCACCAATTTTGTTGACCTGATGTGGCGGAGTCCAGGAGTGCCTCCACGTTAACCCAAGCATCCGCGGGGAACTCCGCTAACGCTAGAGGCTTCGATGTCCCATCAAATGTTAACACTAGTAACAAATAACATAACCATTGTAATTTATTAATATTTTAACTCAATACCATATCAAAGCATTTTTCGGAACTTACGCGTATATAGGTTAGGTTTTGGTAAAAAAATTGAAGTTAAATATTGCAATGCAATCTATATAAGACCCAAAATAATAATCTACGTAACACTATAGTGTATTGCATTAGTATTGTAACAATATGTTCGCGGGCAATGCTTTGTTTTAGTAAGTGGAATTTTTATGTTGTGAGCTATATATAAAATTGAGAAATTTAAAAAAAAAATTGTATTTAGTATAAAAATTTGAACATAGGAATGTTACAAAACCATTTCAATTTCGACACCTCCATGCTTTGGTGATATTATTGGGAAAATTATTTTAAACATTGTTTTTCAAAGTTTTGTTCTTTCTAATACCAACACCCCACAGCCTTTATGTTGAAAGTCTTTCAAGAATGATTTTACATTTAGTGAGATGGAGCCAAGAAAATAATCTTGTGAGGAAATCCTAATTTGACATAGTTCACGAATCTCATAACAAGTACCTAACATAACCATGAGCAGGGAGGGACTGAAGTTCCTCACCCTCGTGACAAGTCCTTAAACTTTCGAATGCTATATGATTTAATTTCATGGTATTAGTGAGATTCAAGAACTTCGTAAGGTTAGAAATCGTTATTTATTTGAAAAAGATCATTATTAATGAGATGACAGGTATTAGAATCATTGGTTTGATCATATGTTTCAATATCACCAAATAAATTATTAAAGTTGCAGGATTATTCAAGTCTTATTTCTGAATATGCATAGATAAGATGGATTTCATGAATAACCTACATTAAAGAGTTAACTTCTTTCAATGCTAGAGAATGCAAGCCATAAGAAATATGCTCAATAATTACATTGATTTCTTCTTCTAGAGATGAAACCTTATTACATTTAGTCTTGTTAAAATATAATTTTTTACATTGAAAATTTGGAAGACTCAAAATAATTTTAATATCAGTTGATTCATTACACATGTGAGGACACAAGCGGTAGTGAGTTTTTGGATAGTGTTACGAACGTTTTTCCACATCCTCACACTTTTTCCTCAGTTCTCATAACAACTCCTTTCACATCTATCCTTATAGAGTACTTCACTCCCTCACACAACATCCTAACATACCCAAAAAAAACCACCACCTCCATCATAAATTCCTCGGACTTAACTTCCACTATTCCACCACCACATAAGTTGGTTAGCTATGTCTATATTTTAGGAATTTTTTCCAAATCTGAATTCCTTCTAGGAAGTGGTGTATTTGAGCTTATTACTTGTCTAATTCTATCCATGGATATGTTATATTCATTGGCGTCGTCTTCATGATCCATTGATTCAATCTCTCTCGGACATATATCTTTTCACTCTAAATCAAGCTGTCTCTAGCTCTTCTTGGCTTTGAGTTTCCGATCTCCATCTAGATGGAAAGGATGTTACTAATTGGGATCATTATATTAGAGCTTTAAGATTATCAAACATACACCTAATTATCAATGAGGACCATCTTATCTGGAATCAAAGTCTGCATTGGACCTATGCGTCGAAGTATGGTTATCTATCTCAAATCTTCATTATGGAGAATTCCCTATGGTGGGGGGGAATTTATTTAGAAAGTTTTATTTTCTTCAAAAACTATCCTATTAATGTGGCTTATGCTTGAGGGAAAGTCCCAACTAGGAAATTACTGAAAATAATTCCTTTCATGGGCCAAATATTTGTATTCTATGTAGATGTGAGGAAAAAATTCTCTCATATTTTCATTATTTTTCCCATTATACGACAATTATGGTCCAAAGTAAATCACCTATGCCCGCAAGCTCTTGATTGATGTTGGGTATGTGTTATATTCTTTCCACGACCAGTCTCAAGGTCGAATTTTTTTTTGGTATGCGGTCCCACTCATAGGCGGACCCACCCATGTTTTGTGCATGAGTTTGCACATGGTTTTCGGGGTACGATGGTTTTCAACCCCTGGTATTTTGTAGATTCGGTCAAGGGAACTACGGTTATGTTCTAATCCAGGGTTAATGGATTGGGGTTTATGTATGCTTCGGCATGTATATATATGTGTTGTAACACTAAATGGAATATAATGAAAAATCAAGCTGGTCGTCTCGATTTGGGATCCAGGGGAAAATCTCTATGTTTATCTGTTTTATGTTTTATGCTCTCGTTGTTGTTTATTTTCTGTTATAAGATTCATGTGTAGATAATTTATGTTCAGGGTTAAAACCTACATTTGGTATCAGATTTGTTTCAGCTTCAAGGGAACGCCTTTGCTGCTGAGGGTTTTTTGCTTGGGCCTGAGGTAGACCCTGTTCAGTGGGAGATCTGCGGAATCAATTATTGTGGTGAAAGAAGATGGAGAGCAGCGGAAAGATAGAGATCAAGAAATTTAATGGTCAAAGTTTTGATTTGTGGAATCTCAAGATGGAGGATTTGCTGGTGGATAAAGATTAGTGGATCATGGTAGATCCAGGTACTAAACCAACCGCAATGTTAGATGAAGACTGGAAGAAGCTGGATCAGAAGGCAAAGAGCACAATACGGTTGTGTGTCTTAGATTCAATATTTTTGAATGTATCTGGGGAAGCTACGACGAAGAATTTGTGGGAAAAACTTGGGACTTTGTACCAATCTAAGTCTCTGGTGAATAAGTTGTTCCTGCGAAAAAAGCTGTATAACCTGAGGATGAAGGATGGAGACTCAGTGACAGAGCATATGAACTCCTTCAAAACTATGGTAAGTCAGTTATCATCTGTTGATATTAAAATCTCACATGAAGATAAGTGCATTAGTTTGTTATGTTCTCTACCAGACTCGTGGGACAGTCTGGTTATTGCAATAGGTAGCAATACAACTACCTTGAAATTTGATGACATTGTCTTAGCCTTGTTGTCGGAGGAAATGAAACGGAGAAATATGGAGGTCTAGAATGGAGATGCCTTATCTGTACGAGGAAGGTTCCAAAATAGAAACAAGAATAAGGTTTTGAGTGGGAGATCCAATTCTAGAGGGAGATCTAAATCTCCTGGAAAGTTTGTAAAGGTATGCTGGAAATGCGGAAAGGAAGGGCACTACAAAAAGGAATGCAGATCTAAATCTCCTCAGAAAGGAAAGGGATCTAATGATGCTCCTTCTGTAGAGGGAAAAACCACCTCGGATGAAGGTGGGGATGTGTGTTTGGCTTCTTCTTCAAATACACATTTAGATCATGAGTCATGGTTGATTGACTCAGGTGCATCCTTTCACTTCACTCCCCATAGGGAGTGGTTCTGCGAGTATGAGAAATATGATGGTGATGTCTTCCTAGGCGATGATAGGAAGGCCAGAATCGTCGGACGTGGAAAGGTTAAGCTGAAGCTAGAAGGTGGAAGGATTAGAACACTTCTTGGTGTTCTTCATATTCTTGCATTGGCTAGAAATCTGATTTCTGTAAGCAAGATGGATGATGCAGGTGTAAAAACAATGTTCGAGAAAGATTCCTGCAAGATGGTTCGAGGAGCACTGGTATTAATGCGGGGATTTCGTACTGGAACTCTGTACAAGATACAAGGGAGCACTGTTATTGATGGGTGTAACAGTTCTGTGGTTCCTGAAAGTGGAGTGGAAAGCCTAGCTGTCTCTGGAGAAAAGACCATGTTATGGCATCAAAGGTTTGGACATATTGGAGAGAAGGGCCTTTGGATACTGCATAAAAATGGTATGGTAGAAGGTATGTTTAATTGCTCTCCGGATTTTGATTTCTGTGCCCTCCTTCTGGTGCTAAGAGGGCAAACAAGATATTAGAACTTGTGCATAGTGATGTCTTTGGACCTGTGTCAGTTCCTTCACTGGGAAAGTTTGTGTACTATGTTTCATTCATAGATGAATTCTCAAGGAATACATGGATATATTTCTTGAGGAAGAAATCTAAATTCTTTAACAGATTTAAAAAATTTAAGGCTCTGGTGGAAAACCAGACAAAGAAGAAGATAAAGGCGCTAAGGACAGATAATGGTGGGGAGTTTTGCAAGAAGGAATTTGAAGAGTTCTGTAAGAAGTGTGGTATAGCACGACAAAATACTACTCCATACACACTTGAGCAAAACGGAGTTGCAGAAAGAATGAACAAAACACTGATGGAAAAGGCAAGAAGCATGCTTAGTGGTACGAGGTTAGGACAAGAATTCTGGGTAGAGGCAGTGGAGACTGCATGCTATCTGGTTAACAGATCACCTTCATCAGTGTTGGAGGATAAGACTCCACATGAGGTATGGACTGGTAAGAAACCCTCTCTTTCACATCTAATGGTATTTGGATGTGATGCATATGTACATGTTCCAAAGGAGAAAAGGACCAAGTTGGACATTAAATCTGAAAGGTGCATCTTTATTGGGTATAAGGATGGTTTAAAAGGTTACAAGGTTTGGAACTTGGAAACAAGGAAGGTTGTGTACAACCGAGATGTGGTGTTTAGAGAGGTGAAAGATGTTGTTAAACATGAAATCATACCAAAGGAACCTGAGAAGATAGAGTTTGAGCTAAAGGAGGATGAATCAGACTCTACAGCAGACGAAGATTCAGAAGAGGAAGAACCACAAACTCCAGCTTTGAGAAGATAAGTTCGGGAAAGAAGGCAACTAGAAAGGTATAGTCCATCTACTTTCTGTTCAGGTTTTGCCTTAACTATAACTGATGATGATCCCAGAATTGTCAGGGAGGCAGTAGATTCCGAGGATGGAAAACTCTGGAAGGAGGCCATGGTTGATGAAATGGCATCCTTGCACAAAAATGAGGCATGGGATCTGGTGGAGTTGCCGGTTGGAAGGAAGCCCATCGGAAGAAAATGGGTGTTTAAGAAGAAGATTAATATAGAAGGCAAGGTGGAGAAATACAAAGCTTGGTTGGTAGCAAAAGGTTATTCCCAAGTGCTGAGAATTGATTTTGGTGATATTTTTTCTCTTGTTGCCAAGGTTACTTCTATTAGATTACTTTTATCTGTTGCTGCTGCATTTGATTTTGAGAAAGAACAGATGGATGTGAAGACAACATTTCTTCACGGGGATCTAGAAGAGGAGATCTACATGAAGCAACCTGAAGGCTTTATGGTGAAGGGTAAGAAAGAACTGGTATGCAGGTTGAAGAAGTCTCTGTATGGGTTAAAGCAGTCACCAAGGATGTGGTATTAGAAATTCGATACCTATATACGGGGACTTGGCTTCACTAGAAGCAAGGAGGATCAACATGTTTATTTGAAATTAATTGGTGACCGTGTTATTTATTTGGTCTTGTATGTGGATGATATGTTTTTGATTAGAAATGACAAAGAAATTGTCCAAGATTTGAAGACCCAACTTTTCTCCAAATTCGACATGAAGGATCTTGGTACTGCAAACTATATTTTGGGCATGGAAATTAAGAGATATCGGGCAAAGAGGAAGCTCTGGTTAAACCAGAGGAAGTATGTCGAGACTATATTACAGAGGTTCAATATGCAGGATAGTAAATCGGTGAATGTTCCTATTCCTGTAGGTGTAAAGCTATCTGCTGAACATTGTCCCAAGACACAAGAAGAAAAGAAGGATATGTCTCGTGTTACATATGCAAGTGCAGTGGGTAGTATGATGTATGTAATGGTATATACTAGACCAGACATTGCACATGTAGTGGGAGTATTGAGCAGGTTTATGTCAAACCCAGGGAAGGAGCATTGGATAGTAGTGAAGCGGGTTTTCAGATATTTACGTGGCACTAGTGATTATGGCTTGTGCTACTAGGGAAGACCAGGATTGGAAAGAATGCTGGACATTCGTGGTTTTGTTGATGCAGACTAGGCTGGAGATCTGGACCAAAGAAGATATACAAGTGGGTATGTGTTTAACCTATTAGGAGGCGCAGTCAGTTGGATGAGTAAAATACAGTCTGTAGTGGCTCTTTCAACTACAGAGGCAAAATACATAGCAGCCACACATGCAAGCAAGGAAGCAGTTTGGCTGCAGAGATTGTGTTCAAGTATGGGGTTGGTACAGCAAGCTATAAGGATAGACTGTGATAGCCAAAGTGCAATTTTCTTGGCTAAGAACCCTACTTATCATTCAAATACAAAGCACATTAATGTTCAATATCACTTTGTTAGAGATATGGTTGAGGCTAAAAGGGTGTTGCTGGTAAAGGTAGACACTTTGAAGAATGTTGCAAATGCATTGAAAAAGTCTGCGAGCACTCAGAAGTTCTCTTGGTGTAGAGAAACAATGGGTGTTGAAGAATTGGCCCAATGACTAAGCTCTCATGTGGAAAGAAAACAACAAGTGGGAGAATTTTGGGTATGTGTTATATTCTTTCCACAATTAGTCCCACGTGTTGTACGTTGCGCCGGGCGCAGTAGGGGGGTCATAGGGGGGCGACAGCCCCCGCTGTCGGGGTCCGGGGCAGCATCCCGGTGAATTTTGTTTTGGTATGCGGTCCCACTCTTAGGCGGACCCACCCATGTTTTGTGCATGAATTTGCACATGTTTTTTGGGGTACGATGGTTTTCGACCCCTCATATTTTGTAGATTCGGTCAAGGGAACTACGGTTATGTTCTAATCCAGGGTTAATGGATTGGGGTTTATGTATGCTTCGGCATGTATATATATGTGTTGTAACACTAAATGGAATATAATGAAAAATCAAGCTGGTTGTCCCGATTTGGGATCCAGGGGAAAATCTCTGTGTTTATCTATTTTATGTTTTATGCTCTCGCTGTTGTTTATTTTCTGTTATAAGATTCGTGTGTAGATAATTTATGTTCAGGGTTAAAACCTACAATTGGAAGGAAAATAACATATGCAGTTTCGTTAAGCCCTCAATCTTCAGTTGTCTATCACATAATATAAAAATCCCTCCCTTGGTAGTTAACTAAGGAATTTGGCACGAGTGAAATTTTGCTACCTTTGAGGACTCCCCTCCAAATTTTCCAAAAGCCTCTTCTTTTAATCTTTCCATCTCCTCCATCTTTCCCTTAACCTCTTCACTTGGACGTCCATCTCCCCCTACCCTTGGAGAAATCATTATTGATTGTCTTTGGGAATTTTTTGATGGTGCAACTGAAGGCTCTCCTTCATTTTCTAATGTTGGATGGATTTTACATATCTCTTATCTCATACCATATCTTTCGTCTCAAATATTGGTTAGGCTACAAATAGTACGATTGAGCTATTCACCCTGTGCACTAATATAATTTTAGCCAATTCCAAAATAATCCATTCTATTCATATCTATAATGAATTTCAAGTGGTCATATTATGTGAGATGAAGAAAATTTATTCTCTAAAATCTTTCTCTCCTTCCCTTGTTGAAAATATTGAAAGAAAACTCTCACACTTCCCTCTTATATCTTTTAATCACATCTATAGGCACATAAATGAAGAAGTACATAAATGAAGAAGTTGTTAGGTTATGAAAAAAATGGATAGAAAATATAGATAGATACATGAAAAATCTTTGAAATAAATAGATAAATAAATAAATAAATAAAATAAAATAAAATATTTTTTTGACCCTTGGGCGAAAGAATGATAAATAATCACTATCTATAATTTTGAACTTTTGATGCTCAAGACAATATGATTTTTTATTTTCTCATGATAGATCAACAATTGGTTATCCTTTTTGTGAAGCAAAAACTACTTTGTTTCTCAATACATGTGCCTACAAAGTGTGGATCGCGAAGCTCCATGGGGGGTTGGAACCACAACTTTTTGGATAACTCAGCAAGAAGAAAATTTTTTCCTAACAAGTGACATCTACAAGCATGTTATTATGTTTTCTTGGCCCATGGGGGGGCTAGTGAAATATCTTTGAGTGCCTGCTGTGGCTGGTTTGTGTAAAGAGTACTTATCATTTTGCAGATCATAAATGTTGTTAAATATTGTTGAAAATCATGTTTATTTCTAAAACAAGGAGGAGAACTCAGTTATTTTCTTAGGAAAATAGAAACTTCTTCTACATATACACATTTAACTTTTATCTTTTAATAAAAATTACAATTTCTTTTCTTCCAAAAGAAAATTAAAAAATATAATTTTAATCTATAATATAATATAATTTTCATTTTTTTCTTAAATTTATTAATATTTTTCTAGAAATTATACAAAAATCATGTATATCTTGGATTCACTCGATCTAACGATGTACAAAAGTTAAATACTAAATCGATTCTACAAATATTTTTCTGAATTAAAAGAAAAATTGTCAATCGCATAAAGCAAAGAAGAATCAAATCACACACAACATAGATAATTTCCCAGGGAAAGCTTGTTGCTCAAAACCCCACTATCTTCTATTGTAGGTTAAGCATGGATTATGAAACACTTACATACAAAACTCTTCTCACAAGAGCCCTCCAATACTCAGCTAATTGTCTCACACTGTCATACATAAAACTGACCAATACTGTAACACCTCTGATACCACAACAAGAATTTTTTTTTTTTCCTTAGGAAATGCTTAACCATTTCAGTTCCAAGTGTATTGAAACTGTTATTGTGTATTTATTCCGAAGAATCATCATTATTTGTGGCTACGAAATTTATTGAACTATTATTTCCCTTTGTTAATATATAACTATTTCTAATAATAATTCCTCTTAATGATAATGTATAATTATATTTTTATTGATATATATATAATTGTCACTTTACTCTATATATATATACCAATATATATATATATATCTATTGATCTCTTATAAGCATATAATTTTCTTCATTTATATATATACCATTTATATGCTAAGCTCATTTACTTTCCATGAATTGAACTTGACTTTTATTTAATAATTTCAATTGATACATTCGCGAGTTGTATCCCATATCAATATACATATTTGTAATTCCATACGAAATGGTTTTGTGTAGGTTGGCATTGTTATTATTCTACCTACTCTACACTCATATGCTCTATTTGGCATCTACGTATTAATTGATGATTTGACACATTTCTTATTACAACTTTCACAAGATCTCCTTCGTTTTATGAATAAGTAAAGGTGTCTCTTCCTTATGCTCTAGATATACAAATGTATATTCACTCTGATTTACTTTGAATTGATTTATTATTTAATATTTCTTCAACGTACTTTAGCTTTTATGGTGATAAATTCTTATATACGCCATGCATACTATGATATAAAGATTGTAGATTTGCATTGGATTTTTGGTGGTTTTGTTTATTTTCTCAATTTCCCAAAGGTACTCTCGATCTATGTATATACCATTGATCATGTCCCAAATGGACGATTAGGATGTTAGGATGAGGATTGGGGTTTTTATGAACATGTCTCGTCTCCGTCTGAGTTCATTCTTTCCCATTTCATTTCTTCACTCTCCTTTGAAGATTTAGACTCTGACCTATATGGTTGAGTTTCAAATGAATGCGTTCAAACCCTCGGCATTCGTTTCCAACCTCACGGACGCAATTACAGGTAATCTCCATTTCATTTGTTCACACTTTCGATTTGAAATGGGAACTAGATGTATCTCTGTAAGTTTACACATGAGATTTTATTTACTATCCAGCCTTATAGCTCAGCCCTTACGCTGATATATATGTTTTTGCATTGTAAATGGATTTAACATGACTGTAATTGTATTAAATTTTATCTTTGTATCATGCTAGTTTATATATTTAGTCTCCATTAATTTTTCCCGTGTCTTCTTAGTATTTTATACTCGGGCCTTGCGTTTTTTTTTTTTTTTTTTACAAGCCCTAGTTTCACTGATAAAGGGATGTTCATTGCCTTACTAATTTACAGACATAGAATTTGTTTATTGTTCGTTTATGCATTTCTCTGAATTTATTTTTGGAATCATATTCTGTTTCGGGTATGAGACTCTGATAATGTAGACTACGACCCTAGTCGTGGTAGCGCAGAGTCTATTCGAATTGATTTCTAGCTATCTCAACCTTTCCATAGTTGGATAGCTTGTCAATTCAATAGGTATGATTTTTGTTTCTACTTCTGAATATTTATTTCGTTGGTTTTTATTTTCATTTCGTGGCATAGTTAAATTTTAACTAACCCTCGTCACGTTCTTCACAGACCTTTCGTATCGAGGGTTTCAATTTATAAGGTAATAATTTCCACTCTGTGTTTTTGTTAAGCTTTACACGATGTATAAATTTATCGTGTCAGTACTGTAACTTATCTCTTTTTGTTTTGTTGACCTACAGGTAACCTCGAAATTGTATTGGTTCCAAAATTTCTTCCCATATGGAAACCTATGTCTCATTAGAAGTTTAAACTCCATTATTCTTCTCGTTCCAGGTCGCTATTGGCTTTTCACTTCCTCGGAGTAACCAAAAATGGTCCTCGGACTTAATTGCTAACTTATTATAGCAATTACGATTTTTGTATTAACAATATTATTTGTAATAATTTGGAGTCAAAATTGAGATTCGGATTCTTTATGAATCTTTTTTTCCCTGACTATTCATATATTTCTATATTTAGAAAAATATACTGTGAAGTATACTACTTGTTCGGTTTTAATTTAATTTATTTTTCTGAGAATGGTTACAGTTTAAAAATACTTATCTCAAGTATAAGAAGAATGTTTATATTGCTCTATATATTCTCAGATTGACTGTAAATTATTTTTATTCTCATTTACAGTCCTTTTTATAAATCAAATTTGGAGTTTAATGTGAATATTAAATTATATTTAATAATTTCTCTTTTCTGCAAAATGTAGAATATATTCCTCATTCTACTTTATACTTTACCCTTTTTCTTCATATAATTTCTGGTAAAGATTTTAAGTATAATATAAATAATGACATTTTATATTATCCATTTAGTAGTGATTTTGAACAAAACTACTAATAGGATATTTACATGTATTCTTTGGTAAAGTGAAACATTATATGTAAATTCTTTATTTCTATATTTATAGGTATATTTTTCCTATTCCAATAGATATATGTCTATATAAAAGTAAAGAGTTTCTCACACTCCTTTCTGCAATTATGCTTAATCTGTTTGCCTTCTACTTTAACTCAGAATCGAATGATTTGGCATTCTTAATTTAATTCTCAAAATTTTATTGTTATAATTTCTAGCAACATAATCATATGTACTTCTGATTTTTTTGTCCTTATACTAACATGAAATTACATTAGCATGTATAAATTTTTATTTATAATTATAGATTATATTAGAGTTTTCTCTCAAAAGTTTATGTCTTATAGATTTATTTTATGCAAGAGAAAATTATTTCTTTCTCAGATCAGATTCTCCTTTAGGTAGAAGATTTCAGTTTATATGCATGCACTCCAGCAATTTAACTTTGCAGTAATTGTACAAAATTTAATATTTATTTATTTTTCTAAATTCATAGTTTGTTTATCACTTTATAAATCTAACTTTTCTTTGTTCATACATAGACATATCTGTACATTACAAAAGCAGATTAAAGTTACAAACTTTAATTATTTATGGGAATATTATATATCTCTAGATTTAAACCAATATCAAGTTTAGAGATTCTGGTTGATATTCCCCATGAATCCTATTCCTACAACTATACAGAATTTAGAGGATTAATTTCTTCTAACCAATTTTGTTAAATGTAGGAATTTGCATACCCATTTAATTTTCAAATCATAGATAGAATGTGAAAATATCATAATAATATCTATAGGAGAATATCATAGATTAGGTGTGCATACCAATTATATTCTATGACCAATCCTCCCAACCATAGAATTCCTCTATCTCCATAATTCAGCGCCGAGCTGAGATCCCTCTCCAGAACAGACCCCCTCAATCTGTTCTAGAGCGACTTATTTAAGCTATGCTCTCCCCAAATCATGTTTCCAATTCTGCGTCTAGAATTTCAGGATGTTTTATTCCTGTTTTCCTAGGCTTCCCTTATTTAGGGATTTTTAAAGCTGCTTTCTGCTTTTCCAGCTTTTTTACCTCTTCCCAACTACTTTCCTCATCATTGGGGAGATTTATATTTTTCCTCAAAAAATATAAATTAGAAATAAATTCTTTCAAGGCTTTTTGAAAGATTTTTGGGAAAGTCTTAACCTCTTTCCGTAACATCATGGATTAGGCAAGTGATCTCAAAATCTCATCTGGTCATAGTGCACAAATTTTTTTTTTTTTCATAAATAATTAATTACCTACATCCACGCAATAATTATCGATTGGGGTCCACTCTCCTTTGGACTTAAGTTCAAATGTCTAACTTGAAAAACATAAAACTACGGGTGTTACAAATACTTAGCCAATTTCCTCCCTCCATACAGCCTGTCTTGCTTGCGCAATCCCTAATTGATGCAATCCATAAAATATAGGAATTATGGCCTTCCTTGACTGTGAAAGCATCATGGGCACCCCAATGGGTGTTTGGTTGCATGTGTGTAACCCAATAATCCTACAACTGATAGTCAACTTCCCTTTCACCTAGATCTCAACTGGGTCTCCACTGAATCTGACATGCATGAAAATAATAAATTAATTAATATTTAACTCACTTAATATCTCAGTAGTGTATCTTTAGATACACCTATCACAACTGAGTTTAACTCACTTAATTAAGTTAACATGATTACAACCTGCATTAACTAATGCACCACTGGACTTCAAATTTTGGTACAACTAGAATTACTCTGCATGCCTCACTAACTACCTCTATCTCGAAATAAACTATCTAACTGATATTATCACTCTCAGTTAACTATTAAAAGTTATTTTGAGATTGAGATTATAGTTTTTTTTCCATTCTAATTAAGAGATAACTAAAATAGACATGAAACAAAAATAGCACTGTGGGCCGTACCCTAGCGTAGATGCTCAATGCACTCGACGTGGGTGCTAAAATTTTCTTGTTGAATCTCAACACTCCCTCTCAAAAAGAAAGGGATTATCCTTCACCTCGATCCTATCTCTATCGTATTTGAATTTTCTCCTAATGAGCGCCTTCGTCAGAATATAAACATCTGAATTTTCCGTGGGAATGTACTAAAGAAAAATTATTCTTCTTTGTAAAAAATATCTCACATGATGTTTCCAGATATTTATCTGCTTGGAACTATCATGAAACACATGATTAATCGAGAGTTTAATGCAACTCTCATGATCATAATGAATCACGATCATATCCATCTGAGAACCAAACAAACCAACCAAGATCTTTCTCATCCAGATAACATCACATGAAGCTTGACTTGCTGCCATGTATTCCGCTTTCGTTGAAATGAGTGCCACATATCGCTGCTTCCTATTGTACTAAGGAACTGATGTTGATCCAATGCTAAATATCCCTCCTGATGTGCTCTTTTTGTCTGACGGACTGCCAACCCAATCTGCATCCATGAAGCCTTGAAGCTTCCCTCCCTCTTTCTGTCTGTACCATATACCATACTAAGACGTGCTCCTCAGGCATCTTTGGAAATGCTTCCCTGCCTTCCAAAAGAGCTTGGTAGGCATAGTCATAGCCTGGCTCAGTTGGTTACCTGCAGAGAAAATGTCCAGTCTTGTGTTCACCAAATACATTAGTGAACCCACTAACTGTCTATAGAGAGTAGCATCCACTACCTCTCCAGAGGTAGCATCCTATTTCCTCCAATTTCCTAGAAAAAAGGTATCCATCGGTTTGCAACTCTCCATGTGAAACTTACCGAGTATATCATTTGCATAATTTCCTTGAGACACAAAAATTTCACAATCCCACTACCATATTTCCAATCCAATGAAATAATGAAGGAGTTTCATGTCCTTCATTTCGAACTCCCTTACAAGATCCTCCTTGCAGGAGTGTATCAGCTGCTCATCACCAGTCAAAATTAGATCATCAACATAAAGAAAAATAATCAATAGATTACCCTCAACCGTAATCTGGTACAAGTTTGCATCTTCTTCACTTTTGGTGAAGCCCAGTTCAGTGAAATAGCTGTATATCTGAGTGTACCAAGCACAGGGTTTATGCTTCAACCCATAAAATGCTCATTTGAGTTAGGACACTTGCGACTCACTCTTGAAGATCTCAAAACTTCAGGGTGCTCTATTTACACCTCTTCCTCAATGATCCCATTGATAAACATAATTTTCACATCCATCTGATGAATGCACTAGCCCATCTACATTGAGAGTGCAAGGATGGATCTAGTAGAAGAGTACCTTGCAACAGGTGCAAAAGTCTCATCATAATCAATCCCCTCGATCTGTGAGAATCCCTGGGCCATAACTATGGCCTTGTATTTCTCCACACTCCAATCAGCAGCTTGCTTTACCTTGTAGATCCATCTCGATCCACTCATTGATTTGTTAAGCGGTCCTGGGACTATCTCCCATGCACTGTTCTTGACAATGGAGTCATACTCCTTGACCATTGCATCAACCTAAGTTGGTTGCTACGCTGCTTCCTGAAAGGAAGATAGTTCAGTCACAATACATTTTCTCATAAGAGCCATGTATCCAGTAAATTGGTCAAGAGACAATATTTGTTTGCGCTTTGAAGTAGGGGCTCCTACATTCTCCGCAACATCAAGTCTTAATATATCATCTTTTGTGGTGCGCTTTCTACCGTTTCTCATGGATGACTCTGTGCTTTAAAGTCATCCAAATCTTGAGGCTCATCCTTGGGAACCAACAGTTCCTCCTCTACGTGCAAGTCCAGCTCCCTCTCAAAGGGACAATTGCATGGCTTTCTCCTCATCAAATTTTCTATCCTGTCGCACAACAGTCATTTTTCTGTTTGGAAAATACACATGATAATTATGGGGTGTTTTAGTGTACCCGACAAAAATTCCGATCTCAGCTGTCAGTTCCAGCTTCTTCCTGACGTCCTTGGTCACATGCACATAAACAAATGAGCCAAAAATCTTAAAGTGTGAAACATCAGGTTTCTTAGCAGTGAAAGCCTCTTCAGGTGTACTCATGCCAAGTATCCTATGAGGACAACGATTCTACACAAATACCATAGTGTTTCATGCTTCTGCCCACAGATGCATCGGTAGTCCTTGATCATGCAACATCACTCTTGCTGCATCCACGATAGTTCTGTTCTTTCTCTCCTTGACCCTATTCTATTGTGGGTTATGAGGCACTATGAATTCTCTTCGAATTCCTTATTTTCCACAGAATTTCTTGAATTCGTTAGAGATTTATTCTCCACCATTATCGCTCCTAAGAGCCTTCACTTTCTTCCTCGATTCTTTCTCCACCAGTGCCTTAAACTCAAGAAACTTAGAGAATGCCTGATCTTTCTTCTACATGAAGAAGATCCAACACTTATGAGAAAATTAATCAACATTTATTACATAGTACTTATGTTTTGTTTTCAAAGCAGCACAGAATGGTCCACACATGTCTATGTGAACTCTCTCAAGGATCCCCAAAGCTCGGTTCTCCTTCTCTTGAAAGGTGGCCTTTACCTACGGGTGAAAATGTGAAGTTGGGAAACACTTTTTGCCCTTTTTTGATGTTGAAAATTGTAATTTTCTATGTTTTTCAACTTCAACTCCACTAAACTCATATTTTTATCGCAAATTATGCTTTGAAATAAAAACAAGAATTGTAGAGAATTGTCTTACCTCCATACCGATATTTGTTTTTTAAAAAAATATTGACATATAGAGGGGTAAATTTGTTGTTTACTAACTGCATATACTTGAAATTTTCAGGCAAACATAAATAGTCACTTTATTATCCTTAACTTCTTTTAGGGAAGGTTATTCATTTTTTGGAAAAAAGCCATAGCATCATAATCTGCATATATTGCACTAGTGCACAGACTATTTTTTGGTAATTTTCGGATCAAATCACTATTTTTTATTATTTTTTGAAATGGACGAAAACAAAAAAACAGTGATGTTTCAGTACATTTTATTATCCTTCGATTTTCTTTTCAATGTGATCGTCAATAAGAAAAATGAGAGTACCCTTTTGAAGTAGACAGGGAGAGGAAGGGCACTATGATTTTTTTGAATTTTTTGGTTTCCTCATTTGAAAATTATTGAATTTTCATTTAGTGCAATTTTTCGAACAATGAAATTCCACAGTGACACAGTTAAGTAAAAAATTAATAAAAAATTGAATTTTTTAATGAAACTCCATAAATCTCACATCATCAAAAACTAGATTTAGAGACGAATCTAATGGTACTTGGTCCGATATATAAAATTTTGTTTTTGTAGGTGTTCTGTCCCTCCAAAGTTGCAGGTTTCTCAAAACTGTAGAGTTTTCTGAGTTTTTCGTTGACCAAAAACTCTCGGCCGAGAAATTTTTAAAACTCTCGACCGAGAAATTTAAATCAATTTAACGCGGGAAAACTCTCGGCCGAAAGTTTTAAAAACTCTCGGCCGAGAGTTTGCGGCCGAGAGTTTGCGCAATAAAACTCTCGGCCGAGAGTTAGAAAAACTCTCGGCCGAGAGTTTTTGAATGTTAAAAACTCTCGGCCGAGAGTTTTTCTAACTCTCGGCTGAGAGTTTGCGGCCGAGAATTTTGTGACCACAACTCTCGGCCGAGAGTTTTCAAAACTCTCGTCCGACAAAATACCGAAATATTTAAATCTCTCGGACGAGAGTTTTGAAAACTCTCGGCCGAGAAATTTAGTTGACCTTTTTTCTCGGCCGAGAAATTAAAAATTTCTCCCGAATTCTATCTCATGCCAAAAAGTGTTTCCCAACTTCGCGTTTTCGCCCCTACTTCCCCATGGTACACCCCTTGCATATATATAACTGATCAAGTGTTCCCATTGGAATTATATTTTAAATATGTTGCATGAATTTCAAGGCTCCATGGGGAAGATGGTCCAATCTCTTGTGCCATAATTCACCCTCATCCTAGCTCACTACTTTGTCCACCTTGGACATCATTGCTGCACAGCCATCTACATCCAGATTTTAGATATTCTTAACTCAAATCTCTGTCCTCTTGGCTTGTCCTATTTCTTTATGTCACAGGAAAGTTTTTCCTTAACTAAAAAAAACAACATAGCTTTGATCCTCCAACATTATGACTGAGACTCGTTTTTTCTTCCAACCTGGTACATGCATTACATATTTTAATTGAAATGGTTTACCTGAATATCACTGAAAGGTAATAGTACCAATCCCGATAGCATTGTACCGTCCATCATCCCCCATTTCTATATACATCTAGACATCCTTCTCCTCCAAGTCACTGAAAATTTCTTGTCTCCCATCATGTGAAAGGAAGCACTACTATCCAAATACCAGACAAATCCCAATGCACTTGACATGATGCATGTGATCAATGAGAAGTCAAGCTCAAATTGCGAGGCAAGAGCCTCACCAACTGTAGATCCAACAACCTTCTTGTTATTCTTCTTTTGTGGATAGTTAGTAGCAAAATTCCCATGTTCGTGACAGTGAAAACACTTCACCTTAGACATGACCTGCTTCTTGCCATTCTTGGACTCAGATTTGGAATGTAATTTCTTCCCCTTCCCCTTCTTCTCCTTGGCATCCCAAACACAATATTCTTCATCCTCATGCTTAGATGAAGATACATCTCTGGTGTTCTGTCTGAACTCCTCCTGCACCAAATCTGACCACATTTGTTCCCAATCTAGAAAATTTTCCCGTCCATTGACAGAGTCTTCATAACTATGTCAAATATTAGGAAGTCCTAGGAGAGACAAGCTCACCAAGTCATCATCAATGACTATTATTCCAACCCTCCCTAGATCATCCCAGCATTAAACAAAATTTGTTAGATATTTTGGAATGGTGGCGCCATTTTCCATCTAGATCTCTTATCTTTGAGTGCCAATTTCCTATGGTCATTTCTGCTCTGGAATAGATCCATCAAATCCTTCCACATTGAATATGATGTGGCTTTCCCATGGAGGCTTCAGACAATGTGGTCTCATACTCCCTCCAACAGGATCCTCCTCGCATTTGCCACTTTCTTTTGCCATGCCTCAAGATTTCCAAAATCTGTCACAACGGGTTTAGGAACATCATTTTCAATGAGTTCCTTGAAGCCATTGTCTTCGACTACTGCCTCCATCGTGTCCTTGAAAGCAATATAGTTTGATTTTCCCTCGAGTGCATACTCCAACCTCAAGAAATTGAAATCCATTTCGATCTTGAATTGACTGTAGCACCAAAAATGTCTTTCTGCAAATTCAAATCCTCTCGAGTCACAAACCGAGCTCCTGCTTCACTTTTGCAATTTCATGTGCTCCGATACTATGCATAAATTATACAAAAATCATGTATATCTTGGATTTACCTGATCTAATAATGAACTAAACTTAAATACTGAATCACTTCTACGAATTTTTTGCGGAAATAAAAACACAATCGCCAATCACATGAAACAGAGAAGAATCAAATCACACACAACACATATATTTTTTTGGGGAAAGCTTGCTGCTCAAAACCCCACTATCTTCGATTGTATATTTAGCATGGATCATGAAACAATTACATACAAAACTCTTCTCATAAGAGCGATCCAGTAGTCAGCTAATTATCTCACACTGTCATACATAAAACTGACAAATACCTAGTCAATTTCTTGCCTCCATACAACTTGACTTTCTTGTGAAATCCCTCATGGATGAAATCCCTAAAAGATAGGAATTATGGCCTTCCTTAACTGCGCAAGTATCATGGGCACTTCAATGGCTGTATGGTTGCATGTGTGCAACCCAATAATCCTACAACTGATAGTCAACTTTCCTTTCACCTAGATCTCAATTGGGTCTCCATTGGATCTGACATTCATGTAGCTAATAATAGTAAATCCTCAGTTTCATGTGAGATCACTAATTGTGAATTAATTAATATTTAATTCATTTTATCTCTCAGTAGTGTATATTAGGTTACAACTAGTACAACTCACTTTAACTCACCTAACTGAGTTAAATTGGTTACAATCTACATTAACTAATACACCACTGCACATTGAACTCTGTTATAACTAGAATTACTTTGCATGTCTCACCAACTACCTCTAACTCTAAATCCACTAGCTAACAGAGTTTATGACTCTTAGTTAACCATTACAAGTTATTTTTAGATTTATATTATAGTTTATTGTCCATTCTAATTAAGAGATAACTAAAATAGACATACACCAAAAATATCATTATGAACCCCATCCTAATATAGGTACTTAATGTACTAAATATGGACTGAAATTTTCTTGTTAAATCTCAACAATTTCTATAAAATTTTATAACTATAAAATATACTCATAAATTATCCATATCTTAAATTATAAAACTAGATAACATGCTCAAATTATAAAACTAGATAATGTTGGAATGTAATTTCAAATGCTCTGAACGATTTGCAGGCGGGAGTAGGACGTCGATCAGGCACAGGAGATAAATAGCGAGCACATCGACAGCGATCAACGGAGTGCGGGGGCAGAAATAGCGTGACAGTTAATGGAAGTATACCCCCCGCATATGACCTGTCTATTGGGCGTTGACCCAAAATGTGTGGCTGAGGTTTATTACGGGGGCTCACCCATTTGATGCGTACGGGCAGAACCATACCCCCCGTAACCACCAGGAGAGGTGGCTCCGCCCACATACAGCCAGTGCGCCACCAATCCACCACCGCCACGAAATTCATCAATTCTGCCACCAAGTCAAAATTGCCATAAATGAATTTTTGAAGCGGTGCAGCAGAATTTTAATGCCATTAACTTTTTTTTTAAGCGATGATAATTTGTAAATTTAGTCAACAAATGACATTAATTGTTTTTAGATATTTTGTTTATAAATATAGAACAAAGAAGTAATGTAATTTTTTTTTTACACGCACAGAATGTTGTTGAGAGCACAACAGTGCGTCAATTGTTAAAAAAGACAGTGAGAGCAGAATTTAAAATAATACACAGTAGTGTATATTTTATAAAAACACAGTGAGTTGTTTTTAATAGACAGAGAGCTGTTTATTTTTTTTTAGAGAGACAGAGTTTTTTTTTTTGAGAAACAGTAAGGTGTTCTCTGTGCACTGTGTTGTAGCAGCAGTCATGTTTGTAATCCCTCTACAGTGAGGAAGAAGTTGTAACAGTTTTTTTTAGAAATTGAATTTTTTTTTATGTGGAAATTTTGTCAATGTGTATACAAATTTTAAATATTTCTCTGTGTTAAAGAAAGGGAATTTTATTGTTTTGGAATTTTCAAATTTCCAACATGGTATCGGAGCCAATTCAGGCTATTTGAAGGTCAAATAAGCTGAAGAAAAGGAATTCGTTATTGCAGAAGCCTCTCCAGCAGTGTGAAGGTTCAGACAAGAAGAATCCAAAGGTATTTCTCTATACAGTTTTGTGTTACTGTTGCAGTACATTTAGTTAATTATAAACACACAGTCAAGTGTTTTTAAATCATAGTAAGAGTGCAGAATGGCTGGAGCCGGCACTGGTATGGGTATGGGAAATATCCATCTCCCACAATTTAATGGGAAAAATTATGACTACTGGTCAATAGCTATGAGGGCTTTATTTGTCTCCCAAGACTTATGGGAATTTTTTGAGGATGGCTTTGAAGAGCCAGCAGATGAACTTGAGTCTAATATGTTAACTCAAGCAGAAAGAGAGATTCTGAAAAGCAATAAGAAGAAAGATGCCAAGGCTCTTTTCTTCTTGTATCAAGCAGTGCATGAGAGTGTGTTTCCGAGGATAGCAGTAGCTAAAAAATCCAAAGAAGCATGCGAAACTCTCAAGACAGCTTATCAGGGCATGGAGAAAGTGAAGACAACAAAACTTCAGTTGCTGAGGAGAGACTTTGAGACTCTCTGTATGAAAGAGTCAGACATAATTGACTCATTCTTCACTCATGTGACTAGAATGGTCACACAAATCAGATCTCATGGAGAGACTCTTGAGGACAAGATGATTGTTGAAAAACTCTTGAGGAGTCTACCCTCAAGATTCGATATGATTGTCACCACCATAGAGGAGACTAAAGATCTCACAAAGTTTTCAGTTGATGAGCTACATGCATCACTGATGACCCATGAACAGAGATTGGGTAGGAGTGAAAAATAATCTCTTGAGCATGCTTTCAAAACCCAGATGTCTTTTGGAAGAGGAAGAGGGCAAGGCAAAGGAGGAGGAAGAGGCAGAAGCCAAAACAGAGGTGGAAGGAACAGTCCAGCAAATGCTCAAGGAAGGGGCAGCAATCCAAATCAACATCAAGGCCAACGAAACAGCCAGCAGAATGGTCAGCAGAATGATCAAGGACAAAGGTATGATAAATCCAATGTCCAATGTTACAATTGTAAAAAATATGGTCATTATGCTAATGAATGTAGAAAGAAGAAACAAGATATGAGAAGTGGAACTAGTGCAAATTTCACAAAAGAAAATAGCAGCCAAAACAATTTGTTTTTAGCTTGTAATATGGCTAAAGAAAAGAATGAATATTTATGGTTTCTAGACTCCGGTTGTAGTAACCATATGACAGGAAACTTAGCAATGTTTTCTATGTTAGATAAAAGTGTGCAGTCACAAGTCACACTAGGAACTGATAGCAAAGTTTCTGTTATGGGAAAAGGAGATGTAAATGTTTTCACAAGATTAGGTGCAAAGAAATCCATAGTAGATGTTTATTACATTCCAGGAATGAAGTGAAATCTCTTAAGTATTGGACAGCTTGTCCATAAGGGGTATAATGTTTTCTTTGATAATGATGTTTGTAACATCATGGATAAACCACCCAGCAAAGCATGTATTGCTGAAGTGAAGATGACAAGGAACAGGATGTTCCCTCTCAGAATGAGAGCAGATTTGAAGAATGGTGAAGAGAAAGCAGCAGTTGCACAAGAGACTTACCAAAGCGAACCAAAGGATGATAATTGGTTATGGCACTTGAGATTTGGACATCTCAACTTTGGAGGTCTTAATCTATTGAACAGAAAAGGGATGGTAAGTGGTTAATCATTGATAGAGAAACCGGACAGCCTTTGTGAAGGTTGTATTCTTGGGAAACAACACAGAGAAAGTTTTCCTTCCGGGAAAAGCATAAGGGCAAAAGCACCCTTAGAGATTGTCCACTCAGATGTATGTGGACCGATGCAAACTCCATCACTTGCAAGCAACCACTATGTGCTAACATTTATAGATGATTTTACAAGAAAAACTTGGGTTTACTTTTTGAAAAATAAAAGTGAAGTGTTTGAAAATTTTTGCAATTTCAAAGCACTTGTTGAGAAACAAAATGGGCTGCATATCAAAGTCTTAAGGACTGATAGAGGAGGTGAGTATATCTCTAAATATTTTCTATGTTTTTGTAGAGAAAATGGTATTCAAAAGCAGTTTACAACTAGATATACTCCGCAGCAAAATGGAGTAGCCGAAAGGAAGAACCGAACCATAATGGACATGGCGAGGAGTATGTTAAAGGCAAAGCATTTGCCTAATGATTATTGGGCTGAAGCTGTACATTGTGCAGCGTACATCTTGAATAGATGTCCTACAAAAGCAGTCATGAACAAAGTGCCAGAAGAGGCATGGAGTGGCACAAAGCAAAGTGTCACACACATGAAGGTTTTTGGATGTGTGGCTTATGCACACATTCCGGATCAGCTAAGGAAGAAGTTGGACAGGAAGGGGGAGAAGTGTATTTTCATTGGATACAGTGAGGAATCCAAGGCATACAGATTATACAACCCATCGACCAAGAAGTTTATTGTGAGAAGGGATGTTCAGTTCATTGAAGAGGAAGCTTGGGATGGAAGCATAGAGAAGACAGTGAATGTTAAACACTGTTTATCTCATGATGAGAATGATGATGAGTTGGATGAAATACATCCCCAAACAGCAACACCAACACAAGAGAAGCATAGCACACCCTTGAGGAGAAATGAAAGTGCTTCTCCAAGCACACCACAAGGAGGAAATTCAAGTGCTTCTTCAAGCATTTTTACACCTACTGAAAGAGGTAAGAAATTCAAAAGTTTGAGAGAAATTTATGAACAAGATATAGCTAATGAAGGTATCAATTCTTTGTTTGCTTTATATTGTCATGTTTATGATCCTGTTCATTTCGAAGAAGCTATCAAGGATAAGAAATGGATAGAAGCTATGGATGAGGAAATAAATGCCATAGAGAGGAACAAGACTTGGGATTTGGTAGAACTCCCAAAAGGTAAAGAAGTCATTGGTGTTAAATGTGTCTACAAGACCAAGAGTAATGCTGAAGGCAAGATAGAGAGACACAAGGCAAGGCTTGTCGTCAAAGGTTATAAACAAAAACATGGGATAGATTATGAGGAAACTTTCGCACCGGTTGCAAGAATGGAAACCGTGAGAGCAGTGTTGTCTATAGCAGCACAAAACAAATGGAATGTTTACCAAATGGACGTGAATTCAACATTTCTGAATGGAGTGTTAATGGAAGAGGTTTACATTGATCAACCTCTCGGCTATGAAAAGAAAGGCCAAGAGCACAAAGTATGCAAGTTGAAGAAAGCTCTTTATGGGCTGAAGCAAGTGCCAAGAGCGTGGTACAGTAGGATAGATTCATATCTACTGGAAAATGGTTTTGAGAAGTGTGAGGGAGAACCCACCCTCTACATCAAAGAACAAGATGGTAAAATCTTGATTGTAGTTTTGTATGTTGATGATGTTATTTTTACAGGTAATGATGATTGCCTTATTGAACATTTTAAAACAGTCATGAAGGAAGAATTTGAAATGACTGATATGGGTTTGTTGAAATACTTCTTGGGAATAGAAGTAGAGCAAGATAAAAATGGGATTTTTATCTCACAGGCAAAGTATGTTAATGAGGTGCTTGAAAGATTTAACATGCAGGAGAGCAAAGCAGCAATCACTCCCACAGTGATGGGATTAAAACTCAGCAGAGAGGACAACAGTAAGGATTTTGATCCTAGTCTATACAAAAGCATAGTTGGTAGCCTTATGTATTTGACTGCAACTAGGCCGGACATAATGCATGTTGTTAGTTTGATTTCTAGGTTCATGGAAAAGCCAAAGGATGCACATTGGCAAGCAGCAAAAAGAATTTTGAGGTATGTTAAAGGTACTAAAAGGTTTGGTATTTTTTATACTACTTCAGAACATTCAGATTTAGTTTGATACACTGACAGTGATTGGGCTGGAAGTGTAGATGATCGGAAGAGCACTTCCGGTTATGTTTTTCATATGGGTTCAGGAGCCATTTCATGGGCTTCTAAGAAACAGCCCATTGTAGCATTGTTTACTGCAGAAGCAGAATATGTGGCAGCAGCAGCGTGTCAAGCAGTTTGGATGCGGAAAATGTTAAGAAGTTTATGCCAAGAACAGGTAAAAGGGACAGTGATCTTTTGTGACAATAGCTCAGCTATTGCATTGTCTAAAAATTCCATTTTTCATAAGAGGACTAAACTCATTGACACCAAGTTTCACTTCATACGTGAATTGGTTAACAATGGTGAGATAGTTTTGCAACATTGTAGAATGGAGGATGAACTTGCAGATATCCTCACAAAGCCACTTGCGCAGAAAAGCTTTGAACATTTCAGGAAATGCTTGGGAATGCAGGAAAACACAACAGTTGAAATTAAGGGAGAGTGTTGGAATGTAATTTCAAATGCTTCGAACGATTTGCAGGCGGGAGCAGGATGTCGATCAGGCGCAGGAGATAAACAGCGAGCACGTCGACAGCGATCAACGGAGTGCGGGGGCAGAAACAGTGCGACGGTTAACGGAAGTATACCCCCCGCATTTGACCTGTCTATTGGGCGTTGACCCAAAATGTGTGGCTGAGGTTTATTACGGGGGCTCACCCATTTGATGCGTACGGGCAGAACCATACCCCCCGTAACCACCAGGAGAGGTGGCTCCGCCCACATACAGCCAGCGTGCCACCAATCCACCACCACCACAAAATTCATCAATTCTGCCACCAAGTCAAAATTGCCATAAATGAATTTTTGAAGCGGTGCAGCAGAATTTTAATGCCATTAAATTTTTTTTTAAGCGGTGATAATTTGGCAATTTAGTCAACAAATGACATTAATTGTTTTTAGATATTTTGTTTACAAATATAGAACACGCACAGAATGTTGTTGAGAGCACAGCAGTGCGTCAATTGTTAAAAAAGACAGTGAGAGCAGAATTTAAAATAATATACAACAGTGTATATTTTATAAAAACACAGTGAGTTGTTTTTAATAGACAGAGAGCTGTTTATTTTTTTTTAGAGAGACAGAGTTTTTTTTTTGAGAAACAGTAAGGTGTTCTCTGTGCACTGTGTTGTAGCAGCAGTCACGTTTGTAATCCCTCTGCAGTGAGGAAGAAGTTGTAACAGTTTTTTTTAGAAATTGATTTTTTTTTTTATGTGGAAATTATGTCACTATGTATACAAATTTTAAATATTTCTCTCTGTTAAGAAAGAGACTTTTATTGTTTTGGAATTTTCAAATTTCCAACAGATAACATACTCATTGGTATCGAGTCAAAATTACTGTAATGTAATATTCTCTCTTCATTTTATCCCAAACCCTTTCATTTTATATATACATTATATTAATTAGAGAATAATTTAAAATTTTATAAAATTAATATATATCATTTAATCATTAAATAAGTCAAAATTACGGGAATGTAATAGTGTCACAAGGTGATTCCTGGCTATACTACTAGTTTGTGCAAGTAAAGAGAGTGGGTAAAGGAAGTCTTCATTTTCTACTAAATATATTCATCTTATATATACACTATATTAATTAGAGAATAGGTTAAAATTTTATAAGTTGACATATATTATTTGTTATTATATTTGTGTTTATAATGTGTAAATTTTAATTACATATTTTTATATTATATTAATATTTTCTTTATATGATTTACATTTTTCATTTATTTAATTTATGAAAAAATAAAATCAAATTTAAAATATTAATTATCAAATATAAAACATGTACTTAATTTCCGAATCATTTATAACTATAAAATAGTTAACTTCTAAAGTCTACCAAGCATGTACATATTGTTACCTTGTTAAAATATAGTTCAAATGTTTGAAAATTAAAAATATTTTAATTTTATTATAAATTAACTTGAAAACTACAAAAAAAAATTAACTTTCAACAATATAAATGCCAAGAGGCCCAAATGCAAAACTCTCCATCTGCAAATAATTTTTTTTTTAACCAACCCAAAACCACATTGTGATATCACCATTAGGATAACATTAAAAATTATTTCAATACAAATACATACATTTGTATAAGTTTACCAGATTTTGGTACAATTTAATTTTATATAAATATAGTAAATATTTACAATATCCTTGAAGGACAATAAACAAAGGAAGTCTAATAACAGATTTTCTAAATTTATATTCTAATAACTATAATCATTAATACCAATAAGGAAAATATATTTAAATTGGATCTTACCATTAAAATCAAACTATACATACATATATAAATCTAATTTTAAGTTGGATATTATAATGAGTATTAAAGATGAATATATCATTTTTTAAAAAGAAAAAAACATGTTAGTTATTCCGATTCTGTGACTCTATTTCGACCACATCCTGCTACAACAGTCGAGTTTGGGGATGTCTACGAGAATATCAATTGTACGAATAAATTCAAAAGAACACAATACCATCTTCCAAAAGTATCCGAATAAATTCAAAAGAACACAATACCATTTTCCAAAAGTATTGGTCTTTCGGCTCATTGTGGAAAGTTGAAATTAGTTGAAAATATGCTGAATCATGACTAAACCTCCTGAAACTGTTGTTTTGTTAGAACACAAAAATTCACCAATTCACCCATCTTTACCTAGATTCTACTACAACGGTCGAGATCGAGGATGTGCATGAGAATATCAATTGTACGAATAAATCCAAAAGAACACAATATCATCTCCCAGAAGTATAGCTCTATCTGCTCCCTATGTGAAGTTAAAATTAGTTGAAATAGGTGAAACATGACAAAACCTAATGAAACTGGTGTTTTGTTAGAACGTGAAAAAAATCAAGTGGAGAGATACTTGTAACGTTTAAAATTCAAGCACTTATGCCCAAGGAAAACAAACAAACAGTTTACCAGGAGAAAGAAGAACAAATCAACAGAAGCTAGAATAACAGTTTGGAAGGAGAAAGCACAACAAAGAAACAGAAATTAGGTTGGATAGAGAACTGGCTATCCAACGAACAAAGAGGATTAATATAACGGTTTGAACGGACAACTGTAGGCCTCATATTGTTATTTGGTGACGATGAGAAGCTCACCTTCAAGTAATTAACTGGAGATTTATATTTGGTTAACCATAACATATTCTGATCAATATCATTTGCAGTTTGGAAGGAGGATTTCATAGGTTTCTTGTCATACTATAAAATGGAGGGAGAGGGAGAGCGAACTGAAATCGAATCCGAAAGATTAAATGGCAGTGGCATACCTGTTAAAAATGGGCGAAGGCTGCAATGGTTGGTGGTTATCATTTGTTTGGTTGCTTGGATTTTGGGATACGGTTCTGGGAAGCTGTTGAGCCACTTGTACTTCCAACGGGGCGGACATACGCTTCTGCTACAATGGCTGCTGCTAGGTATCGGTTGTCCTATAACATCGCTCTCCATACTACTTGACCCACAAAACACACTATCTTTTCCCGCAGCGGTAAGATTTATGGTGGTAAGTGGATTTCTGGGGGAATTGGCAGTTAAGATCTCAGTGCTTTATCCCTCTGGTATTGCTCTTCTCTGGGTCACCTGTTTGGATTTCGGTGCAATGTTCACGTTTCTCTTATATCAGCACGGGATAACTCCACTTTCTTGGAGCTCAATCGTCTTTCTTCTCGCTAGTGCGGTTGTGTCTGCAATTTGGTGCAGTGGCGAAAGGCCAGGAAGTGTTATAAGCAGAGGGCGCATCAATTTGGGCTCTGTTTTCACCATATTAGGCTGTGCAATCCATGGACTGCTTCTCCCACTGGCTAACCTAGCATTCCAAAACTTCTCACTCTTTTTCGTATCGCAGTCATTTGCGTTGATGTTATGGGCTCTGGTTTGTCTCGCGGAAATCCTTATAAAGGGAGATTTTGAACACCGGATATCAGAAGGCCGCCGTTGCGTGACACAGTCAATGGGCTACTGGACCACTCTCGCCTGCAAATTAGTAGCATGGCAGACCTTTTTCCTTGCAATCGCTGGATTGGTTTACTTGGCGACTTCTTTATTTCCATATGCGATTACTTCGCTTCTCCTTCAAATTTAACCAAAACTGTCACGCTGCCTCTCTTGCCATTTCGCCTGTCTTTCTCTTCTTGGGAAACAGGGTGCAATAAAGATACTTGCAATGCTATTCTTTTTCTTCGTTGAAAACATGCTGCCATAACGATACTTGCAATGCTATAAGCACTAGAGGATTTATTTCATACCCCACTTGGTCCAGCCGCTGAAATTTCTCTTCCAAATCTTTTGCCATTCAATACGCTGTGTAAACATCATTTTTTTTTCGAATTTACTTCAAAGACATCGTATTATTTGTCTAGTAGGCCATGGCATAAGTGAAAACTCAATTAATTTTGTTTGCAAGCCTTATTTGTATATACATTGGATTTTGGATTTGCGAAATAATACTCAATTAGTTATGTTTTGAAGCCTTATTTGTTTGTATATACATTGCATTTTGGATTTGGGAAATAATGATGGTACCTTTATATCGGCAATTTTCTTGAGATTATTTTGTATTGTACTCTCAATTAACACACAACTTATTTATTATTATTATTTTTCTTTTCAGTACTCGTATACATTAGATCTGAATGCAATATTGAGCTGAAGCCTTGTTTGTATATACATTTCAATTTCATTTAGGATTTGAGGAATAATGATGGCACCCTTTATATTGGCAATTTTCTTGAAATTATTTTGTATTGTACTCTCAAATAACACAATATATTTCTTATTGTTATTTATATATGCATTTCAATTTCATTTAGGATTTGAGAAATAATGATGGTGCCCTTTATATTGGCAATTTTCTTGAAAATATTTTGTATTGTACTCTCAAATAACACAATATATTTATTATTATTATTTTTTCTTTTCAGTACTTGTATACATTAGATTTGAATCCAATAAATACTGAACTGAAGTTGTATTGAACATATTCTCACATATTCTTATGGAATATGTTGAATTTTTTTGTAAATAATATGAATTATGTTGAGAAGTCTTATAAATTTTATAAATAATATTTATTTTGGGAATATGAATTTTTAGATTAATAAGTTTAAAAGATTGGTATTATAAGCTCAAGGGAATAATAAACCCAAACAATCAACACTAAAAATCCAAGAAATTATAAATTTAAAGGACTAATATTAAAATCAAGAGCTAAATATTATCAAATTAATTTATATAAAGCGTAACATAAAATTTATAAATATTAAAATAACATGGTTGACCATAATTATAAACACAAAGGATTTAAATTAAACCCTTGGATTAATATTATAAATCCTATGAATAATATTATACCATAGGAAAACGAACCATTAATTAATAAAGCTAAGGGATTTATATGAAACCATAGGATAAATATTATAAACCCTATGAATAATATTTCTTATTGAGACAATCTTTGTTAGAATGTTACATTGGACCATGATTGACCATGGCCGATTTTCATATTGAAACAATCTTTTTCATAGTGTGATGTTGCGCCATGGCTATCCATGGTTAACCATGATTGATTTTCATATGGAGACAATCCTTGTGAGAATACGCTATTGGACCATGGTTGATTTTCATATTGAGAAAATATTTGTCACAATGTGAAGTTGGACCATGGAAGACCATGACTGTAAACTAAGGGACCATTAAGCCCATAGGATCAAGATTAAACCCTTTAAATAATACTATAAATTCTATGAATAATGCTATACCATAAGAAAATGAACCGTTAATTAATAACACTAGGATATTTATATTAGACCATAGGATTAATATTATAAACCATATGAATAATATTTCGTATTGAGACAATCTTTGTTAGAATGTGACATTGGACCATGGTTGACCATGCTTGATGTTCATATTGACACAATCTTTTTCATAGTGCCACGTTGCACCATAGGTCACCATGGTTGACCAATGATTGATTTGCATATGGAAAAAATCTTTGTGACAATACGACATTGGACCATGCTTGAGTTTCATATTGAGAAAATATTTGTTGCAATGTAACGTTGGATAAAAATATTATAAACTGAAAGTAAATAATTTATATAATTTAATAAACAATAATTTATATAAATAGTAATATAATATTATAAATTAATAATATAATTATTAATTATTTAATAATATGATTGTTTAAATTTAATATTATTTTTAAGTAACAAATACTAATTTTATTAATATGTCAATTCAATTAATTATTAATATTAATTAATTATTATTATTATAAATTACTAGAAATTATAAATATTATTTTTCTAATAAATAATAATCATAATAATAATCAAGATGTGAAATTAATAATAATTTATTAAACCATGAACCATGAACCCAAGGAATTTATATTAAAATGAATGATTAAAATTATAAGTTGTATGAATAATATTATATCTGAGTAACATGAACTTTTAGGTTAATAACCCTGAGGGATTGATATTATAAAACGAGGGGAATAATAAAGCCAAAATATCAACACTAAAATGTCAAAAGATTATAAACCCAAGGGACTAATATTAAACCATGAGAGAACCCAAGAGTAGTTAATTAATTATTATTATTAATTACAAAAAATTATAAATATTATTTTTTATCATTTTTAATAATTATAATATTTTTAATTTAATAATAATTTATTAAACAACGAACCAAAGGGATTTATATTAAAACGAATGATTAAAATACAAGCCCTATGAATAATATTATACTCTACCAATATGAACTCTTGAGTTAATAACCTTGAGGGATTGATATTATAAACCCAAGGGAATAATAAAGCCAAAAGATGAACCTTAAAATGCTAAGGGATTATAAACCCAAGGGACTAATAATAAACCATGAACCTTGAACACAAGGTATTTATATAAAAACTAAGGACTAAAATTATAAACCCTATGAATACTATTATACCCTAGGAATATGAACCCTTATACTCATAATGTTGAGGGATTGATAATATAAACTCAGGGGATCAACACTAAAAATCCAAAGGATTATAAACGTAAGGGACTAATATTAGATTCTAGGGATAAATGTTATAGACCCAATGTATCTAAACCATAACTTAAATATTCTGAACCCTAAAATAAACATGGTTGATTATGATTATAAACACAAGGAATTTAAATTAAATCCTAGGATTAATATTATAAAACTTGTGAATAATATTATACCCTAGGGATATGAACCCTTAATTTATAACCCGAGGGAATTCATATTAAATCATAGGATCCATATTATAAACCATGTGGATGCTTTTTTGTATTAAGACAATCTTAGTCATACGTTTGACCATGGTTGGCTATGGTTGACCATGATTGATTTTTATATAGAGACAATATTTGTCACAATACGATGTTGGACAATGGTTGATTCTCATATTGAGAAAATATTTATCATTGCAAATCATGACTGATTTTCATATCGAAAACATATTTAATGTGTGACCATTGTTAACAATGATTATAAACCAAGGGGATTTATATTAGACCCGAGGATTAGTATCATAAACCTTATGAATAATAAGTCATTAGATTAATAAACCCAACAAATTAGCATTATAAATATAGGGAAACAATAAACTAAAAATTTAAATATTAAAAACCCCAAAAAATTATATAATAAATAA
Organism: Pinus albicaulis; assembly: GCA_034641835.2. NCBI lineage: Eukaryota > Viridiplantae > Streptophyta > Pinopsida > Pinales > Pinaceae > Pinus > Pinus albicaulis. The sequence goes on from CM076570.1 coordinate 1,423,010,233, forward strand.
TAATAAATCATTTATATAATTTAATAAGTAATAATACAAATATTCATTTATATCAATAATAATATAGTATTATTAAATAATAATATAATTATTAATTATTTAACAATATTTATTTATTTAATAATAATTTATTAATACAAGAATTTAAGGTATTTATATAAAAATTAAGGATTAGATTATAAACACTGTGAATAATATTATATTCTAGAAACGGAAGTCTTTACATTGATAATAAAGAATGATTGATATTATAAATCTAAGGGAATAGTAAACCCAATGGATCAACACTAAAAAACCAATAGATTATAAAACAAAGGGACTAATATTAAATTTGAACCATGAACCCAAGAGATTTATATAAAAACTAAGGATTATAATTATAAATGCTATAAATAATATTATACCCTAGAAATATGAACCCTTAGATTAATAACTCCAAGTGATTGATATTATAACCCAAGGGATCAACACTAAAATGTCAAGGGATTACAAATCCAAGGGACTAATATTAAACCCAAGGTATAAATATTATAAACCAAGTGTATATAAATTCTAACATAAATATTATAAACCCTAAAATAGAAATTTTTGACAATGATTATAAACCAAACACATTTATATTACACCCAATGATTAATATTATAAACCCTATGAATAATATTATATCCTAGGAATAAGAACTTTCATATTAATAATCCCAAACATTATAAACTCAAGGGAATAATAAACCAAACATGTTAATCTAAAAACCCATGAGATACATATTATAAACCCAAAGTAAATTATTTATACATTAAATAATAATAAATAATTTATATAATTTAATAAACAATAATTTATATAAATAATAATATAATATTATTAATTAATAATATAATTATTGCTTAATTAATAATATCATTATTTAAATTTAATATTCTTATTAAGTAACCAATATTAATAATGATTAATATGTTGATTCAATTATGTATTAATAATATTCCATCAATAATAATTAATTAATTAACAATAATTAATTAATTAATATTATTAATTATTAAAAATTATAAATATGATTTTTTATATAATAATAATAAGAATAATAATGACGTTAATTTAATAATAATTTTTAAACTATGAAACATGAGGTCAAGGGATTTATATTAAAACTAATGATTAAAATTATAAGCCTTATGAAGAATATTATACCCTCGCAATCTTAAATTTTAGGTTAATAACCGTGAGGGATTGATATTATAAACCCAAGGGAATAATAAACCCAAGAGATCAACACTAAAAATCTAAGAGATTATGATGATGATGATGATAATGGTGGTTAACGTCCACTGAGACCAATCTTTGGTCCATCGAACCTAAACAAAAGAGTTATTTAGTTTGATTTAAGATTTTATTCCTATGCTCAAAATTCTTGGAGAGAAGCCTCCTGAGCTCACTACAATTTTGACATATTAAAAGACTAGGAAGGTCAGTATTGCAACAAAGATTATGAAATTGAACTCTAATGTGGTTGTACATAGGGCACTCTAAGAGGAAGTGATTTTCATCCTCGATGTTCATATTCTCATAGAGATGGCAGATCCTTTCGATCCATGGTGTTTTAGGAACTGTCCAACAACCTGTTTCACTATGGAGCTCATGAGAGTTCATTCTAATCTTGGCTATCTTAATTTTCTTCTTTGAGCTAGTTAAAACAAAGAGATACTTTTGATTTTCTAGGGTGGGGTTGATGACCTCCTTATAATATCTTCATAGGGACTAATATTAAATTTGAACCTTGAACCCAAGGGATTTATATAAAAACTAAGGATTAAAATTATAAACCCTATGAATAGTATTATACCCTAGGAATATGAACCCTTAATTAATAACTGGAAGTGATTGATATTATAACCGAAGGGAATAATAAACCTAAGGGATCAACACTAAAAATTCAAGGGATTATAAACCCAAGAAAATAATTCTAAACCCACGCTATAAATATTATAAAATTAATGTATATTAACCCTAACATAAATATTATAATCCCTAAAAAAAGATGCATATGAAACTTGTGCATATAATAACAACAATGTATGTTTTTTTTTTGAAAAAATTATGTGCATTAAGGTAAGGGATATTATGATAAGCTCTTGCATGCACAAATAATAGCCATTGTTTAGAGAGCTATTTCCTTTGCATCGATATAAAAACAATTGAGCTATATTTATTTTGAAAAATGATATGTGATTACTTTATGCTATCATAATTATTATGTTAGTTTATTTTTGAATAATATCATGTATATGCATGAAAGATTGGTATTAGCTTTAGCTGGAAAGAATAAAAAGTTCTATGCGGGAAATGATAGCATGTTGGTTTAGCCTACATTGGGAAAGATTATTTGGGAAAGAAGATGGATTACATGCATAACGAAAATACTAATGTGTTAGTTTCCTTGGAATATATATGTGAGTAATGTTGGTATAGTTTTTTGAAAAGAATACATGTATTTGTATGTTTTATTATGATATTTTTATGGAAAAGGAGACATGTTTTTGCATTCTGTATTATGCTAAAATTTCCTCAAAAATGAAACATGTGTTTGCATGCTTTATTGTGTTAAGAATTTCTTTGGGAAGATATTTTTGAAACTATATGCATTTTCATGCATAGGAACAACATTCATTGTGATTTGATTTCTTTACTTGTTTTCATGCAGCAAAATTAATAGGTGAAGGGTTATTTATTTTGATCAACTTTAAGTTATTGGCATGCACGAAGATCGTAACTGATGTATTAGTTTTCGTAAATAATTTTTTTGCAGATGTAGCTATTTGTCTTACAAGAATGTGTGCTTATGCGAGGGAAATATTAGTTAATGTGATTTCTTATAACTAGCACATATGCAGTGCTATTAAAGGAATCATGTCGTGTTATTTTATTTGCATGTGATGAATGCACATCAACACATGAAGAAGCATCAATGATATATATTTATGAATGGGTTGATTAATACTTTATGAATCCTGACATCACTGTATGCTAAAGACAACAATAACAGGAAATGATGGTGACTTGTCCAAAGGATATATTATGCTTGACATGGTGGCAGGTACATAATTAATGGTTTATGTAGATGAGTGCGAGTTGTAGGATAGTCCATTTTAGGTACAACGGTGCCACCAAGATATGAAGCTTTAATATTAGTGGGTAAATGCTATCATAATTATTGTAATGGATTTAAGTTAGATATGTGTATTTAAACAATATTTCCTTGTAATATTTGTAACAATGGCTAAGGGATGGTCTCCCTTATAAGCCATTGAGTGAGATGTGAACACTCTCATGAACATTTAATAATAAAATTAAATGTTTGCTAGTTTTCACCCTTATTGTGTTAGTTTGATGATTTATATTCCTTGCATGATGTGATTCTAATAAGGTCAAGTATGTGATTAATTAATCTGGCTAAATAAATCATGAGATGAATGCAATATACTAAAACAGTGGTTGTTAATGGTTATGCGTTATGAGAATTACTATTCCTCTACTAAAATTTCTCAATGAAATGATAAACATTCTATCTAATTATTAATGAAGAATATTGAATAGTTCTTTGAATAGTTACCAGTAGGTTATTTGTTGAAAATAATTCTAACTCCCTGCATTTCCATGTAATATTATTGAGGTATGTTACACCTAACCAATTTAGATGTTAAATAAAAGTCTCTCATATATACAGAATTTCTGATTAATTAACCTACAGAAAAAATAAAAGCCATAATTTTTCATTAATTAACATACATAAAGAATAAAACGAAGAAGCCATAGTTCAATAGTAAAAAGCTAAAATAACCAATATTACAATTCAATATTACCTTTGTACTCTTTCATAGAGTAATATTAACATCAAAATAGTGGATTATATCTAGAGGTTTTCGTGTCTCCTCATCCCACATAATTCATAGGATGTATAACAGGATTCCAAGAGAGATCTAAGCCTATGTGATTCCAATCACATTGAAACAAAATAAAATGACCTGATTCCAATCAAGTTAATGGTTGATTAAAAAATGGATAAATAGAAACGAGTTCAAATAATCTGATGTGATTCCAATCATCTTAATGTTTCCTTAAAAAGTGGACAAATAAATCATATTTAAATTTAATAGGTTATTCTTAAGTTTCAAATTGAAAACTTGTTAAGTATTTTTAATCAATTGTATAGTAGATATAATATTTTTTTAAATCAAATCTTATATTTTTATGTAACTTTTTGAGTTAGTCTTTTACTTTTACTTGTTGTTATATAAGTTATTTATACACCTTCTAAATTAGTAACGAATGAGGTACTTGTTAAGGATATTAACACATGACTTTTATTTTAAAGAATTTATTTAAATGGCAGTTTTTATTTTGAGTAAAAGGGTGAAAGTAATTGTGGTAAAATATTTCAAGAAACCCAGGAAGTGGTTGAGATAATTCTGAGATTTACCTTCCCACAAAGGATTTAAGGAAAAATCCTAGGAGGGAATGGAGTTCTGTGTAGAAGAGTTATAGGGCTAAGCATTGTATGTTGGTTCTGAGTTGTCCAGAGTTGGTGGAAATATGAGTGGAACTCAATAAAATTTACCATGAAGAAGTGAACTGGATTTGTTTAAATCCTGAGGTCAGACTTCTTGTCTCATACAGTTTTCCTCTGACCTTGTGTGGAACAAGGGGGAGAAGAGGACGGAGCAAAGAAGGAGCAGAGGATGCAATTGCGTGACTCAAGGTTGGGCGGACTAAAAAATTACTGAGACAAATCCATAACTTACATCATTTAAACTTAAATGTGTGATATTCTGTATGTATTTTTTAATTCTATAACAAATGAATTACTATTATGTGTTCGTAGAAGAGAATGAAAATGTCTAAGAAGAAAATAAAATATAACCATGCATATATATTTTCCTATAAGCAGAATATTAATAAATCTGGAATGTTGTAATACTTTTCTAGTATAGAACGTAGAAGCTTTAAGGATAGAAAATTATAGAAATATTGTACAAGAAAAGTGTAAATTTCATGAAGTTTATGAAACTGGAAAAATAGCTCTCTTTTCTTTTTTTTAAAGTAATCATAGACACGGAAATAAAAAATAACTGTAAATAATCTGTAAAACATGAATGTTGAAATATTATGAATGATAGAGTAACTTTTATTGTGATCTTGAAAAGTAAAGAATACAAAATCGAGAGTAAAGTAGATAAAACCATAATTACAAATGGATATAACTAACAGGTTTTACTGAATAGTAAAACTTTATATGGTAAATATTGTAAACAATGAATACTATAATTTAAAATCATAACTTTATAAACAATATGTTTGTCTTGAGCAAAGGAGCCTCTCTATTAGATACAAGGTGACTCCATGGGTTTAAAGCCATAACTTGTTGCAAAGTTATGAATTCTGGTCCCAACAGATTCCTCACCCGAGTAATGAGAGGTATTATAGATAAAAGAAAAGAATATCTGAACCAGAACTAGTTTATTATGCTAAAATAAAATGAAACATGTGGGAATAACATTGCAATAAACCAAGAAATTTTTAAGCTATTTTTTATGACCAGAAAAACTGATATATATATATATATATATATATATATATATATATATATAGAGAGAGAGAGAGAGAGAGTCTTTGTGTTATAGATAAATATCGAAACTATGTCGTATAACCAGTATGGTTCAAAAGAAAACACCCAGACTATTTAGTAAAAAATAACGTCGTAGGAGGGAACTTAGATTCCATTTTCATGTGTTAGAAAAGACTTAACCATACAGAGAAAAACTGATAAACCCTCACTCATAGTATTCAAATCGGAAAACAAAGTAACTCCAAAATTATACATAAACTATAGTATCGAGCATGAGGAGAATCTCTTTTGACTCTCATTCTTCATTTAAATAAAACAGATAAATCTAGATATTAAAACTAAATATGAACTCCGAAAGCATGAAGACCTCGCCTGCAGGGCAAGTGAAGGGAGGTCTAATATTACAATTTATGCATACAGTATAAAGAAAATTTTGAGATTTATGGGATAGAAAACCTTACCTTTCTGTGTGAAGAAAGAAAAAAGGTTGATGTCATCCCTTTAAATGATAATCTGCAAGCTTCTAAAAGACCCTATTTGACCTTGGAGTGAACAAAAAAGAAGGGTTAAGAAATGATTCGAGTTGGAGAAAAATAAACCAAGAACCTTAACCAAAAGAATAGCCAGAAAGAAAAATACCATTTTCATAAGCATTGTAAATCTGGTACCTTAGCTCGATACTTGATTGTGGAATCCACTGAGGCAAAGGAGAGTTACATAAATTCGTGAAGTTGATTTGGTACAACATTCAGCCACCAAAGGAAAAATGGAATGTACGAGAGATGCAATAAACGGTAAAGCTGGTGGAGCCATAGGATAACTCTAGAGAAAGTCATTCACATAAAGTGTATTGGACCCGAGCCATTAGAACCATTGAATTGTCACAGAAACCAGAAAATTTGCAGAGCCAAAATGCCACCAGTGGGACACAACAATCAGTCGAAGGCAGAAGATGGAGGGGTGGGTAGTTACCCTTACCTACCCCATCAGTCAGGAGCTTCATTGATCATGAGGAGACGAGATCCAATGGCAGAGGAGACACCAGCTTAACAGGACAGTTGGTGACCCTATCATTAACCGAGTATCCAGCGTGAATGCTGGAGGTAATTCGTGACTAGAATATTTAATTATGTTTACAACACTTACAAGTTAACTAAGGTAAAATCCATAGTTTCACATCTTAACACTGTCCAAAAATTAAAAAAATGAATCCTGAGGGCATACATGCACATTGATTCAGCAACACTCAGCAGTAAATTATTAATACCGTATTGAGAATTCAAACCATATGAACCGGGCTTATAAAATGTCACATCTCCCATTTACACAAAAAGAAAAATTTCTCCCAGCCTTTCATGATTTCAAAAATAGGTTCACCATAAAGATATTGACTCCCTAACTAGTGAAATCATATTTTATTTTCCCCCTTATGAATTACTCTAGTATATTAATATACCCCAAGTCAATTTCTATCAACTTCCTATTTAACTTATTTGTATTTCATTCTAACTCCAAGTGTGGAGTGATTTAACATCATTTTATTTTCTATGAAGGTCGCACCGAGCACCTATAGTTAACTTCACTTTGGTGGTCATTGGCGCTTGGCCATTCGGCCCATCTTCATACCTTATACACAATGGATTCGAATGGGTTATGCCCACGAGGCGTTCTGAACCCTTGGCAACTTATATGTCCTCAATTTTTTTTCCCATCACGTATATATCTATACCTTTGGATTGAGCATAATTGAAGCAAATTTACATACTGTTATATGGACGTTGATTTCATGCTTCTGAGGTGGCATTCATCATTGTTTTCAAACCTGCATTGATATCTTTGCCTCTCTTTGTATGTAAGGTCTCATATCCAATTTAAATGTGAACTTGAATACGTGTATTGGTTTCCACGTAAGGCATATGATTCGAATCTCCTTGCGGTGATGTGTATTTTGAGACGGGATAAGTCTTCTCCACGTCATATTGTATGCTATTTACGGTTGCATTGTATGGGTTGTGATGGTTTCGTCCCATTCCTCCCTTCACGTGTTATATCCACGTCGATCTGTCAACCACCATTCGATCTTACTCGGTTTACAAGCCAATCTTACTCATACGATCAGAACATCTGAATTTTAATTTCATATCTTGGCACCATTAATGTTACACGGCTGGTGTAATTACAACCACCAACCATTCGATCCATGGCTCTTCCCTTGTGATTGCGCCAAGTGGACATCTGCGATCTTTTCGTATTAGGGTTTCTGAGGTTGTTGGAATGATTATATAAGTCTTTGCTTTTGTTTGGAGCCAGTTTCCGCGTGCATCGTTTGTTCGCTTATCCCTTCGCCTTGCAGCTCTGCAACTTGGGTTGAAGGCAAGGTCTTTGCCAGTCATATGGTTTACTCATCCCAGCCCATGAAGGAGTTTCGTGGATTATCTACGCCACTGCACGCTATCAGGTATTCATTTTATACACTCGTTTAGCAATTTGTCATTGGAGATCAAGTTCGTCGCTCGAAACTTGTCATACTTCTTTCTGAGGAAGTCTTTGAATGTTAATGATGCGAATGCGTTTCGTTCTGGAGGTTACGTGTAGAGTTCAGTTTCGTTTGGAACCATTCACGTTATATCTTCTGAGGAAATTTTTTCGTTGTATTCTCTCTTCTGGATTATCATCGACATACTTTTCTCATGTTGTTAATGCCATGCAGAGTTAAAATTCCTTGATTCGCCTCGTCGCAGGAGAGCGAGATTCATACCTCCTGACTTCGTGAGGTTTGTTTTTTTTTTTTCATTCTGTACATATATTTTTGTTTCAATCCACTATTAACCTTTAGATTTTCAATTTAGCTGACATTCTGCTTCCAACGTTGATGCAGAGAACTCGTAAGGTACGAGAGTCTCGGTTTACAGGTAACTCCTTGATTTTTATGAGTAATTTCTCTATTCGAGCGATTTACTATCAAATACTCTATTAACTTATTTCCTGTCCTGACTGTGTTTTCCCACAGGTAACGCAGACTCATTCGTATTCCTTTGTAGGAAGCTATGCCCTTTCATTTCACTGGATATTAATTTCACCTCCCTTGGCGTTTCAGGTAGGTATGTACCTGTGGGGATAATACCACCCTCTCGTTGCGTTGTTCTGTCTTAATTATGTAGACTCATTAGCTCTGGTAGGGTTTTACACAGTGTCCTTTAAAGAACTAGACTCTGTCAGAGTCAGAATGCTTATATCCCGCATTTGTATGTTGGTACTCTTTAATGGTTTTAAAATTTTAAATTGGGAATATGGTTTCGGTTACCAGACTCTAACCCAACAGGCTCAGATATTTTTTTGGCATGTATCAGGACCTTTGTATATGTTGGCACTTATTTTCTTGGTTGCCAAAATTTCAACGAGTCACAACTCTAATTTTTATGGACTGCCTCATGCTTCCTCGCATGGAATGATTTATATAGTATGAGTTGATACGATTTGATCCAATGAGTTATTCCTCTTTTACTTTGCTTATCATAGCAGTGACTGTAGCTGATATAACTCTCTTTATAGATAATGTTGTTCAATTGTACAAGGCCTCTTAGCTATTTATGTTTTGTATGACTCTTACAAGAGACTCTCAGGATTTCTGGAGAGTTATAGTTCAGTTTAATTTTTATATGCACATGTAAATTTTTTTCTGTAGCTAGCTATTTCTAATTCTTTTACTATATATATTTATCATGAGCTAATGGTCTTCCCATACTCATGTTTAAATTAATTTACTTTAATGATATGTGTCTATACATATAATTGCATGCATAGGTTTATGTGTCCATTCTCATATATATCCGTTTAAGAATGTATGAGATACAAGTATTATATTATTGTAGGTTCCCATGTTCTTCTAGTTTTCCAGGTTATAGATATTTCTAGTTAGATCTCCTTTTGATTTCCTTATAGATACTCCCATCTCTTTCATACATAGATCTCTTGTTCTAGTTATTTCTGCATAACTGATCATGTTTTGGGATTCATTCCCTTGCTACTTAAATAATGTTCTTTCAACATTACAATTTACTACTCTTCCATGCTATCCTTACTAAAGGGAATAGTGATTGTATTAACTGTTAACATGTACAACTGTTGAAATTATTATACCTCTCTGCTCTTCACTTAGTAATTACTAATTAATTAATTTTGCACTCTATGCACTAAATTTCTCACTGCCCTATTTCTCACAAAAGTAGATTAAGGTTACAAATTTGTGAATTATTAGATATTAGAAATCTCCAACTTTTACCTTAAGGATTGGTTTAGGGATTAGGAGAATTTCTCTTAAACTTACCTAATCATGCTCACAATTGTATACTGATAGATCAGAAGTAATTTACAGTAATTTATCTATAGAGGATAGGTATCCTCAGATTTAAACCAACCTTGGTTTAGACTTTTTGTTGGATTCTACTCTACAGAATTTTCTCTACACCCATACAGAATTATAAGGGTGATTGCCCTATGATTAATTCTGTTAAATGTAGCACTAATAAATCTAATAACATATAAATCAGCTGTTATATGTATCCAATTCATACCACAGCAAGTAAAAACACCAATCATATTAGAGACATACCACTCATGCAGTCGAACAACCTCCCAACCTTAGAGTCCTTCAGTCTCCCAGAACTCACCCCTGAGCTGAGATCACCTCCTAGAACAGACCAACCACTAATCTGTTTAGGAGTAGCTTATTTAAGCTATGGTTCCCCAAAGCATGTTTCTAATTCTGCGTCAAGAATATCAGGATGCTTTTCTTCCTGTTTGCCTAGGCTTCCCATTTTAGGGACTCTTTAAAGCTGTTTTATGCTTTTCCTCGGCTTTCCCAGCTTTTTACCTCTTCCCAACTACTTTCCTCATCATTGGGGAAATTTAGATTCTTCCTCAAAAATCTAAATTAGAAATAATTTCTTTCAAGGATTTTTGAAAGATTTTGGGGAAATAGTTGCCTTATCCATCCTCATGGATTTAGCAAGTGATCTCATAAATCTCATTTTGGTCAATCTGCACAATTCATTTTATTCATTTCCTCAAATTAATTATTTAATTACATTCACAAAATACTTATCCTTTGGGGTCCACTCCCCTTAGGATTAAAGTTCAAATGTCTAGCTTTGAATTTCAAACACATAAATTGGGGGTGTTACATATTCCCCCTCTGAAAATAAACACCGTCCTCGGTGTTTTTATTCAACTGCTAGAGTTCATTTTTCAAACAAAAATGGATATCTTTCCATCATTTCAGCTTCTCTTTCCTAGGTAGTTTGTTCAGTAGTAAAGTGATTCCACTGCACCTTTACTCTTTCTACCGTTCGGTTCCTCAATTCAATTTCTTCCCGCTCCAATATTTGAAGCGGTTCTGGCAGAAACTCCCCTTTTGGTTCCACCTGTACAACATTCCAATCAACTATGTGAGAAGCATCATGGACATATCTTTTTAACAATGAAACGTGAAACACATCATGAACTCTAACATGGGGTGGTAGGGCCAACTTGTAAGCCACTGGTCCCACCCTTTCTAATACTTCAAAAGGACCACAATATCTAGGAGCCAGTTTTGCACAGCTTCCAAAATAGAGTGTGCTCTTTTTAGGTTTAATACGAAAATACACATGCTCCCCCACTTTAAATTCTCGGTGCACTCTTTTCTTATCACCATAGTTTTTCTGGCGATCTTTTGCTGTCTTGATGTTTCTTTGTATCTTTTTGACAATTCTTTCCATCTCTTGTAAAGCCTCTGGTCCCAACATTAGTTTATCTTCTGGCTGGCTCCAGCTCAAAGGAGTACGACATTTTCTTCCATACAGTGCCTCAAATGGACTCATCTTGATAGAGGATTGGTAGTTGTTATTATAGGCAAATTTAGCTAAATGCAAATCATCTTCCCACTTTGATGGCCTATCCATCACATACATTCTTAGCATGTCTTCCAAAATTTGATTAGTCCTCTCTGTCTGCCCATCGGTCTGAGGGTGATAGGCAGTACTAAAATTCCATTTAGTGTCCATACCTCCAAATAGCCCTTTCCAAAAAGCAGTTGTAAATTTAGCATCTTGGTCAGAAACGATCACCTTTGGCACCCCATGGAGCCTTACTACCTCTTTCAGGAACACATTCGCTACTTGAGCTATCCCAAAGGTAGATTTCACTGGTATAAAATGGGCAGCTTTTGTTAAAGTGTCTACTACCACCATCATTGAATCATGTTGGTACTTGGTTCTGGGTAATCCTCTTATGAAGTCCATAGAGACTGTGTCCCATTTCCCTTCTGCAATCGGAAAAGGGTTTAAAAGACCAGCAGAATGCTGATGCTCAACTTTGACTAGTTGACATTCCATGCATCTAGTTAAATATTCTGCTACATCTTTCTTCATTCCTGGCAAAAACAACTTCTTTTTCAAAGATGTTAGCATTTTCTGATATCCTGGATGTCCTGCATATGGTTGTTTGTGATATTCATCTAGAATCTCTTTTCTCAAGGTCTCCACATTTGGAACATATAATCTGTTTTTATAACAGATCAGCCCATTTTGGTTTTGAGTGAAATCAGTTTTCTCCTTTTTCTTTAATTTCACCAAGAGTGTTTCATAATTTGGATCTTGGTTTACTGCCTTTTTCACCAAATCTTCTACATCGATCTGAGCACTACTTCCAAGGCTATTGATATTCTGACAAGCATTTCTGCTCAATGCATCAGCAATTTTATTTTCTTTCCCTCTAATATGTTATATGTCCATATCAAATTCACTTGGAAAAGACAGCCATCTGGCTTGTATAGCATTCAAATCGGTTTGGGAAAAGAAATATTTGAGACTAATATGATCAGTCATCAACGTAAATTTCTTTCCAAGGAGATAGTGTCGCCACATTTTCAAAGCAAGGACAACAACAGCTAATTCTAAATCATAGGCGCTATAATTTTGTTCATGTACCTTCAGTTTCCTAGATTCATATGCAATAACTAAATTTTCCTGCAAAAGAACTCCTCCCAACCCCTCTCTACAGGCATCCGTACATACTACAAATTCTTTATCAGGATCTGTGATCTTCAGTATAGGGGCTGTAGTAATTTTTTGCTTTAATTGGTCAAAACTGTTTTGGCATTTTTTAGTCCACTCAAATTTAACCCCCTTCCTTTGTAATGAGGTTATGGGATGTGCTATAGCAGAAAATCTCTCCACAAATCTGCAATAATAACCTGCAATCCCCATGAATGACCTTACTGCTGAAACATCAGTTAGGACAGGCCATTCTTTTATAGCCTTTATCTTTTCAGGATCAACAGCAAGGCCTTGTTTAGAAATAATAGGCCCCAAGTATTGGATCTTATCTTTATAAAATTCACATTTGCTGAATTTAGCATATAACTGGTTTTCCTTCAGATTTTGCAATACTATCCTCAAGTGTTCTTTATGTTCTTCCTCACTTTTTGAGTAGACTAAAATATCATCTATGAACACAAGGACAAATTTATCCAAGTACTTATTTAGCACACTGTTCATCAGGTACATGAATGTGGCAGGGGCATTTGTCAAACCAAAAGGTAGGACTACAAATTCGTAGTGACCATACCGGGTTCGAAAGGTTGTTTTTCTGATGTCTTCTTCTTTGATTCTTAGCTGGTGATAACCATTCCTTAAGTCAATCTTCGAAAATACCGAAGCTCCTCTCACTTGATCAAAAATATCATCAATTCTGGGCAAGGGATATATGTTTTTAATAGTCAACTTATTCAGCTGACGGTAATCAATGCACATCCTAAAAGTTCCATCTTTCTTTTTCATGAACATCACTGGTGCTCCCCAGGGAGACACACTCGGTCTGATATAACCTTTATCTAATAGTTCTTGCACTTGCATTTTCAGTTCCATCAGTTCAGGGGGACTCATTCGATAAGGGGCTCAGGAAACAGGTACTGCTCCCGGCACCAGATCGATTGAAAAGTTAATCTCTCTTTTGGGGGGTAGATGAGGGATCTCATCTGGAAAGACTTCCTTAAACTCTCTTACCACTGGCATAGCATCCAGCAATCTCTCTTCGGGTTTCTGTTCTATTTCTTCCACATGTACTGCATAAAATTGGTATGCTTTCATAGCTGTTCGTTTTAATTGCAGTGCTAATATTTGTCTCACAGAGATAGGTTTTGGTTTGCCTTTAAGAATAAAAGGTTTCCCTTCCTCATCTACACAATGCAGAGTCTTATCCCAACAGTTCATTAAGGCTTTCTTCTTTTCCAGCCAGTCCATTCCTATTAGCAGGTCATATGAACCTAAGGGCAGAATGTTCAAATTTACTTCTATGTAAAAATCATTTAATTTTATTGCTGTCCGGTGAAATTTATGTGTTACCTTCCTCTTGGTTCCAGTGGCCAGCTGGACCAACCATGACTGTTGAAATTTTTCAAGTTTCAAATTACATTTTTCTACAATTTTAGGATTAATGTAACTCAAAGAAGCACCCGGATCAATCAGAACAGTAATAGATAGATCAGAAATCTTACCCTCCATTTCCACCATGGTAGCTTGATGTTCTGCTTGTCGATTTTCCAAGGCTGCACTAATAGTTGGTATATCTCTGGCTATGTCATTTACTGTTGTAGCTTCTCGATCTTTCATAACCATCTCAATGTTTCAATGAGGATAGTCCCTCAAAACATGGGGTTCTCCACAGCCCCAACATTTCAGGGGTTCTCTCATTTTCACTGTGCCCTCTTTCTTATTGTCTCCATCTATTTGTTTTGAGGCCACTTGGGACTGAGCCATTTGAATTTATTTGGGTTTATTAAACTTTTTCCGCTGATGATCTCTGCCAAAATTCTTCAAATAGGCTGGTTTCTTTTTCCTCCCTTTGAACTCATTCTTATTTACCAAGCTTTTCCCTTGTTCAGTTTTTCCTTTGAACTATTGGTAACATAATCTGGCTTTTCTAACAGCTTCTTCCATTGTTTTTGGGTTGTCAAACTCGATTTTCTCCTTGTATACTGCAGGCGAACAATTCAGAAACCTTTGTACTTTTGCCTTTTCTTCCCTTATGTAGGGTACATATCTCAACAGATTTGTAAACTTAGTAACAAACTCATCAATAGTGAGCTGTCCCAGTCTAAGTTCATGGAATTATTTGGCTTTATCATGTGTAGTAATGTTCAATGAATCCGTGATTTTGAACCCAACACCGAAATCTTCCCAAGTAATTTGTCTTTTTATCAATGGCATGCACCATTTCGTCTCTCCCACCACAAGGTAGCCTTGCAACCCTTGGGCCCAAGTGAGCTAATGTTGGCCTTGATTTCTTTCATATTCATAGTTTGCAGAAGTACTTAATCATGTTCAACAAGCTTAGGGCTTGACAACTATCTTTCTCCCATCATAGGAGGAGGTTTGATCTTTCGGAATTCCCCATGTAATTCCTTTTAACATATATTGATGCCTGGCTGTCCAGCCATCTCAGAACTCCGTGATGCCATAACACGGATCCTTCGCCTTCTTGGTTGTTAGTTTTGTTAGTGAAGTTAATACTTCGGTGACACTGCTGCTACTGCAGCTATTGTACATCATTACGCGACCCCTACGTAAAATAGCTAGAGACATGACTCTGTGCAAGCATAAGCCATCATAGGAGCGTTGGGATCTGGTGTACTATACTCATCACGCAGATCCACATAAATTTCTTCACCTTCTGCCATTTGAGCACCACTGTACACTACACCACACAATCAGTAAAAATAAAAATAATAAAAAAAAATTCACAAAAATCAATTTATACAATGAACACACAGCAACAGTGAGCACAATGTCACTAGCCCAGTTTTGTAACTTGGGCTCTGATACCATTTGTCACATCTCCCATTTACTCAAAAAAAAATTTCTCCCATCATTCCTTGATTTAGAAAATAGGTTCTGTAAAGATATTGACTCATAACTAGTGAAATCATGGCATATTTTCCATATGAATTATTTTAGTATAAATATTATACCCAAGTCAATGTATCAACTTATATTTAACTTGTTTATATTCATTCTAACTCCAATGTGGATGATTTAATATCATTTATTTTCTATGAAGTCTACTTTTGACACCTATATCGTTAACTTCACTTTGGTGGTCATTGGTAGCTTCATGCATTATTTGCGTATACATATACTGATGGATTCGAATGGATTTGTGTGCCCACAGGCATTAGAACCCTTGGCAACTTATATGTCCTCGATGTTTTTTTCCATCACGTATATAGCTATACCTTTGGATTGAGCATAATTGAAGCAAATTTACATACTATTATATGAACGTTGATTTCATGCTTCTGAGGTGGCATTCATCATTGTTTTCAAACCTACGTTGATATCTTCACCTCTCTTTGTACGTAAGGTCTCATATCCAATTTCAATGTGAAATTGAATACGTGTACTGGTTTCCACGTAAGGCGTATGGTTCGAATCTCCTTGTGGTGATGTATATTTTGAGACGGGAGAAGTCTTCTCCACGTCATATTGTATATTATTTACGGTTGCATTGTATGGGTTGTGATGGTTTCATCCCATTCCTCCCTTCACGTGTTAGATCCACATCGATCTGTCAAACACCATTCGATCTTACTCGGTTTACAAAGCAATCATACTCATACGATCAGGACATCTGAATTTTAATTTCATATCTTGGCACCATTAATGTTACACGGCTGGTGTAATTAGAACCGCCAACCATTCGATCTGTGGCTCTTCCCTTGTGATTGCACAAAGTGGACGTCTGCGATCTTTTCGTATTAGGGTTTCTGAGGTTGTTGGAATGATTATATAAGTCTTTGTTTTTGTTTGGAGCCAGTTTCCACGTGCATCGTTTGTTCGCTTATCCCTTCGCCTTGCAGCTCTGCAACTTGGGTTGAAGGCAAGGTCTTTGCCAGTCGTATGGTTTACTCATCCCAGCCCATGAAGGAGTTTCGTGGCTTATCTATGCCATTGCATGCTATCAAGTATTCATTTTATACACTCGTTTAGCAATTTTTGATTGGAGATCAAGTTCGTCACTCGGAACTTGTCATACTTCTTTCTGAGGAAGTCTTTGAATGTTAATGATGCGAATGCGTTTCGTTCTGGAGGTTACGTGTAGGGTTCAGGTTCGTTTGGAACCATTCACGTTATATCTTCTGAGGAAATTTTTTCGTTGTATTCTCTCTTCTGGTTTATTGTCGACATGGCCCTTTGTCGATTTCGTTAATTGATACTTTTCTCACGTTGTTAATGCCGTGCAGAGTTAAAATTCCTTGATTCGACTCGTCGCAGGAGAGCTAGAGTCATACCTCCTAACTTCATGAGGTTTGTTTTTTTTTTTTCATTCTGTACATATATTTTTGTTTCAATCGACTATTAACCTTCAGATTTTCAATTTAACTGACATTCTGCTTCCAACGTTGATGCAGAGAACTCGTAAGGTACGAGAGTCTCGGTTTACAGGTAACTCCTTGATTTTTATGAGTAATTTCTCTATTCGAGTGATTTGCTATCAAATACTCTATTAACTTATTTCCTGTCCTGACTGTGTTTTCCCACAGGTAACGCAGACTCATTCGTATTCCTTTGTAGGAAGCTATGCCCTTTCATTTCACTGGATATTAATTTCACCTCCCTTGGCGTTTCAGGTAGGTATGTACCTGTGGGGATAATACCACCCTCTTGTTGCATTGTTCTGTCTTAATTATGCAAACTCATTAGCTCTCGTAGGGTTTTACACAGTTTCCTTTAAAGAACTAGACTCTGTCAGAGTCAGAATGCTTATATCCCGCATTTGTATGTTGGTACTCTTTAATGGTTTTAAAATTTTAAATTGGGAATATGGTTTCGGTTACCAGACTCTAGCCCAACAGGCTCAGATATTTTTGTGCCGTGTATCAGGACCTTTGTATATATTGTCACTTATTTTCTTGGTTGCCAAAATTTCAACGAGTTACAAATCTAATTTTTATGGACTGCCTCATGCTTCCTCGCATGGAATGATTTATGTAGTATGAGTTGATACGATTTGATCCAATGAGTTATTCCTCTTTACTTTTCTTATCATAGCAGTGACTGTAGCTGATATAACTCTCTTTATAGATAATGTTGTTCAATTGTACAAGGCCTCTTACCTATTTATGTTTTGTATGACTCTTACAAGAGACTCTCAGGATTTCTAGAAAGTTATAGTTCAGTTTAATTTTTATATGCACATGTAAATCTGTTTCTGTAGCTAGTTATTTCTAATTTCTTGTACTATATATATTTGTCATGAGCTAACAGTCTCCCCATACTCATGTTTAAATTAATTTACTTTACTGATATCTGTCTATACATATAATTGCATGCATAGGTTTATGTGTCCATTCTCATACATATATCCATTTAAAATGTATGAGATACAATTATTATATTATTGTAGGTTCCCATGCTCTTCTAGTTTTCCAGGTTATATATATTTCTAGTTAGATCTCCTTTTTATTTCCTTATAGCTACTCCCATCTCTTTCATACATAGATCTCTTGTTCTAGTTATTTCTGCAGAACTTATCATGTTTTGGGATTCATTCCCTTGCTACTTAATTAATGTTCTTTCAACATTACAGTTTACTACTCTTCCATGCAATCCCTGCTAAAGGGAATAGTAATTTTATTAACTGTTAACATGTACAGCTGTTGAAATTATTATACCTCTCTGCTCTTCACTTAGTAATTACTAATTAATTAATTCTGCACTCTCTGCACTAAATTTCTCACTGCTCTATTTCTCACAGAAGCAGATTAAAGTTACAAATTTGTGAATTATTAGATATTAGAAATCTCCAGCTTTTACCTTAAGGATTGGTTTAGGGATTAGGAGAATTTCTCTTAAACTTACCTAATCATGCTCACAATTGTATACTGATAGATCAGAAGTAATTTACAGTAATTTATCTGTAGAGGATAGGTATCCTCAGATTTAAACCAACCTTGGTTTAGACTTTCTGTTGGATTCTACTCTACAGAATTTTATCTACACCCATACAGAATTATAAGGGTGAATGCCCTATGATTAATTCTGTTAAATGTAGCACTAATAAATCTAATAACATATAAATGAACTGTTATAGGTAGCCAATTCATATCACAACAAGTAAAAGCACAAATCAAATTAGAGACATACCACTCATGCAATCGACCAACCTCCCAACCTTAACCGAGGATCATACGTCACTGAAGAACTCACCCCAGAAATTTGAGATCACCTCTAGAACGAGACCAACCATGATACGTTTGGGCTTGTTATTTAAGCTATGGTTCCCCAAACTGTTTTCTGGTGAGTCCGGAGATATCTGGATGCTTTTCTTCCTGTTTGCCTAGGCTTCCCATTTTAGGGATTCTTTAAAGTTGTTTTATGCTTTTCCTCAGCTTTTCCAGCTTTTTACCTCTTCCCAACTACTTTCCTCATCATTAGGGAAATTTAGATTCTTCCTCAAAATCTAAATTAGAAATAATTTCTTTCAAGGATTTTTGAAAGATTTTGGGGAAATAGTTGCCTTATCCATCCTCATGGATTTAGCAAGTGATCTCATAAATCTCATTTTGGTCAATCTGCACAATTCATTTTATTCATTTACTCAAATTAAATATTTAATTACATTCACAAAATACTTATCCTTTGGGGTCCACTCCCCTTAGGATTAAAGTTCAAATGTCTAGCTTTGAATTTCAAACACACAAATTGGGGGTGTTACATATTCCCCCTCTGAAAATAAACACCGTCCTCGGTGTTTTTATTCAGCTACTAGAGTTCATTTTTCAAACAAAAATGGATATCTTTCCATCATTTCAGCTTCTCTTTCCCAGGTAGCTTCTTCAGCAGTAAAGTGCTTCCACTGCACCTTTACTCTTGCTACCGTTTGGTTCCTCAATTCAATTTCTTCCCACTCCAATATTTGAAGCGATTCTGGCAGAAACTCCCCTTCTGGTTCCACTTGTACAACATTCCAATCAACTATGTGAGAAGCATCATGGACATATCTTTTTAACAATGAAACGTGAAACACATCATGAACTCTAACATGGGGTGGTAAGGCCAGCTTGTAAGCCACTGGTCCCACCCTTTCTAATACTTCAAAAGGACCACAATATCTAGGAGCCATTTATGCACAGCTTCCAGCATAGAGTGTGCTCTTTTTGGGTTTAATATGCAAATACACATGCTCCCCCACTTTAAATTCTCGGTGCACTCTTTTCTTATCAGCATAGTTTTTCTGGCGATATTGTGCTATCTTGATGTTTCTTTGTATCTGTTTGACAATTCTTTATATCTCTTGTAAAGCCTCTGGTCCCAACATTAGTTTATCTTCTGGCTGGCTCCAGCTCAAAGGAGTACGACATTTTCTTCCATACAGTGCCTCAAATGGACTCATCTTGATAGAGGATTGGTAGTTGTTATTATAGGCAAATTTAGCTAAATGCAAATCATCTTCCCACTTTGATGGCCTATCCATCACATACATTCTTAGCATGTCTTCCAAAATTTGATTAGTCCTCTCTGTCTGCCCATCGGTCTGAGGGTGATAGGCAGTACTAAAATTCCATTTAGTGTCCATACCTCCAAATAGCCCTTTCCAAAAAGCAGTTGTAAATTTAGCATCTTGGTCAGAAACGATCACCTTTGGCACCCCATGGAGCCTTACTACCTCTTTCAGGAACACATTCGCTACTTGAGCTATCCCAAAGGTAGATTTCACTGGTATAAAATGGGCAGCTTTTGTTAAAGTGTCTACTACCACCATCATTGAATCATGTTGGTACTTGGTTCTGGGTAATCCTCTTATGAAGTCCATAGAGACTGTGTCCCATTTCCCTTCTGCAATCGGAAAAGGGTTTAAAAGACCAGCAGAATGCTGATGCTCAACTTTGACTAGTTGACATTCCATGCATCTAGTTAAATATTCTGCTACATCTTTCTTCATTCCTGGCAAAAACAACTTCTTTTTCAAAGATGTTAGCATTTTCTGATATCCTGGATGTCCTGCATATGGTTGTTTGTGATATTCATCTAGAATCTCTTTTCTCAAGGTCTCCACATTTGGAACATATAATCTGTTTTTATAACAGATCAGCCCATTTTGGTTTTGAGTGAAATCAGTTTTCTCCTTTTTCTTTAATTTCACCAAGAGTGTTTCATAATTTGGATCTTGGTTTACTGCCTTTTTCACCAAATCTTCTACATCGATCTGAGCACTACTTCCAAGGCTATTGATATTCTGACAAGCATTTCTGCTCAATGCATCAGCAATTTTATTTTCTTTCCCTCTAATATGTTATATGTCCATATCAAATTCACTTGGAAAAGACAGCCATCTGGCTTGTATAGCATTCAAATCGGTTTGGGAAAAGAAATATTTGAGACTAATATGATCAGTCATCAACGTAAATTTCTTTCCAAGGAGATAGTGTCGCCACATTTTCAAAGCAAGGACAACAACAGCTAATTCTAAATCATAGGCGCTATAATTTTGTTCATGTACCTTCAGTTTCCTAGATTCATATGCAATATTCCACATTGCCTGCACTGAAAGAACTCTCCCAAACTATATCTGAGCATCCATTTACAAAATACAAATTTGATCTTTCTATCAGTCAGCTTGATATAGAAATTTATATGTATTTTTAACAATTGGTCCAGCTTGTTTGCTTGTTTTTTTAGTCATAAAATTTAACCCCTTCCTTTGTAAATGTGAGTTATGGGATGTGCTATAGCAGAAAATCTCTCAAATCTGCAAATAATAACTTTTAATCTATGGACATACATTTGAGAACATCTAGTTAGATGACCCATTCTTCATAGTGTATACTATCTTGGGATCATGACAGAGCCTTCAATCCTAATAATAGGCCCCAAGTATTGGATCTTATCTTTATAAAATTCACATTTGCTGAATTTAGCATATAACTGGTTTTCCTTCAGATTTTGCAATACTATCCTCAAGTGTTCTTTATGTTCTTCCTCACTTTTTGAGTAGACTAAAATATCATCTATGAACACAAGGACAAATTTATCCAAGTACTTATTTAGCACACTGTTCATCAGGTACATGAATGTGGCAGGGGCATTTGTCAAACCAAAAGGTAGGACTACAAATTCGTAGTGACCATACCGGGTTCGAAAGGTTGTTTTTCTGATGTCTTCTTCTTTGATTCTTAGCTGGTGATAACCATTCCTTAAGTCAATCTTCGAAAATACCGAAGCTCCTCTCACTTGATCAAAAATATCATCAATTCTGGGCAAGGGATATATGTTTTTAATAGTCAACTTATTCAGCTGACGGTAATCAATGCACATCCTAAAAGTTCCATCTTTCTTTTTCATGAACATCACTGGTGCTCCCCAGGGAGACACACTCGGTCTGATATAACCTTTATCTAATAGTTCTTGCACTTGCATTTTCAGTTCCATCAGTTCAGGGGGACTCATTCGATAAGGGGCTCAGGAAACAGGTACTGCTCCCGGCACCAGATCGATTGAAAAGTTAATCTCTCTTTTGGGGGGTAGATGAGGGATCTCATCTGGAAAGACTTCCTTAAACTCTCTTACCACTGGCATAGCATCCAGCAATCTCTCTTCGGGTTTCTGTTCTATTTCTTCCACATGTACTGCATAAAATTGGTATGCTTTCATAGCTGTTCGTTTTAATTGCAGTGCTAATATTTGTCTCACAGAGATAGGTTTTGGTTTGCCTTTAAGAATAAAAGGTTTCCCTTCCTCATCTACACAATGCAGAGTCTTATCCCAACAGTTCATTAAGGCTTTCTTCTTTTCCAGCCAGTCCATTCCTATTAGCAGGTCATATGAACCTAAGGGCAGAATGTTCAAATTTACTTCTATGTAAAAATCATTTAATTTTATTGCTGTCCGGTGAAATTTATGTGTTACCTTCCTCTTGGTTCCAGTGGCCAGCTGGACCAACCATGACTGTTGAAATTTTTCAAGTTTCAAATTACATTTTTCTACAATTTTAGGATTAATGTAACTCAAAGAAGCACCCGGATCAATCAGAACAGTAATAGATAGATCAGAAATCTTACCCTCCATTTCCACCATGGTAGCTTGATGTTCTGCTTGTCGATTTTCCAAGGCTGCACTGATAGTTGGTATATTTCTGGCTATGTCATTTACTATAGTGGCTTCTCGATCTCTCATAATCATCTGAATGTTTCGATGGGGACAATCTCTCAACAGATGGGGTTCTCCACATCCCCAGCATCTCAGAGGTTCTCTCATTTTCACTGGGCCCTCCTTCCTACTGTCTCCATCTATTTGTTTGGAAGCCACTTGGGACTGAGCAGTTTGACTTTCTTTGGGTTTATTAAACTTTTTCCGCTAATGATCTCTGCCAAAAAATTTCAAATAGGCTGGTTTCTGTTTCCTCCCTTTGAACTCATTCTTATTTACCCAGCTTTTCCCTTGTTCAGTTTTTCCTTTGAACTGTTGGTAACATAATCTGGCTTTTCTAACAGCTTCGTCCATTGTTTTTGGGTTGTCAAACTCGATTTTCTCTTTGTATACAGTAGGCAAACAATTCAGAAACCTTTGTACTTTTGCCTTTTCTTCCCTTATGTAGGGTACATATCTCAGCAGATTTGTAAACTTAGTAACAAACTCATCAATAGTGAGTTGTCCCAGTCTAAGTTCATGGAATTCCTTGGCTTTATCATCATAGTAACGTTCATTTAGATATCGGTTTTTGAACTTAACCTGGAAATCTTCCCATGTAACTGTCTTTTCATCAATGGCATGAACCATTTTTGTCTCCTCCCACCACAAGGTAGCCTTACCTTGTAGCTGGTAGACAGCTAATCTGGCCTTCAGATTGCTTTCATATTCATAGACCTGGAAGTACTTAATCATGTTCAACAACCAGGCTTCAACATCTTCCTCCTTCTCCCCATCATAGGAGGGAGGTTTGATCTTTCGGAATTCCCCTTGTAATTCCTTTTTCTGCTTATATTGATGCCTAACAACATCATCATCCTCAGACTCATCAGTATTCCTCTTTTCGGAACCTTCGCCTTCTTAGCTGTTCCGTGAAGTTAGCTCTCTGATGAGCTTTTCCTGCTCCTTACTGGCTAATGACAACCTGTCATTCTGGCTTCTCATCTCAGCCATTTCTCGTTGCAATATGTGCAACATAGCCATCACCGGAGCGTTGGGATCTGGTGTACTATACTCATCACGCAGATCCACATAAATTTCTTAACCTCCTGCCATTTGAACACCACTGTACACTACACCACACAAATCAGTAAAAATAAAAATATAATACTTTTTTTTTTCACAGAAATCAATTTATACAGTGAACAAATAGCAACAGTGAGCACAATGTCACCAGCCCAGTTTTATAACTTGGGCTCTGATACCATTTGTCACATCTCCCATTTACTCAAAAAAAAAAATTTCTCCCAGCCTTTCATGATTTCAAAAATAGGTTCACCATAAAGACATTGACTGCCTAACTAGTGAAATCATATTGTATTTTCCCTCTTATGAATTACTTTAGTATATTAATATACCCCAAGTCAATGTCTATCAACTTACTATTTAACTTGTTTGTATTTCATTCTAACTCCAAATGTGGAGTGATTTAACATCATTTTCTTTTCTATGAAGGTCACACCGAGCACCTATAGTTAACTTCACTTTGGTGGTCATTGGCGCTTGGCCATTCGGCCCATCTTCATACCTTATACACAATGGATTTGAATGGGTTATGCCCACGAGGCGTTCTGAACCCTTGGCAACTTATATGTCCTTTATTTTTTTTCCCATCACGTATATAGCTATACCTTTGGATTGAGCATAATTGAAGCAAATTTACATACTGCTATATGGACGTTGATTTCATGCTTCTGAGGTGGCATTCATCATTGTTTTCAAACCTGCGTTGATATCTTCGCCTCTCTTTGTACGTAAGGTGTCATATCCAATTTAAATGTGAACTTGAATACGTGTACTGGTTTCCACGTAAGGCGTATGATTCCAATCTCCTTGCGGTGATGTGTATTTTGAGACGGGATAAGTCTTCTCCACGTCATATTGTATGCTATTTACGGTTGCATTGTATGGGTTGTGATGGTTTCGTCCCATTCATCCCTTCACGTGTTAGATCCACGTCGATCTGTCAACCACCATTCGATCTTACTCGGTTTACAAAGCAATCTTACTCATACGATCAAGACGTCTGAATTTTAATTTCATATCTTGGCACCATTAATGTTACACGGCTGGTGTAATTACAACCACCAACCATTCGATCCGTGGCTCTTCCCTTGTGATTGCGCCAAGTGGACGTCTGCGATCTTTTCGTATTAGGGTTTCTGAGGTTGTTGGAATGATTATATAAGTCTTTGTTTTTGTTTGGAGCCAGTTTCCACATGCATCGTTTGTTCGCTTATCCCTTTGCCTTGCAGCTCTGTAACTTGGGTTGAAGGCAAGGTCTTTGCCAGTCATATGGTTTACTCATCCCAGCCCATGAAGGAGTTTAGTGCCTTATCTACGCCACTGCATGCTATTAGGTATTCATTTTATACACTCGTTTAGCAATTTGTGATTGGAGATCAAGTTCGTCGCTCGGAACTTGTCATACTTCTTTCTGAGGAAGTCTTTGAATGTTAATGATGCGAATGCGTTTTGTTCTGGAGGTTATGTGTAGGGTTCAGTTTCGTTTGGAACCATTCACGTTATATCTTCTGAGCAAATTTTTTCGTTGTATTCTCTCTTCTGGTTTATTCTTGACATGGCCCTTTGTCGATTTCGTTAATTGATACTTTTCTCACGTTGTTAATGCCGTGCAGAGTTAAAATTCCTTTATTCGCCTCGTCGCAGGAGAGCGAGAGTCATACCTCCTGACTTCATGAGGTTTGTTTTTTTTTTTCATTCTGTACATATATTTTTGTTTCAATCCACTATTAACCTTCAGATTTTCAATTTAGCTGACATTCTGCTTCCAACATTGATGCAGAGAACTCGTAAGGTACGAGAGTCTCGGTTTACAGGTAACTCCTTGATTTTTATGAGTAATTTCTCTATTCGCGCGATTTGCTATCAAATACTCTATTAACTTATTTCCTGTCCTGACTGTGTTTTCCCATAGGTAACGCAGACTCATTCGTATTCCTTTGTAGGCAGCTATGCCCTTTCATTTCACTGGATATTAATTTCACCTCCCTTGGAATTTCAGAATGTTATGTACCTGTGGGGATAATACCACCCTCTCGTTGCGTTGTTATGTCTTAATTATGCAGACTCATTAGCTCTCGTAGGGTTTTACACAGTGTCCTTTAAAGAACTAGACTCTGTCAGAGTCAGAATGCTTATATCCCACATTTGTATGTTGGTACTCTTTAATGGTTTTAAAATTTTAAATTGGGAATATGGTTTCGGTTACCAGACTCTAACCCAACAGGCTCAGATATTTTTGTGGCTTGTATCAGGACCTTTGTATATATTGGCACTTATTTTCTTGGTTGCCAAAATTTCAACGAGTCACAACTCTAATTTTTATGGACTGCCTCATGCTTCCTCGCATGAAATGATTTATATAGTATGAGTTGATACAATTTGATCCAATGAGTTATTCCTCTTTTACTTTGCTTATCATAGCAGTGATTGTAGCTGATATAACTCTCTTTATAGATAATGTTGTTAAATTGTACAAGGCCTCTTAGCTATTTACATTTTGTATGACTCCTACAAGAGACTCTCAGGATTTCTGGAGAGTTATATTTCAGTTTAATTTTTATATGCACTTGTAAATTTGTTTCTGTAGCTAGCTATTTCTAATTTCTTGTACTATATATATTTGTCATGAGATAACAGTCTCCCCATACTCATGTTTAAATTAATTTACTTTACTGATATCTGTCTATACATATAATTGCATGCATAGGTTTATGTGTCCATTCTCATATATATCCATTTAAAAATGTATGAGATACAAGTATTATATTATTGTAGGTTCCCATGCTCTTCTAGTTTTCCAGGTTATATATATTTCTAGTTAGATCTCCTTTTCATTTCCTTAGAGCTACTCCCATCTCTTTCATACATAGATCTCTTGTTCTAGTTATTTCTGCAGAACTGATCATGTTTTGGGATTCATTCCCTTGCTGCTTAAATAATTTTCTTTCAACATTACAGTTTACTACTCTTCCATGCAATCCCTGCTAAAGGGAATAGAAATTGTATTAAATGTTAACATGTACAGCTGTTGAAATTATTATACCTCTCTGCTCTTCACCTAGTAATTACTAATTAATTAATTCTGCACTCTATGCACTAAATTTCTCACTGATCTATTTCTCACAGAAGCAGATTAAGGTTACAAATTTGTGAATTATTAGATATTAGAAATCTCTAGCTTTTACCTTAAGAATTGGTTTAGGGATTAGGAGAATTTCTCTTAAAATTACCTAATCATGCTCACAATTGTATACTGATAGATCATAAGTAATTTACAGTAATTTATCTGTAGAGGATATGTATCCTCAGATTTAAACCAACCTTGGTTTAGACTTTCTGTTGGATTCTACTCTACAGAATTTTCTCTACACCCATACAGAATTATAAGGGTGAATGCCCTATAATTAATTCTGTTAAATGTAGCACTAATAAATCTAATAACATATAAATCAACTGTTATATGTAGCCAATTCATACCACAGCAAGTAAAAACACCAATCAAATTAGAGACATACCACTCATGCAGTCGACTAACCTCCCAATCTTAGAGTCCTTCTGTCTCCCAGAACTCACCCCCGAGCTGAGATCACCTCCTAGAACAGACCAACCACTAATCTGTTTAGGAGCAGCTTATTTAAGCTATGGTTCCCCAAAGCCTGTTTCTAATTCTGCGTCCAGAATATCAGGATGCTTTTCTTCTTGTTTGCCTAGGCTTCCCATTTTAGGGATTCTTTAAAGTTGTTTTATGCTTTTCCTCATCTTTTCGAGCTTTTTACCTCTTCCCAACTACTTTCCTCATCATTGGGGAAATTTAGATTCTTCCCCAAAAATCTAAATTAGAAATAATTTCTTTCAAGGATTTTTGAAAGATTTTGGGGAAATAGTTGCCTTATCCATCCTCATGGATTTAGCAAGTGATCTCATAAATCTCATTTTGGTCAATCTGCACAATTCATTTTATTCATTTCCTCAAATTAAATATTTAATTGCATTCGCAAAATACTTATCCTTTGGGGTCCACTCCTCTTAGGATTAAAGTTCAAATGTCTAGCTTTGAATTTCAAAGACATAAATTGGGGGTGTTACATAAAATTTATGTATGTACCATGTGTAATTATAAGTGAATGTTGTA
This sequence comes from Pinus albicaulis, assembly GCA_034641835.2. Taxonomy (NCBI): domain Eukaryota; kingdom Viridiplantae; phylum Streptophyta; class Pinopsida; order Pinales; family Pinaceae; genus Pinus; species Pinus albicaulis. The sequence goes on from CM076570.1 coordinate 1,423,038,236, forward strand.
TATTATTATTTCAATGCATTTTTTTGAAGGTATGTTGTGTAACATAGAAGTTTAATATCTGTGCCATATGCATTTAATCTTTATATTTTTGTCATAGTATAAGGTTCATAGGTGCGTAAATTATGTAATTAATTTTAAATTTTTTTTTTTTTATGTGTAAGTTGAGAGGGTTAAATAAGTAGATGTTACAATTGGTATTAGAGCATAAGTTAAAAAAAACAGGTCCAAACAGGGCCAAAACCATACTTACTGTTGTGTTGGGAATTTTACAAAATTAATTATTTGATATTGTGATAAGTTGTACAGGAACCAGATTTTTGTACATCATCATGAAAAGAGGATTAAGTCAACACCCACCCAGAAACATGGGAGAGACTCACCCTATGATCAATCTTGAAGTCTATCCTGAGATATGGATGTAGATAAGTGTGGACCACCACCAACAGACAAGCTGAATGCTGGAAGAACAACTGCAACAGACAAATAGATTGTTGGATACTTTTTAACAGCTACAAACATAAATGATTAAAGTTCACAGTGACAATGAAAGATTGATGGGATAACAAGAAAGCATATTGAAAATTCTGTCGGATAGACATAATCCTCCAAGTGGGTAGCCAAGCCCTGAGAGAAATACTCAGGAAAATAGGGATCAATTCCAAGGAGTACATGATCATGTGGAGGATAGTCTAGCGTCAAAAATCCATAAAAGTCGAACTTATAATGAGGCATAATCTGGAAATGTTATGGAAGAGGAGGACATGAAAAAATAGAAAGTGGAGTTACACAGAGAGTTTCGGAAGATCGAGCCTCCTATCTTTGATGGAGAGGCAGAGGAAATGGCAGAAGCATGGATTATAGATATGAATAAATACTTTCATGTGTATGAGTATAACAACACGATAAAAGCTCGCTTAGCCATTTACCAATTGCGAGAGAAAACAACATTGTCGTGGGAAGAGGTCAATAATGTAAGAGGTGTAGAAGACCAAAACATAACGTGGGATGAGTTTCAACGGTATTTTAAAGACAAGTATTTAACTGAAATTTTTTATGATGATAAGTCTCGAGAGTTTCATGATTTGAAACTGGGTCAAATGACTATGGATGAATTTATTACAAAATTCACATCTCTATTAAGATATGTACCTTACCTGTGGGATGAAAAAGCCAAGGTGCAGTGTTTTTTGAGTAGTTTTCCAATTCATATGAAAGAAAGGATTGATTTTGTGAATCCAAAGACCATGGATGAAGTGATTAGGAAGGCACGAATGTGCTATCAGTAGTCCAAGGCAAGGGGAGAAGTTGGGAAAATCTGACCATCTCGAAAAGGATAGGAACAATTTTCCAATAATAGGAATAGTAGACCCAACAACTACAATAATGTTCCAAGACATCCACTCAGAAAACATAATGGTAAAAATCAAAACAAAGCAAAGTGGATAGGGGATGAAAGGCCTAATGAAGCTTCTAGTAGACCAGATGTTGGGCAAACCCAAAAACCCCCTTTGTAATGTGGGGATGTGGAGAAGCTCATTATTTTAAGAAATATATAGATCGGGGAAGAAGTGAGGTGGTAAAAAATATGAAAGGGGCATCAATTGTGGTGGATGTAGCTCGAAACATACCCATAATTAACGCAGCACTGGAGGATCGATAAGCAGATTACCAGCTAACCATGATAGAATTAGAAGGTAAGATTCAAACCCGAGTTGTTTCTATTCTAGTTGATCCTGGTGCCAGTTTGAGCTACATACACCCTCATGTAGTTGAAAATAGTAAATTGCAGGAACATAAATTAAAAAATCCATGGATGGTTCAGCTGGCTACCAGGACTAGAAGACGGGTTCATACTGAGGTACCTGACTGTGAATTAATAATTGGGGACTAGCACATAACTATGGAACTCAATGTTCTACCATTGGGCTCTTATGATATATTTTTGGGGATGGATTGGTTGGAAAGACATTGGTCTTTGGTGGACTTCAAGAACAAGATTATACATTTTAATTCTAATCATGGGTCAAGGTAGGAGGTACAGGGAATTAAAAAGCCTTTGAAGTTGTGACCCCTTACTGCATCACAACTTATTAAATGTATAAGAAAGGGTTTCCACCTCTATGAAAATCAATTTTTGTTCACCAATACAAAAGACAAGGCTACTATGTTAGAAAATATTCCTGTTGTATTAAGAATTTCAAGATTTTTTTCCTGAGGATATTCTAGGGGTGCCACCAAAAAGAGATATTGATTTTACTATTGAGTTAATACCTGGAGTAGCACATGTGTCCCAGACTCCCTAGAGAATGAGTGTATCAGAATTAATAGAGTTAAAGATGCAATTACAAGAGTTGATGGATAAAGGTTATATCCATCCAAGTGTGTCCCCATCGAAAGCACTGGTGTTGTATGTAACGATGAAGGAAGGTACTATGCGAATGTGTATGGATTATTGTTAGCTTAACAAGTTCACTGTTAAAAACAAGTACTCACTACCATGCATTGATGACTTATTCGACCAAGTCAAGGGAGCTACAGTGTTCTCCAAAATAGACTTAATGCTCGGCTACCATTTGATTCAAATTAAGGACGAAGATATAAGAAAGACATATTTCCGTACTAGGTATGGATACTATGAATTTTTGGTTCTACCATTTGGGTTAACCAACGCACCAACAACATTTTATGAGTTTAATGCATGGAATTTTCCATCCATACTTGGATAAGTTTGTATTAATATTTATTGATGATATCCTAATTTATTCTAAAAATGAGGAAGAGCACAAAGAACACCTGCGTATTGTGATGAAAACACTAAGAGAGAATCAACTCTATGCCAAGTTTAGTAAATGTGATTTCTTTAAAGAGCAGATCCAATACTTGGGGCATGTAATTTTGGTAGAAGGAATAGCTCTAGACCCGGAAAAGATAAAAAAAATTATGGAATGGAAGGTACCAAAGAATGTGGTGGACATACGCTCATTTATGGGTTTGGCTAATTATTACCGACGATTTATTAATGGATTCTCCAAAATATCTTATCTTATTACTTCTTTGCAAAGGAAAGGAAGAGTTTTCAAATGGACACAAGAATTTCAAAAGGGTTTTGAGTTATTAAAAGAACTGTTAACTACTGCACCTATTTTGAAAGTAGCAGATCCAAGAAAGGAATTCAAGGTTTGAACTGATGCATGCAAAGAAGGTGTAGGAGCAGTGTTGACGAGGAAGGAAAAGTCATAGCATATGAATATAGGAAGCTGAAGGATCATGAGAAGAGATATTAAACATATGATTTGGAATTGGCTGCAGTTGTGCATACCTTGTGGATATGGAGGCATTATCTACTAGGAAATAGATTTGTGTCGAGGACCGATCATAGTAGCTTAACCAACTACTTTAAACATGTTGATTTGAATTCCCACCAAGAAATATGGAATGCGTTTCTTAGTGATTTTGATTTTGATATTTAGCATGTAAAATGAAAGGAGAACAAAGTGGTGGATGCCTTGAGAAGAAAATTGCACGGTATTTATGAACTATATTTCAACCAAAATGAATCAAATTTTCAAGACTAGATTTTGGAAGCAGCAAGGGAGGACTTAGATTATCATCATTTGTGGCAGCAGGTAAAAGATGATGGGAAAAGAGGGAAACATTCTGAATATGAACTCGATGAGAAGCATATTCTTGTTTTCCAAAAAAGGATATATATTCCTAACCTGGAGAGTTTAAAAATAATTATTTTGGATGAGTATCATAGAACTACCTATGTCGGGCATCCGGGTTACCAAAAGATGTTGACAACAATAAGAAAAGACTATACTTGGCCTAATATGAGAAGGGACATAGCAGAATATTTGACCAAGTGCCTAGAATGCCAACAGATTAAGGTAGAGTATCAGCACCCTACAGGATTTCTTAAACCAATCCTAGTGCATGAATGGAAGTGGGAAGTAATTTCCCTTGACTTCATTATAGGTCTACCCAAAAAAAAAAAGGCAAAATGATTCGATTATGGTGGTAGTTGATAGACTCTATAAAGAGGCACATTTTATTCCTATTCAATATACTTAGAAGACAGTGAAAATTGTTGATATTTTTATGAAAGAGATTTTTAGATTACACAGTATTCCCCGAGCAGTGATTTTAAATCGTAATGTTAAATTCACATCAGCATTTTGGAAGACACTATTTAGTGGACTTGGTACGCAAATACAATTTAGCACTGCTTACCATCTGCAAACAGATGGACAAACAAAATGGGTTAATCAAGTCTTAGAAGACATGCTACGCATGTATGTGATGCAACAGCCAACGAAATGGCAGGAGTACCTACACTTGGTTTAATTTGCCTACAATAATAGATATCAAGAATCTCTTAAGATGATACCTTTTAAAGCATTGTATGGTAGATAGTGTCGAACTCCCATAAACGAGAGTAGCCCAAAAAATAGAATGATTCTTGGACCCGATATGCTGGAAGAGCTGCAGCGGAAGGTTAAGAAAATTAGAAAGAATCTGAAGGCAACTCAAGACAAACAAAAGGTCTATGCTAACAAGAGAAGTTTTTTTTAGGAATTTGCAATAGCAGACCATGTGTACGTAAGAATCAAGTCAAAGAAAAGTACTCTACGTTGGAATGCTAGTGCCAAATTGGCTCCCCGCTACTGTGGACCTTTTGAAGTCTTAGAGAGGATAGGGCCTATGGCCTATCGTTTAGCTTTAAAAAGTCATATATTAGTGCAGAATTTCTTTCATGCGTCCTTATTGAAGTGTTATGTACATGTTTCCAAGCAAATCATACAATGGTAGGGTATACATGTAAGTCGAATAAGACATACAATTTACATACAATGATTTTCTGATTTGAACTAACTCAAAATATTGCTGCTTGTAGGTAGAACAGAATGGTGAGTTCCTGGTAGAACCGTAGCATATCCGAGATCAGAGAGAAATAATTCTCTAGAAGCGAGTCATCCCTCAAGTTAAAGTGCAGTGGAAGCACTTCGGCCCAGAGGAGGCTACTTGGGAAGATGAAAAAGTTATGTTTGAAGCTTTTCTGAAATTATTCTTAGGAAATGAGTAACATCGAGGATGATTTTTCTTTCCAGCGGGGGAAGATGTAACCTTTTGATTTAGTCTCTTACTTTTACTTATTTTTACATAAGTTATTTACACACATTCTGAATTAGTAACGAATGAGGCACTCGTTAATGATATTAACACATGAATTTTATTTTAAAGAATTTATTTAAATGACAATTTTTATTTTGAGTAAAAAGTAAATGTGTGGTAAAATATTCCAAGAAATCCAAGAAGAGGTTGAGAGAGTTCTGACCGTTACCTTCCGAGAAAGGATTTAAGGAAAAATCCTAGAAGGGAATGGGGTTCTGTGTAGAAGAGTTATAGGGCTAAGCATTGTATGTTGATTCTAAGTTGTCCAGAGCAGATGGAAGTACTTGTGGAACTCAAGAAAATATACCATGAAGAAGTGGACTAGATTTTTATAAATCCCGAGGTCAGACTTCCTATCTCATATAGTTTCCCTCTAACCTGGTGTGGAACAAGGGGGGAGCAGAGGACGTAAACGCCTAGCTCAAGGTTGGGGAGACCAAGTAGTTACTGAGACAAATCCCTAAATTTTGAAGTAGGTACTTACAGCATTTAAACTTAAATGTATGATATTCGGTATGTAGTTTCTAATTCTATAATTATGTGTTTGTAGAAGATAATGCAAATGTATATAAAAAACATACAAGGTAACCATGTATATATATTTTCCTATAAGTAGAATATTAATAAATCTGGAATGCTTTAATATTGTTCTAATATACAATGTAGAAGCTTTAAGTATAGAAAATTATAGAAATACTGTACAAGAAAAGTGTAAATTTCATGAAGTTTATCAAACTGGAAAATTAGCCAACAGAGGACGAAAATATGAATGGTGAAATATTATGAAAGATACAGTAACTTTTATTGTGATCTTGAAAAATAAAGAAAAAAACATCAAGAGTAAAGTAGATAAACCAGAATTACATAGAGTACGGAATGTAGATGACTAATAGGTTTCACTGAATAGTAAACATTTATATGGCAAATACTATAAATAATGAATACGATAATTTAAACTCATAACTGTGCAAACAATATGTTTGTCTTCAGAAAAAGAGCCTCTCTATTAGAGACAAGGTGACTCTGTGGGTTTAGAGCCAGAACTTGTTACAAAGTTATGAATTCCGGTCCCAATAGATTCCTCACCGGAGTAATGAGAGGTATTATAGATAAAAGAAAAGAATCTCTGAACGAGAACTAGGTTATTATGCTAATATAAAATGGAACAAGCCAAAATAACATTCCAATAAACAAGGAAATTCTTAAGTTATTTTTTATGAGTAGAAAAAATGAAATATATATATATATATATATAGAGAGAGAGAGTCTCTATGTTACAGATAAATACCGGAACTATTTAGGATAACTAGTATGGTTCAAAAGAAAACACCCAGACAGTTTAGTAAACAAAAATTGTCATAGGAGGGAATTTAGATTCCATTTACATGTGTCAGAAAAGAATTAACCATACAGATAAAAATTGACTCGCTGAGAGTAATCTACTCAGACAACAGAGTAAATACAAAACTATACATAAACTGTAGTATCGAGCCTGAGGAGAAATTCTTTTGACTTTCATTCTTCATTTAAATAAAACAAATAAATCTAGATGTGAAAACTAAATCCTAACTTTGGAAGCATGAAGACCGTGCCTCCAGGGCAAGTGAAGGGAGGTCGAATATTACAATTTATGCATACAGTATAAATAAAATTTTGAGATTTATGGGCTCGAAAACCTTACCTTTATGTGTGAAGCAAGAAAGAAGGTTAATGTTGTCCCTTTAAACCATAATCTGCAAACTTTGAACAGACCCTATTTGACCTTCCAGTGAACAACAAAGAAGGGTTAAGCAATGGTTCGAATTGGAGGAAAATAAAAAAATAACCTTAACCAGAAGAATAGCCAGAAAGAAAAATATAGTTTTCGTAAGCATTGTAAATATGGTACCTTACCTTGATACTTGACTGTTGAATCAGTTGACGCAAAGGAGCGTTACATAAAGCTGCTGCGAAGTCGATTTGTTAGAGCATTCAACAACCAAAGGAAAAAAAGAATGTGTGAGACATGAAATCAATGGTAAAGCCAGTGGAGCCATTGGATAACTCCATAGAAATTCATTCACATAAATTGTATTGGACCCAAGCCATTAGAACCAGTGAATCACCGCAGAAACCAAAAATGTTGCAGAGCCAAAACACCACCACTAGGACGCAACAATGCGCTGAAGGTAGAAGACAAAGGGGTGGGTACTTACCCTAACCCACCCCATGAATCACGAGCTTCGTTGATCACGAGGAGACGAAATCCAATGGAGGATATGCCAGCTCAATAGGACAGTTGGTGACCCTATCATTAACCCAGGATCCAACTTGAATGCTGGAGGTAACGCGTGACTGGCATATTTAATTAAGTTTAAAACACTTACAGGTTAACCAAGCTAAAATCCGAAGTTTCACATCTTAGCACTGTCCAAAAATAAAAATAAATGAATCCAGAGGGCATATATGCACATTGATTCAACAATACTCAACAATAACTGATTAATACCGTATCGAGAATCCAAACCATGTAAACCAGACTTATAAAATTTATGTATGTACGTTGTGTAATTATAAGTGAATGTTGTATATTATTATTTCAATGCATATTTGTAAAGGTATGCGGTGTAACATGGAAGTTTAATATCTGTGCCATATGCATTTAGTCTTTATATTTTTGTAGTAGTATAAGGTTCATAGGTGGGTTACCTATGTAAGTAATTTTAATTTTAATTTTTTTTAATGTGTAATTTGAAAGGGTTAAATAGGTAGATGTTACACCTTATTTATTTAAAAATCTAGTTGTCTCAAGCTTAACTACAATATAGAAATCAAAATTCATTAGGCTTAATTTTGATATAAAACACGCTTCTTTCATGATTAAATAACATTTTATGATATTTTTATTTACATTTAATTTAAATTAAATTTATACAAAAAAAAAATATAAGGTAATTTTTGGAATCTAAGCTTCTGTGATCCATAATATAAATTAGTAGAAATTCTTTCGGTAAAAATCACATGTAAAAGAACGTGGTCGACGCGTTTCGAACCAACCAGTGTGGTTCATCATCACGACTATGAGAGATCAGATCCAGACATTAAGTATAAATAGATGTAGAAATGGCTCAACTAGCTGTTAGGATAACAGCTAGTTTGACTAAGAAAAAGTAAATATTCCATTATTTAAATAGAAATTAATTAATCAATTAAATAAATAAATAATGGAATATTTACTTTTTCTTAGTCAAACTAACCGTTATCCTAACGGCTAGTTGAGCCATTTCTACATCTATTTATACTTAATGTCTGGATCTGATCTCTCATAGTCCTGATGATGAACCACACTGGTTGGTTCGAAACGCGTCGACCACGTTCTTTTACATGTGATTTTTACCGAAAGAATTTCTACTAATTAATATAAGGTAAATTAATAAATAATAATTTATAGAATTTTATTAATAAACATATATGTTGTTTTATTTTAAAACTAGAATATAGTTTTAGGTTTACAAGGGTTGAGAAGAATCAAATATTTTTTTACATTAAGAAATATTTGTATCTCAAAAAAAAAGTTTATATCTCAAAAAAAAGAAAAACAAAGAGATGAAATAAAACCAATCATTTGATCTTCTCAATAATAAATCTAAATGTAAAGTAATTTAATTATTAATATATATAATTTTATTTTATTTTAAATTAATTTTTTATTATAATTTATTAATTAATTAAATAATAATAATTTAATTCTAAAGCAATGATTAAATTGGTCATCTTTATTAGACCAGAAAGATGCTTTCACTTTAAAATGAAAATGTTAAAATCTCTTAAAGTGTGAAATTTATGACGTTTAAAATAACATATCTATTATTAATTATTCAACTAATTTAAATTAATAGTCTTTTGCATAAATTTTCATGATTTTTCATTTTTTTATTTCTTTATAATTTATTTATAATATATTATTATTATTATTTTTTTTAAATTATTTTAATAATATATTAAATATTTTTTATTATATATATAATTTTATAAAGTGAAAAAAATTACTCTATATGAATTTAAAAAAAAATTTACGATATTCTATTATTTCAATATAAGTATACATATATCCTTATATTAAGTACATTGTTATAGTAAATGTATCATTATCTCTTTTGGTGAAATTTGTTTTTTATGATGAAGAAGTTTTGAAATAATGTTGGCTGTCTGTATCCTATTGAGGTGAACTCCAAGTAAATTGTATATCCTTGTTTAGATTAATAACATTTGATATATGATTTTATATTTTTGTAATCATAATTTTTATTTAAAAGTGATAAGGGACTTGATTACTGCGAGATATTCATATGTAAAATCCTTTTTAAAATTTTTTGCTACTTACTGTATCAATTTTTTATTCCAATATGTGAATAATTTTCTAAACAGTTTCCTCAAAATGTTCAACATGCACGAGTATACCTCACCTAACATTTTTGTTATGATACTGGAACATATGCTGGTGAAACTAGAGAATTTCTAAACTATTTTAAAGCATTTTTGAGCCAGAACCATTCCACTAAGTTTAGATTATTGTTCTGAATTAGTTGGATGTACCGTTTATGGGTGTTGGATGTAACATCAAACTTATGTAGTTTTATTTTTTCTTTCCTCTATTTTCTTTTTACAGGTGTTAATATGCATTTTCAAGTAAATAGTAAAAGGAAAAATCTTTCTTTATAACCTATGTCACATATTTATAATAACTCTTTAAATTTCAAAGGAGAATTTATCAATAAATGCATAGTATAGTAAATCAAATCAATAATGATATTGTGATCTATTGTAATGATAATGGTAATGATGATTAATGTGTATTAAAATTATATTTGTTTTATCACAATTCAAAATGTAAAAGGTTAATTAGCTGGTATACCTAATGTATTTGAAGAGAAAATGTTTTTCATATTATAATAAATCAAGCCAATAATAATAGTTTTATGTATAATAATGAATTATTATAATGATAATGGTAATAACGATTAATGTGTATTAAGAGTATATTCGTTTTATATCACAATTCAAAATTTAAAAGATAGATTATTTAGATTGTATACTTAAAGCATTCTAAGAGAAAGTAATTATCATATTTGAGTAAATCAAGTCAATAATAGTATTTTGATGTATAATAATGATAATGGAAATGGAAATTAATGTGTATTGAAAATATATTTGTTTATCACAATTCAAAATGTAAAAGATTATTTAAATTGTATACTCAAAGAATTCTAAGAAAAATTGTTTTTAAAAATGTTTTTTTAGCTTTAATTTTCTTATTGTCACAAAATAACATATCTCTGCATCTCTCGGTGTTTTAGAAATGATTCAACCCTTGTCATATCTCTCAGTGAGTGATTTTTTTTTTTTTCATTTTACCTTTAAACAAGTACATCTCGCTAAATTGTACATAAACATACATGTATACACTATTTTTTGATTCTATCATTAAAGAAATACATCTCATCTATGTTAAATTTCCCATAAGAATATAAGTTAAATTTCACATTAGGATACATGTAGAATTATTGATCTTAGCATGTGAATCATTTATTACTATAGAATATTATTAGAGATAGGATGTAAATAAGGTCTACTTTGCCCCCATTCCTCCATGTTTAGCCAACACAAGAATATTTCTTTTTGTTTACTTATCTCTCGCTCATTTCCTAAATGTCATTATGGAAAACCATGATCTTGGGTTCATACCTAAGTGACATCTCCATTTTTTTTAATTTGTTGTTGGACAAACTCTAAACCAATATGACTTCAACAAAAAAGAATAACTATCCTAACCGTCGAGTAATATATATATATATATATATATATAAAGTCTCTAAACACTATTAAACTCGTCTATCATCACTGACATATATATTAATGAATTCCATAACTTTTAGTTGTGTGACTATAATATAGCTTGGTAGTTTATTGTTTCTCGAGTATTGCGTTTTGGTGCAATATATTTCTATAACTTAAAGTTATTCACCGTTCGTCATCGGATAAGGGTTTGATGTACTAGCTAGCACGAAAAATTTTCACTTCTACTTTATGGTTTATGTTCACATGGCTTGTTATTTTTTTTTTTTTAAATATATTTTTTAAACAAAATATATGCACGTTATATTAACAAGCATGAAGTTACAAAAAATACAGTCTAAGAGAACATTCTCTACCTTGAGAGAGGAAACGAGACATAGAAAATTAAAGGACCCTCTTGTTGGAAATATTGAACTAAATCAAGAATAGAGGGATGCTCCCCCACAACACAGAGACTTCGAAAAAAATATGGAATTAAATAGTCATATATACATAGGGAGTGTAAAAAAAGCACAGGAGTAGAATGAAAATTCATTTTTCTATTCAACTCTTTCTCTCTAACATAATGAAAATTACAATGTTTATAACAAATGGGTGAAGCCTGTAAAAAAAACTAATTTTAATCAATGTTGCTTCAATGTTGAACAAACGTTCAAGAAAAATTCATCCTTAGCAGTCAAAAGACCCATTTCTTTATTAATCGACACACAGATCATATTCCTGCTTATACAAAAAAACACGCAAAAATGCATTATAAAACAAAAATAGGAGGATCTCAAATTTTATGCAATACGGTCCTGGTCCACGTCACATTTGTGCAAATCGACGATTTTAACTTTTAACTCTCGCGCTATCCTTTAAAATTTGTGAACTACGATGTGTGATCGTGTCGTGGCATGTATCACATCACAACCAAAATAACTTAGCTTGAGGGTAGTTTGGTTGAAAACTTAAATCTTAGAGATTGCAATATGTGATAGCGATATCACATTGCAAAAAAAATAACATAGCTTGTGGCTGCGGAAAGGTAAGTGGTAAAACTTGCGACGTGCGAAATGCATGAATCAAAGGAATAAGGCAGAATGAAAAGTTTTTCTCGGCAGATTGGTAATGCAGTAAGGTAGGTGGGTCTCGCTGATATCGCATCGGCAGAAACTTAACTTAACATGCAGATGTGTGGAAGGTAATATTAAAATATTTCGATTGCGATATTGTAGGTGGTAAAGTTTTCTAAGTTGCAAAAAAGAAAATACAAAGGAAATGGTCGATTGCAATGTGGTTGGATGTGCGGTAGTTCTCGCCGATATCGCATCGGCGGGGAAATAACTTATATGGCAAATGGATTAAAGTTAACGCAAAAAATTTGTGAAATGTGCTTGTGGGAAAAAAGGTAAGTCAATGCGGAGGTTGGGAATAAATGTAGAGTTATGGCTTAGGTACTCTATTTTCTATTTTGCGTGGATTGCGTGAAAACACCTCTAGTCCTTTGGATTTGATGATGTCCTTCTCTACAATAAAATTTAAGGAATTGTGGGCTAGGCCACTGATTATTCATGGTGGTGGTTGAGAGTAAAATTCTAACACTCCCCCATAATCACAACTGCCGCCATCGGTCATACCTAGACATTTTCTAAGATACTCAAAACTCTTTTGTTCTAATGGCTTCGTAAGGATATCAGCAAATTGTTCTTCTGTCCTGCAATGCTACAAAACAATCTCACCATTGTTAACCAACTCTCTTAAAAAATGATATTTTGCATCAATATGCTTTGTTCTCTTGTGGAAAACAAAGTTCTTTGAAAATGCTATTGCTGAGCTATTATTACATTAAATTATGGTTCTTTTTTCTTGCTCATGACATAAATCTCTCAGGATCCTTCTTATCCAAACTACTTGGCATGTTGCTGATGTTGCTGCCACATATTCTGCTTCTGCTATTGATAAAGCAACTATTAGTTGCTTCTTGGAAGCCCATGAAATGGCTGCCGATCCCAAATGAAACACATACCCAGATGTGTTCTTCCTATCATCTACACTTCCAGCCCAATCACTGTCAGTGTATCAAACCAACTTAAAAATATGAGTTGAGGAGTATAGAACACCATTCTCCTTCGTTCCATTCATGTACCTCAATATTCTCTTGGCTTCTTGTTAATGTGTCTCCTTTGGTGTCTCCATGAATCTGGAAATTAAACTTACGACATACATAATATCAGTCCTAGTTGCAGCCAAATACACGAGGCTGCCAACTATGCTCTTATACAATGTCGGATCGACATTCTTGCTACAATCTTCCTTTCTTAACTTTAACCCCATGACAGTTGGAGTTACTGGTTCTTTCTTATGATGCATGTTAGACCTCTTCAAAACTTCTGCAACATATTTTTCTTGGGAAATAAAAATTTCCTTTTAATTTTTCTTTTCTTCTATGATGAAGAAGTATCTCAATAAACCCAAATCAGTCATTTCAAATTCACTTTTCATGACTGCTTTAAAATCAACAATGAGAGAAACTTCATTGCCTGTTAAAATTAAATCATCTACATATAAAAAAATGATAAGGATATTACCATAATTTTCTTTGATGTAGAGTGTGGGTTCACCATCACATTTTTCAAACCAATTTTCTATCGGGTAAGCATCTACCCTCCTGTACCATGCTCTTGGTGCCTACTTCTGCCCATAAAGATCTTTCTTGAACTTGCACACTTTGTGCTCTTGGCCTTCAATCTCATAGCCTGGAGGTTGTTCAACATATACCTCCTCTTTCAACACTCCATCAAGAATGTTGATTTCACATCCATTTTGGTAGATTTCCACTTTTGTTGTGCTGCTATGGACAAGACTGTCCGCACTGTCTCCATCCTTGCAACAGGTGCAAAGGTTTCTTCATAGTCTATTCCTTGTTGTTTCACGTAGCCTTACACAACAAGTCTTTCTTTGTGCCTTTCAATCTTACCTTCAACATTGCTCTTGGTCTTATAGACACATTTTACTCCAATGACTTATTTACCTTTTGGGAGGTCCACTAACTCCCATGTGTCATTATTTTCAATTGCACCAATCTCTTTATTCATTACTTCAGTCCATTTTCCTTCTTTTACTGCATCTTCAAAATGGATTGGGTCATCAACATGACAATACAAAGAAAATAAAGAGTTCAGGCCATTATTATTATCAGCTTCTTGCTCATAAATTTCACTCAAATTTCTGAATCTTGGTGTTCTTGGTGTGCTTGGAGATCCACTTGAACTCAAGGGAGTTTCTGATCCCTATGGTGTGCTTGGAGAAGAATTTTCTTGATTTCTCAAGGCTGTCATGTTTCCTTCTTGTGCTGTGCACTGTTGTGCTTGTGTAGGTTAAGGAGTAACCACAACCGAGGAATTATTTGTTGTTGTGCATTCCTTTTGCTCTTCGTGAGAAATACATGTCTTCATCTTCACTGTTTTCTCTAAGCTTTCATCCAAATATTCCTCTTCAAAAAAGTGCACATCTCTGCTAATTATAACTTTCTTGGTGGATGGATTATAGAGTTTCTATGCTTTGGACTCATTAGTGTATCCAACAAAGACACACTTCTCCCTTGATGTCTAACTTCTTCCTTAGTTGATCTCGGACATGTGCATAAGCCACACATCCAAATAATTTCATGTGAGTGACAAACTTCTTTGTTCCACTCCATGCCTCTTCCAGAACTCTATTCATAATAGCTTTGGTTGGGCATCTACTCAAAATATATGCTGCACAATTGATAGCTTTAGCCCAATACTCATTTGGCAAATGTCTTTCCTTCAACATACTTCTGACCATGTCCATGATGGTCCTATTCTTCCTTTCTGCAACATTGGTTTGCTATGGTGTGTACCTTGTGGTTAACTGCTTGTGTATGCCATTCTCCCTACATAAATGTAGGAAATATTTGGAGATATATTCTCCACCTTTATTAGTTCTCATCACTTTGATGTAGTGCCCAATTTTCTTGTCAACAAGAGCTTTGAATTGGTAGAACTGTTCAAACAATTCACTCTTATGTTTCAAGAAATACATCCATGTCTTTCTGGTGTAATCATCTATGAATTTCAAAACATAATGGCTGCCATCTAAAGATGGAATTTTCATTGGTGCACACAGATCTGAGTGGACAATTTCTAATGGTGCCTTTGCCCTTATACTCTTCCCTGCTGGGAATGCTTCTATGTGCTTCTTTACCAAGATGTAGCCTTCCCAAAGGTTGTCTTGTTTGTCAATGAGCGGTAATCCTTTTACCATCCCTTTTCTATGCAAAAGGTTCAAACCTCCAAAATTGAAATGTCCAAATCTGAAATGCCATAACTAGTTTTTGTCTTTCACTTCTTCTTGAATGACGTCTTGTGTGACTGTTGCTACCACACCTCCTTCCTTCAAGTTTGTTTAGAGTTTGAGAGGAAACATCCTATTATTTGTCATGTGCACTTTTGAAATGACCCTTTTACTTGGAGGTATGTCCATGATAGTACACACATCATTCTTAAAAAACACATTGTAGCCCTTGTTCACGAGCTGTCCAATGCTCAGAAAATTACATTAAAATCCAGGTACATAATATATATCTCTCACAAATTTATTTTCTCCCTTCCTTGTGAGTATTGATACTCTTCCTTTTCCCTTAACAGATACTTTTCTATCAGTCCTCGTTGTCACTTCAGACTTCACATTTTCATCAAGACAAACAAACATTGCTATGTTTCTAGTCATGTGGTTACTACAACCTGAGTCTAAGAACCATATATCTTGTTTTTCTTATGTTACATTACATGCTAAAAGCACATTACTCTGGTTATTATCTTCTTTTGCAAAATTTGTGTTTTTCCTATTATTCATGTCATTTTGTTTCTTTCTACATTCATTGGCATAATTCCCATACTTTTTACAATAATGACATTGGACTTGGGATTTGTCATACCTTTGTCCTTGTGCTTGGTGTTGGCTTGAGCCTTCACTTTGATTTTTATTGTTTCCCCTTCCACTTGTGCTTGCAGGGATATTTCTTCCACATCTCTGTGGGCATCTTCCTCTTCCTCGATAGTTTTATCTTCCTCAACCTCTACCTCTACCAAAAGAAATTTGTGTATTGAAAGCATGCTCCAAAGATAATTTCACTGTTTTGTTCAGTCTAAGTTCATGAGACATCAGGGATGCATGAAGCTCATCCACTGAAAATTGTGAGAGATCCTTAGTCTCTTCTATTGCCACTACTATGGCATCAAATCTGGAGGGTAGACTTCTCAATATTTTCTCCACTATTCTTCTTTCTTCAAGTGTCTCTCCATAAGACCTTATTTGGGTGACCAACCCAATCATGTGTGAAGAATGAGTCTATTTTATTACTCTCGTTCATACAAAAAGTTTCAAAGACTCTCCTCAACATTTGTAGCTTTTTTGTCTTCACCTTATCCATGTCTTGATAGGTATTTTGAGAATATCCCATGCCTCCTTAGACTTTGTTGCTGCTGCAATCCTTGGTAAAATACTCTCATGCACTGCTTGATAGAGATAGAAGAGGGATTTGGAGTCCTTATTCATATTATCTCTCAACAAGTCTCTTTATGTTGCTTTCAAAGTAGCCAGCACTGCTACGTCTGCTTCTTCTTGGAAACCTTGTTCCACCAGCTCCCATATATCTTGTGAAGAAAACAAGGCTCTTATTGTAATGGATCAATAATTGTAATTCTTCCAATTAAACTATGCTAGTTGGGGATTTTTTAGGTTGGTGCATGTCGCTACCATCATGAGTGTGTAAAACAAAACAATCTTCTTGACTATGTAAAATAGAAGATTTCTCAGTACTGGAGAAATCTGCTTCTCAAACCAATCTTACAACTTCTGCAGTGAAGATAATGCTCCTACGTCTTTCACTAAGAGTCTAGACCTACTCTGATACGATGTTGGAAATATTGAATGAAATCAATAATAGAGGGATGCTCCCCCACAACACAGAGACTTAAAAAAAAAATGCGGAATTAAAAAGTCACATATACACAGGCAGCATAAAAAAATACAGGAGCGGGACGAAAATTCGTTTTTCTATTCAAGTCTCTCTCTCTCATTCTAACATAATGAAATTTACAATTCTAATATCAAATGGCCAAAGCTTGTAAAAAAACCTAATTTTAATCAATGTTTCTTTAATGTTGAATGGAAATTCAACAAAAATTCTTCTTTGGCCATCAAAAGACCCATTTCTTCATTAATCGACGCACAAAGCGTATTCCTGCTTATAGAAAAAAACACACAAAAATGCGTTAAAAAACACAAGCTGACAGATCTCAAATTTTATGCAATATTGTCATCGTCCAATTCACATCCATGCAGATCGGCGATTTTAACTTTTAACTCTCACTCTATACTTTAAGATTTGCAAACTTCAATGTGCAATAGTGATGTGGCGTGTATCGCATACCAACCAAAATAACTTAGCCTGCAGGCGGTTTGGTGGAAAAATTAAATCTTAGCGATTGCGATGTGAAATAACGATTGCGATATGCGATAGCGATATCGTATCACAAAACAAATAACATAGCTTGCGGTTGTGGAAAGGTAAGGGTAAAACTTACAACATGCGAAATGCAAAGGTTTGCTTGGCGGATTGGTAATGTGGTAAGGTAGGTGGGTCTCGCTGATATCACATCGGCGAAAACTTAACTTAACATGGGGATGTGTGGAAGGTAAGATTAAAATCTTGCGATTGAGATATTGCGGGTAGCAAAGTTTGTTAAGTTGCGTAGAATAAAATACAAAGGAAATGGTTGTTTGCAATGTGGTTGGATGTACCGTTTGTCCTGCTGATATCACATTGGTGGGGAAATAACTTATATGGCGAATGGCTTAAAGTAAAAGCACAAAAGTTGTGAAATGCGCTTATGGCAAAAAAGGTAAGTCAATGTGGTGTTTGGGAATAAAATCTTAGAGTTAAGGCTGGGGTACTCTGTTTGTTCTTTTGCGTGGATTGCGTGAAAATGCCTCGAGTCCTTTGGATCTACTATTTTCCTTCTCTGCAATAAAATTCATGGAATTGTGGGTTGTGCCATTGATTATTCATGGCAGTGGTTGGGAGTGAAATTCCAACACCTCTAAGAGAGGAAACGAGATATAGAGAATGGAAGGACCCTACCTAAGGAAGGAGAAACCAAAGCCTTGTAGTTTTGTAGTTTGCATTACAAGATAATTTTCTTATCAAAATCATGCTTCTTAGGGTAGAAAATATATGTTTTCTCCATGATATAAAAAAATGATGCACAATGTGGCAAAAAATGGTGAATAATCGAGCCAAAGTCCCATGGGCCTCCAATTTTTTTGCCTTCACAGAGATGGAGATAAAGTGACCTGCAGAGAGACCATATTATGGTGGAAAAACCAACTTGAGAGTTTCCATGTTGTCGAGAGAAATTTTTTTCCACACTAGAATTGCATCATGGCAACAATGGAACTGCATTGGACCTAGGTAGTGCCTTGAGCCTGCATGTTTCCCATGTCCATTGAGTTTTCCTTGAAAATATACTAGCCCCAAGGGTTGGGGCATAGAGGAGATGAGGGCACATTGGGCACCGAGGGGACAGGAGCTTGGGATGGAGGGAGATGAGCCACAAGGGCACAAGGATAGGGTAGGGGAGTTTGGGATAGAGGGGGATGAGCCATAGGGGAACAAGGAAATAGTATGGAGGAGGAGCCAACTAACAAAAAGTGGGACTTGGAATGAGCAGGGGAAGAAGAGGGAATTTTGGGTGGGACTTCCAGACGCAAGTCTTTGGCAAGTTTCCTGATAGAGGAGACACCATGAATTTGGTGAGCGTAGAGTTCAATTATCCATATATCCGCTTCCAATTTCACTTCGATGTGTTCCTTTAATTAGTGCATAAAGAGGTTCATGAGTGCCAAAATAATTAGGAGACCCATGTGAAGTTAAATTTTATCATTGCTAAGAGCTCCCTACGTATGGAGTCCATAATCCCACTGTCAAACATGGTGTCGATGGTCACATCATCGAGACTGATTGGAGAGCACCCCGACCTCTCCTCCCATCACGATTCACCTGATTGGAGAGCACCCCAGCCTCTCCCTCTTCTGAGACACCAACCTCTCCGCCTATCATGATTCACCGACCTCTCCCCCTATTACGATTCATGGTCACGCAAAGAAAAATTGGAGATACGAAGCCTGAAAGAGAGCATAGGAGAATGTCAAAATGAGAATGTAATATGGAAGGGGAATGAACATCAGGACAATGAAATTAATAATGGAGTGAGGGAGTGGAGAGGTCCCATATGAGGGCAACTGGTGCGCACGAGGGGGAGTGAATTCCACTTGGTGTGGACGATGGACCATGTGGGGGCTAAGAGCTATGAGCTTTAGAGTGATATCCTCGGGTCATTGGGCCACCCGAATCTAGGGATTCATTTCATTTACCTTTCATTGAAGAAATTATTACATTTGATTTACTATAAGGTCGCAGAATTTTCTAGATGCACAGTCACCGAGACATTTCATCCCAACTCTACACTTGTTCGTACTCAGATCCAATGGTTGGGAGTTAATGGTGTTATTCCAATGTAACTGCCTTGATCTGAACCAACCCCATGTCGGTATTCCTTTGGAAAATTATATAAGTGAGGAGATCTACTTATTCACCCTTAGGGTTTGCTACAAGGTTCAACACTGATACCTTAGCTTGACTTCTTCTGTATGGAACAAACCTTGTAAAGGTTCCAGTTATGACACGTGAGGAAATTTAGGGTTTTTCCTATGACTCCTTCAGATTTTTTTTATCAATTTAAATTTCACTCATACCCTAACTTAAGATTACAAACCCCACCGATACTATGTAATATTCTTAATTAGCGACAGCTAATTGGAATATTCGACTTTGTATAGTTTTTCCAAAAGCCGTTTGTAGATAAATAAAAAAGTGAGTAAAAGGGGTCTAACTCACTTTAGTGGAATAAAACACCTTCCTAGTAGCACGACGTTGTGACTTAAGGGGGGAGCCAAGGGGGGCCACACACCACGTAGAGGAGGGGGCCTACATGCACTCTAGAAGCTTCCGCGCAGATAAGGATGAGGATGTGGAGGAGAGAGAGGCTACGTTGGTTTTGGAGGGAAAGCAATGCTATAAAAGATGGAGGAGCCTCCTCATTTGGATCATTCTGGATTTGTTGATTTTGGAGTGATACTTTGGTCTTCTTTCGCACGCCAGCTGTTTAGCCTATTTGTAGCACTATTTAGTGCACCGAGTGTCTCTGTGCGAAGATCTCACCCTTAGCCCTGGGGGACTTCAAGTGCCTGCTCAGGCAAGGTTTGTTTTTCAGTGTTTTGTGAGTTGTTTCGTTGTTTGGGTTTGTCGCGGAGCTGGAGCTTAGAGGGACTACATAGTCACTGGGAGAGAGGATGCAGTCCATTGTGGAGGAGCTCCGAATTGGTGTTTCTGCTGACGATTTCGCTGGGATTTCGAGTAGAGGGTCAACCTTTGCCATCAGAGGTTTTTGGCGGAGTTTGTGGCAGTATTTCAGCTGTTTCTATCTAGCTACTGTGATGTCCCTTGGAGGCCAGCGTAATTCACTGGGGAGGCAGTTCTAGTGTTTTTGGGGGTTGGCCATTCTTGGAATGGTTTGCGGATCTTGTCCGGGTTGTTGAGGAGAGGAGGTTTGCCGATTTTCAGCTCATTCTGGCAAGGGGATTAGCCCCTAGTTTTCTTTCCATTCCAGCAGTTGTAGCTACAAAGCAGTTTCCAACAGCTAGGACGCAGTTCCTAGAGTAGCCATTTCTAGTATTCTCTGAGAGTGTTTTCTCACTTGCCTTGTGCAATATTTTCTTATTGTACTCCATTAAATTTCTCAGATTAATAGAATGGCTCAACATTTCTTCTATATGTTTTCTGGATGAGTTGTCGTAGTTGCCATTGTTTCCGTGGTTGTCGTGTTCTCTTTCTATTATATGTCTATTATTATTCTTGAGCATTCTAGTTCTATACCACTGGGTGTGTTTGTCTTTCACTCCTTGACAGAGTCTAGAAAGGGCCAGGCGGCCTTCGGATATTGTTCTCTTTTAGAGGCGACATATCTGGTAAATGCCCTCCCAGTCCATCTTTGTTTGGGGTTTTGCCGTGTTTTAGAGATATCCCCAAAATGGGATATTATAGTGGTATGAGAGCATAGTTCTAGCTCATCTTGTGGTCTATGACATCAGGAAAGAGACCCTACAGAGGTAGGAAGTGTAGAGACCGTGAGCGTAGGTTGGAGGCCACGTACGAAGAGGAAGACTGTGCTCAGGTAGAAAACGTAGATCAGGAGAGAGGGCCTGAGAAGGATGTAGTGGAGGTAGAGCTTGTAGTAGATTTGAAGCATAAAGCACCAATGGCAGATGACACAGAGGCCAAACAGTTTGGTGAGGCACTCCTGAAGTCAGTGCAAGACTTAGCCCGACAGATTGAGGTGATGGGCCAGAGGTTCACAACTATGGAGGCTAGGCAGCATGAGACTCCACGGGCTTTTGAGGTCAGAGAGGGATCAGGTGCATCCCACCATTTGCTGGAGTAGGGTGCTACTCAGTGTGATATTCCTCAACTGACGGCTTCTTGTGCACCTACCTGCTCTACTATGCCCACTTTCTTGGGAGCTGATACAGGGGCAGAATCCCAGCAGGAGGCAGAGCCCGGGCACTTAGAGGAGTACTTTGCAGAGTATAAATCCTACGGGCAGGAGTTCAGGGATGCTCTCACATTCAGAGATTTTGTGTAGGTCCAGTGGGATAGTAGACCCTGTGACCATCATAGAGGGCACTGGCATTACCATGATGGAGATTCCCACCATGCCTCTAGTAGATTTCATGTTCTTACGTTTGATGGATCGTCAAATAGTTTGGAAAATTCTTCAGTGGAGAAGCTAGACATCTATTTCTAGCTTAACCAGATGTCAGAGGTGGAGGCCATCAAGGTGGCAACATTAAATTTGGATGGTGAGGCCCAGGACTGGTGGTTCCATGGGATGGTGACACTCGGGCATTCCACAGTGACGACATATGCTGAGTTCACCAGGAGATTGATAGAGCGTTTTGACTGGAGGGATTCAAAACAACATTTTTTTGAGCTGACAAAGCTCAGACAGACAGGGAGCCCCGAGACATACATTGCAGATTTCTTGAGGGTTTCGGTGATGGTGCCAGATCTATCTGCGACACGGATGATCTATATGTTTGTGGAGGGATTGGCAGAGCCACTTCGAGGTCTAGTCAGATCCACTAGACCGGCTACACTCCAGGATGCTATCTGCAGGACTAGAGACTTGTAGGATGCATTGCCCAAGACACAGACACTTTACCCCCAGAAACAGGGTACCCAGCCCAAGGGGAAGGATGTGAGGGCTCCTCCTCCAAAGGGGAATCCAAGACAGGCATAGGTCAATGATGAGGCCAGGAGGGAGTTGAGGAAGAAGCGGCTATGCTTCACATGTCAGGAGCCATGGGCACCAGGGCATAGGTGTGCTGCTGGCAAAGCACACTTTATTGAGGTATTCTCCGATGAGAGCGGGGAAGAGGATGAGGAGGATGATGAGGAGGCAGGAGATAGTCATATGGCCTAGGATCACTTACCGCCTCCACCTCCAGGGACGGGAGGTGCATCCTTTGCACCTACAGGAGGGGCCCTTGCAGCTTTGCGAGGAGTTCCTAAGTATTTGATGTTGCGCGTACATGGGACAATACGTGTCCAGTGAGTATCAGTCTTGGTCGACAGTGGGGCAACCCACAACTTTATTAATGCACAGATGGTTGAGCGGTGGGGTATACCGACCGAGAGTTTTGATGGATTTTAAGTATTGGTCCTAGGAGCCCAGACGATGTAGTGTGCCCAGTATGTTCCAAAATTAGCAGTGACGATGGGTACTTACACCATGACTGATCACTTTTTCATGGTCAACATACCAGATACCAATGTGGTACTGGGTGTTTAGTGGCTAATTATGCTGGGGAAGGTCACCACGGATTGGGAGGCCTTAGAGATGGAGTGGGATGACAAGAAGACCGAGAAGCATGAGAAGATACGCGGGATGCATACTTACCCACCTCAGACAGTGTCGGCACACCGGATGGAGGCAGACTTCCAGAAGGGTAACATAGAGTGGGCAGTTGAGTTATGGGCGTCAGAGGCAGAGACCACCAGTCGAGCAGTTCATCCAGAGATACAGGCCATCCTTGACAGGCATGAGGTGGTGTTTGGGGCTATATCACTAGGTCGGCCACTAGATAGAGGGTTTTAGCATACCATCGAGCTAGAGCAGGGTATCCAAGAGGTGATCATTACACCCTATAGGCATCCCAAAGCCTATCGGGATGAGATTGAGCAGGCCATCCAGGAGTTGTTGGCTCTTGGACACATCAGACCGAGCACGAGTCCATTTGCTTTTTCTGTGGTGCTGGTGAAGAAGAAGGATGGTACTTTGAGGATGTGCATTGACTACAGGGCCCTGAATAAGAAGACTCTAAAGAATAGGTACCCTATACCCAGGATTGATGAGCTGATGGATGAGCTAAGAGGAGCTAAGTTCTTCTCAAAGATTGATTTGAGATCAGGGTAACACCAGATTCGCGTGAGGGAACAGGACATTCCGAAGACCGCCTTTAGGTGCCATTATGGGCGCTTTGAGTTTTTGGTTATGCCTTTTGGGCTGACCAATGAACCAGCCACCTTTTAGTCCTGCATGAACCATATCTTCTGCAGTCATCTGAGGAAGTTTGTATTGGTTTTATTTGATGACATGCTCATATACAGAAGGACATGTGAGGGGCATCTCCAACATATAGAGGCAGTACTACGTATCTTGGAAGAGCAATAGTTCTATGCTAAGCTCTCCAAGTGTGAGTTTTGGATGACAAAGATGCTGTACTTGGGTCACATCATTGGAGTGGACAGAGTAAGGGTCCACGAGGAGAAGATTAGAGCCATCAGAGATTGGCTGGAGTCGAAGAATGTGACAAAACTTTGAGGGTTCATTGGGATATGTGCCTATTACAAGAAGTTCGTCAAAGGGTTCTCACAGCTTGTTGCACCCCTTACAGATCTGACGAAGAAAGGGGCATTCAGTTGGACAGATACAACGCAGCAAGCCTTTGATAGGCTTAAGGAGTTGATGAGTAGTTGCCCAGTGCTTGTGTTGTCGGATTTTACGCAGCCATTTTTCTTGGAGTGTGATGCGTCGGGAGAGGGGATCGACGCAGTATTGATGCAGGGGGGACACCCTATAGCTTTTGAGAGTCAGAAAATCCTTCCGCATGAGAGGTTTTATCCTATTTACAAAAAGGAGATGTTGGCCATCATGCATGCATTGGCCAAATTCTGGAAGTATCTGGTGGGAAATAGATTCAGGGTGAGGACTGACCACAATAGCCTCAGGTTCTTTTTGGAGCAGAAACAGCTACAGGAGAGGCAGCAAAAGTGGATCAGTAAGATCCAATCGTATGACTTTGACATTGAGTATGTCAAGGGTAAGAATAATGTGGTAGCAGATGCTCTTTCACATAGACCGGCCACATCATCTCTTATGAGCTTAGACGCAGATTGGAGAGCTCGACTTTTAGTTGAGTACTCCAAGGACAGGTTTGCATGTGAGGTGCTGGATGGGCAGGTGGCGGATGATTGGTATAGGATGATCGATGAGATCATCTATTATAGGGACAGGATCTTCTTGACTAAGGGATATCAGCTTAAGAAGAAGATACTCTAGGCATCACATGATTCTCCATTGGCAGGCCATCAAGGGTTTACCAAAATCTACAGGGCCATTAGAGAGAGATTCTCATGGAAGGACCTCAAGGAGGATGTACTCTAGCACATCATGGAGTGCGATGTTTGTCAGAGGAACAAAGGTGAGATAAGCCATCCCGCAGGGTTTTTGCACCCTCTTCCCATTTCGAAGGGAAAATGGGAGAGCATATCGATGGATTTCATCACAGGATTGCCCATGGTGTAGGGCAAGGATTGTATCTTTGTCATCGTTGATCGATTGAAAAATTATGCGCACTTCTTCACCATATCTGCGCATTACATAGCAGCGCAGGTCGCCGACCTATTCTTCCGGGAGATTTTATGATTGCATGGTCTTCCCAAGACCATCATCAGTGACAGGGACAACCGCTTCATGGGCGGATTTTGGTAGGAGCTTTTCTGGCTAGTGGGGATGGATTTGACATGTAGTACCAGTTACCACCCATAGACGGATGGACAGACGGAGATAGTTAACAAGTGGATGGAGGGCTACTTGCGTAACTATGTTAGTGGGCAACAGCGAGCATGGTTGAGATGGTTGCATTTGGGGGAGTACTGCTACAACTCGACACATCACATGTCTATTGGGATGTCACCATTCTACGCTTTGTATGGGTACCATCCTTTGTCATTTTCTGATGTGATGTTTGGTGCGAGTAAGGCTCCTAGAGCCAAGATGTGGATCCAAGAGAGTCAGGATATCCTCCGAGCTCTCAAGGGCAACATGGCTATAGCACAGAACCAGCAGAAGTTGTATGCCGACAGAGGTCGGGTGGAGCGACAGTTCGAGGTAGGGGACTTGGTCTACCTATGCTTATATCCATACCGACAGTCATTGCTGAAGCAGAAGGGAGGTTAGAAGCTCAAGCCGTGTTTCTACGGGCCATACAAGGTGATACGCAGGATTGGGCAGGTTGCATACGAGTTGGAGTTGCCCCAAGGCAGTAAGATCCACAACATTTTCCATGTATCATCCCTGAAGAAGGCGTTGGGACAACAGGTGACAGTGACGGAGGAGCTACCGCCTACTTGGTGTTGCAGCCAGAGGCCATTATTGATACTAGGGAGAGGCGGTTACGGAACAGGACGGTCCGAGAATTCTTGGTGAGGTGGAAGAATTTGCCGGATGAGGATGCCACTTGGGAGAGCGAGAAAATTCTGCAGCATCCATCACTTCAGTTGCTTGAGGGAAAGCAACATTTTGCCAGGGGGGGACTGTAATATTCCTAATTAGCAATAGCTAATTGGAATATTCGACTTTGTATAGTTTTGTCGAATGTGGTTTGTAGATAAATAAAAAATTCAGTAAAACGGGTCTAACTCACTTTAGTGGAATAAAACACCTTCCTAGTAGCACAACGTTGTGACTTAAGGGGGGGAGCCAACGGGGGCCACACACCACGTAGAGGAGGGGGCCTACATGCACTCTAGAAGCTTCTGCGTAGATAAGGATGAGGATGTGGAGGAGAGAGAGGCTACATTGGTTTTGGAGGGAAACTAATGCTATAAAAGATGGAGGAGCCTCCTCATTTGGATCATTCTGGATTTGCTGATTTTGGAGTGAGACTTTGGTCTTCTTTTGCACGCTGGCTGTTTAGCCTGTCTGCAGCACTGTTTAGTGCACTGAGTGTCTCCGTGCGGAGATCTCACCCTTAGCCGCGGGGGAATTCGAGTGCCTGCTTGGGCAAGGTTTTTTTTTTTCAGTGTTTTGTGAGTTGTTTCGTTGTTTGGGTTTGTCACGGAGCTGGAGCTTAGAGGGACTGCGCAGTCACTGGGAGAGAGGATGCAGTCCATTGTGGAGGAGCTCCGGATTGGTGTTTTTGCTGACGATTTCGCTGCGATTTCGAGCAGAGGGTCAGCCTTTGCTGTCGAAGGTTTTTGGCGGAGTTTGTGGCAGTATTTTGGCTGTTTCTATCTAGCTACTGCGCTGTCCCTTCGAGGCCAACATAATTCACTAGGGAGGCAGTTCTGGTGTTTTTGAGGGTTGGCCATTCTTGGAATGGTTTGCGGATCTTGTCCGGGTTGTTGAGGAGAGGAGGTTTGCCGATTTTCGGCTCATTCTGGCAAGGGGATCAACCCCTAGTTTTCTGTCTATTCTAGCAGTTGCAGCTACACAGCAGTTTCCAACAGTTAGGACGCAGTTCCTAGAGTAGCCATTTCCCGTATTCTCTGAGAGTGTTTTCTCACTTGCCTTGTGCAAGATTTGCTTATTGTACTCCATTACATTTCTCAGATTAATAGAATGGCTCAGCATTTCTTCTATATATTTTCTGGATGAGTTTCTGTAGTTTCCGTTGTTGCCGTGGTTGCCGTGTTCTCTTTCTATTATATGTCTATTATTATTCTTGAGCATTCTAGTTCTATACCACTGGGTGTGTTTGTCTTTCACTCCTAGACAGAGTCTAGAAAGGGCCAAGAAACCTCCGGATCTCATTCTCTTTTAGAGGTGACATATCTGGTAAATGTCCTCCCAGTCTATCTCTGGTTGGGGTTTTGCCGTGTTTTAGAGATATCCCCAAAACGGGATATTACATACTGC
Organism: Pinus albicaulis; assembly: GCA_034641835.2. Classification (NCBI taxonomy): domain Eukaryota; kingdom Viridiplantae; phylum Streptophyta; class Pinopsida; order Pinales; family Pinaceae; genus Pinus; species Pinus albicaulis. Next base: position 1,423,065,574 of record CM076570.1, read on the forward strand.
AAGTTTCCTTTTTGAGATTTTGCGAGACATTCCTCCGTGTACATCTGTTGTGTCTCTCACCTAAGCCAGATTGGTAGGTGATGGTTCCTCTTTGGTACTATTACTTTCCCCTTAAAATTATGGCTAAGGTTATATTAATTTCCCCTTAAAATTATGTCGAAGCTTATTTTCGAGTCTATTAACCCATAAATGAACGGGGAATTATATGCCCACCGCGGGATGGTGTATCTGTTTAATCCTACGGTGGGCATTTACTGCCTCACGCATTTATGAGTGGATAGACTCGAAAATAATATTTTCCTAAAATTATTAAATTGTTTCAAGCGTAGTTACTTATGAAGTCCTTATTTTCTCAGGTTTTCTTTTTTGGTAGATGAAAAGAGAAATAGGTCAAGAACATAAATGGGGTAAATATCATTTTTTTTTAAGGGATATATATATATATATATATATATATATATATATATATATAATTCTTCTTAATAATAGTTACAAGATTTCCATCTCCTTCTTTGTAGACTACATGCATAGAGAGAATGGGTAAGGATCTGAACGGGGTTCATCCATTTCCATTTCCTTAAAGGGTTTGCATAGATAGATAGTTTTCTATCCACAATAACCCTTTTACCATTTTGATTTCTTCTTGCTTCAGGTCTTTGCTTGTCGACTCGACCATTCAACTTGATAATGATAAGTTTTACAGGGTTTCTGTATGGTTTAGCTGCTATGAAATCAATTAGTTAATAATAGGGTTTTTCTTCCTTGGTGCAACTATTTTATTAATGTCATAAATTGACCTCAAGATGGGGAACTCCTTACAAATTTTAATTGTATCAATATTGTAGCCATGGAATGGCCCTGAAGCTTCACTTTTTGTATTTTGGATGGGACTCTTATTATGTTTCCTTCCGCTTGGAAGAGATGCAACCAGATTTTCATTGGTAGCGAATTTATTTGATTAAAAACACTCTATACATCATTCATTTTACTCTATTTATATATGTATATATTGAACGCAACTACAGTTCCTGTGATATTGTTTGTAAGTCTTAATTCTCTCTTTTTGCCAAAAGTATCACATTGGCAACTAGTTACTCTTTAACTTAATTCTACTTTATAGTAACAAAAAATCACCATCTGTAATTTTATTTATAGCTCCAAAATAATTATTTCCTTTGGTTTCCTTCTACAATGTTTTCTCCCGGATTTGTTTAAAATTCAGGAAAATTTTTTGTATTTTCTTTTAAACAGGGTGTTGTTGTTTTTTTTTTTTTTTTTTAATCCGACAACTACCTATATCTGCCTAAATTTGGGGACTCAGCTAGGTAGATGGATTTAGCTACACCCACAATGCCTTCCACTAACATTGCATGCAGTCACTTGTTTTCCTTATGTGTCTAGATGAATTCCCATGAAATTTTCCAATGTATTTTTAATCGATGACCACTCATTAATTTTATTCTACATAGCTAATAGTTTTTCTAATAGAGAAATAAAGCTATAACTGGTGATTTGTTTCCAATACATGGTATTTTACTTTATTTCATTATCTGCAAGAAGTGTTAGATTTATTTACATATATTACAGAAAGAAGAATAGTTTCCTTTCTCTTTTTACAAGATTAAAAACAATAGTATGTTTCTTCCGGTTTTTTGAATTTTTGCACCTGTGACCTACATTTAGACAATTACATCCTTACCACATATAATTTTCCTACTAAAAACTATAAATTTTATAGTACCAGTCAATATTCTATCTGACAACCTAGGGTTTAAGATTTTATCTTAATAGAGTTTCAAGGAAATACCAATGCCTCCTCAGGCCTCCAGATTATAGCTAGTTGAGAAACTAGATACCCCCGAGCTTTTGTCTTTTCAGCAAATTTGGTTTCACAATACACTTTTTAACACAATATATCAATATTTCCTATGCATATTGTACTACCTTGCGCAAGGGTTTCACAAGTCTTGTCTTTGTTGGTGCTAGGTAGTTACTGTGTTTCTCTCCGTAGAAATTTTTTACTTTTCATGCTCTTTTTTTCGTTACCAACGTTTTTACTTTTCATGCTCTATTTTGGTTAACAACGTTTTTCTCCCATTGTTAAACTTATCCTGAAGGTTTTCTATAGACATTTTTGTTTTTAGTTATATTTCCCCTTTTCTTGGGGTAACTAATCTTGTCCTTATCCTCTTCGCTCTACGAGACCCAACTCTCCTCGAGTGGCCTTGGTAAATTCGTGGTCAATTATATATGTATATAAAGAAAAGGATTATCATTCATTTCATCAGTCATCATCACTTTATTCTTAACCAACAATGTGTAAAATACATGTATTTATAAAATACTTCTCTAACCGTGTTCAAACATGGTTCCTCTAATTTTTGCATTTGTCCAAAACATTAACAAACGTTAAATTTAACTAATTAGTTTCTATTTTTTTTTTAATAATTAAATAAAAATATGAAAATAAAATAGTCATTGACATTACATTTCTCCTCCACTCAGAGGGACACCATCCTCGATGTAATTGTGTTTCGTTCTATTTTGGAACATTTCTATAAAAGCTTCTTTCATTTCCTCTTCTAACTACCAAGTGGCTTCCTTTGGACGAAAATGTTTCCACTGTACCTTTACTTGGGGAATAGTCCTTTTCTGAAGAGTTATCTCTCTTCTATCCATAATTCATAGAGGTTCAATCAGGAACTCTCTTTCTCATTCGACCTATATCACATATTTTTTACCACATATCAATATACCACATGATTAAGATTCCACATGATTAAGATTGAGTACATATTTTTTTACAATGAAACATGAAACACATTGTGTGCTCTAATATGAGCACGTAAAGCTAATTTATATGCAATTGGGCCAACTTTGGCCAAGATTTAAAAAGTTCCATAGTATCATGGGAATAATTTTGGGTAAGTTCCCAGTTTTAAAGAACCTTTTCTTGGTTGTACTTTTAGATACACTTGATCTCCAAATTGAAATTCTTTATGAATCCTTTTCTTGTCCGCGTAAATTTTCTACGCGTCCAACACCTATGTCAATATTTTCCAAATTTATTTAACCATCTACTCAATTTATTTGAGCATTTAGGTCCTAACACTAGTTAAGCTTCAACTCAATTCCAGCTCAGAGATATTTGGCATCTTCTGCCATATAGTGCCTCTAAAAGACTCATTTCCACTAATTGGATGTACTATTCCTGCTTAGTGGGTTTAACCATGTAGTACATGTGTAGCATGTCCTCTAAGATATAGTTTACCCTCTCAGTGTGCCCATCTGTTTGAGGATGGTACATGGTGCTAAAGCTCAACTCGGATCTTAATCCTGAAAATAATGACCTCCAAAAATTCGAGGTAAATTTCGAATCACTGACAGACATGAGTACTTTAGGTATCCCATGCAATTCAAATATTTCCCTCATGAACACATCAACTACTTGGGCCTCCTTGAAGGTGGATTATATTGGTAAAAAAGGTGCAGTATTTGTCAACTTTTCTACCACCATAATTATGGAATCATGATGCTTTTGATTTCATGATAACATGGTAATAAAATCTAAGCTAATCACATCCCATGTAAATTTGGGTATTGGTATAGGATTTAATAGTTCCGCAGGGTGTCGGTGTTCCACTTTCACTAGTTGGCATTCCTGGCATCTAGTCAAATACTCAGCTACCTCTTTCTTCATTCTGAGAAAAGATAATTCTTTTTTAAGATCTATAATAATTTTTTTATAATCTAGGTGCCCCATGTAAGGCATTTGTTTTCGTTCATCCATAATGGTCTGCTTAACTTTCTCTTGCTCAAGTAAATATAACCTTCCTTCATAAGTCAACAATATCTCATTATTTAGGGATAAGTCTACCCATTTATTCAGATAATTTCTTCTTTATAATTTTTTTTTATATCAAACTATACTTTAAATCTGCGTTGCAAGCCTCATTGGTCATTTCCACTAACTCTATCTCACAATGATTGATATAAATTGCATGTACTTGTCTTGGATTCCTACCACAAATTTATTCTCCTTACCTATGATGTGTTGAATTTTGAATTCGTACTCAGTAAGGAAATCCATCCATCGGGATTTCTTGGAATTCAGGTTTGGCTAACTAAAATTGTGCTTCAGACTCACATGGTTTGTGACTAGTGTAAAATTCCTTTTGATTAGATAGTGGCTCCACATTTTTTGGGTGTGAAAATCTAGCCAATGTCACCTGTCATTTGTTAGAGTAGCCAATTCTAACAAAGTAACTTCATATTGAGATGGCTAATCTCAATATGTATATTGATTTTAATTCCAAAATACTTTCATCATAAAACATATCATTTACCCGAGCATGTAAAAAAATGTGGAGAGCCACTTGTTCTAAAGGAATTCTATGACTGTTGTTCTACTTGTGTAGAGTGTTCAGTTTTAAGACATTCAATTATCTTATTCAAATACTCAATTTCCCACACTTCGTGTTGAGCTCTTTCTCCAACTCAGAAACTTTATGCAGTGTCTTATTTAGCTCTTCCTGCTCAAGTAGAAGTTCATTTTGAAGTTTTTCTCCGTTTTCCTATAATTCCTGCACCAAAAGTTGTAGCTGGCCCGATTCATTACCGGATGCAGCAACTCATCGGGTGATACTACAATTAGATTCCCACGAGTTAGGAGGCCTTTGAGATCATTTCATACGGGCGTAAGCCTCACTTGTCCAAACCTTTGGATTTTTTTTTTTTGCGTAACAGGTGTCTTGCTCCTTGCAAACTCTGGGCCTTGATGAACTTCCAGGATGGGACACGCAGAATATATTTTTTCAGGCTCACCTCTACGATGTACTGGAGTCTTGATGGCATATGTCGTTAAGGTGTTCCCTTCTATCAAATTTGTTTTAACCTTTGTGTTAATTTCCTTTCTGACTCCATTGACAGCCTCAGGTCTTCGCAGCACTGCATATCTAAGCTTTGTACCATTGATGGAATTCTTGTTCTGAGACCTTGAGTTATTAATCTCATTCGCCAATCTTGAAGCAATCCCGTGCCTCGTGGCTCCAGGAAGCTCTTCCTTCATTAAACACTAGAAGCCTATGCACTGTGCGCCTTATGCTTCAGAAAGCCGATGAAGCCAGTTCTGGCACTAGGTGGAGCCCCGGTCGAGGGCAGAGAAGACAACGATGCGACAGCGCTGGATAGATCTATGAGTTGATCCACCCTCTCGCTAATAACAAGGTGCAGTCACGATCACCGCACCAGTCCGCCCAAACCAATGGACAAAACAAAAGAAATATATCTTGTTTCCCCCAGCCCAGGAGGGCCGAGGTCTACCTTTTGCTTTGATACCAAAATAAAATGTCCATATGAAAAACTATATATCATTAATCAAATAGATTACAGACATTTATACATGAATTAGTCTCAAGATAGGAAATCTATCTTGGACGTACAATAAGTTGGTTGAGGGAATATCTCAACCTCACACCAAATAAGGAAACTAGTTTTAGCTAACCTAGGAAATAGGAACAGACTCTATTCATAGAGAATCACAACTAGACAAGTAGGAATTAAACATTTCAACATGGAATACACTAGTATATCATCAATAAAAACATATAAAAACTTGTTTATAAATTTATTGAACACTCCATTCATTAGACACATGAACGTAGCAGGTATGTTCATGAATCTAAAAGGTGGTACTGTGAACTTGTAATGTCAATAAGGAGTTCCAAATGTTGTCTTCAGTATGTCTTGTTCTTGAATTCTCAACTCATGGTATCCTGATCAGAGATATCTTTTGGAAAATAAAATTTCCCCTTTGCCTGGTTAAAAAGATCAACTATTCTACGAAAAGGGCACTTGTTTTTTTTATTTTTAATATATTTAATTGGATGTAATAAATACACAACCTGAACATCCCATCATTCATTTTGATGAACAAAACTGGTGACCCCTTACCCCCTCCCCCCAACAAAGATACACTATGTGTGATATAATATTTTTCTAGTAATTCCTGCAATTGGATCTCCAACTCCATTAACTCAGGTTCTGTCATCTGATATGGGTCTTTAGAGACATGGGTGGCTATAAGTACCAATTCTATGAATAAGTGTATGTCACTTTTGGGTAGTAATCCTGGAATTTCCTCCGGAAACACAACATGAAAATTTTAACAACTTATATCTCCTCCAATCGAGTTGCTCTTCTCTCTGCATGGTTTTCTAATTTTATGGCAAACAACTAACAACTATTTCTAAATGATTTTCTTAATTGCAACACTCATATTTTTCATAATTAAAGAAGTGTAGGAATTCCTTTTATAACCTATATCTTTTCATTATCTGACACATAAGTCACCGTCTTCTCCATGCAATTTACAATAGCTCTATGTGTTTCTAACCAATTCATACTAATTAATGCATCATAAGAAATTAGAGGAAATATTTTCAAATTAACAAAAAATGGTTTTCCATCTAATCCAATAAGACATATTTTTATGTGTTGGGTAACATTTCTCTTTTCTCCCATGGCTAGTTGTACGAACTAGGGCTTTTATGCCTTTTGGTTACCATATTAAAAATTTCCAAAATTCTTGGAATAACAAAATTCACGCCAACACCTAGGTCAATTACTATGGAGATAGAGTGATCTCAAATTTTACTCTCAATTTCCATCATCGTGGACTAATGCTCTGCTTGGAATTCCTCTAGTGGTGCATTAATGGGGTAAATATTACGAGCCAGATCATTCACCATGGAAGCTTCCTAGATATTATGAAGATTTTGCATTGACATGGGGTTATAAGGAAACTTTCTTAAAATATGGGGCTCCCCGTAACCCCTATGCTTCAGTTGTTCCTTATCTTTCCCATTAGATTCCTTACAAGGTTCCAGTTTTTTAGATATCATCTCGGTCTAAGTTTGCGGCTTTTGAATTTTCTCATTACTTTTATTAAAAATCTACCTCTGCCCTCCTTTACCATTTTTCTTCCCTTAATCGTTCCTTGCACTCTTATTTTTCTGTAGGGAACACTCCTCCTTATTGTTCCATAGCTTAGGATTATCAATGTTATGTTTTGTCCGCTAGTAGTAGAGGCGTAGGTTCTAGCCTTACGAATTACTTCATCCATCATCTTTGGGTTATCGTATTCGGTTCTCTCCTTGAAAGAGGCCAGAAGACAACTTATAAACCATTGTACCTTATCTTTTTATTCCCTCATGTATAGTACATGTCACAGTAGGTGAGTAATTTTTTTATTAACTCAGCCATAGACATCTACCCTAATTTCAGGTCTTGAAATTCTTTAGCAAGGTCATAAAAAAAAACGTTCAATTAAATATTTTCCTTTAAATAACATCTGAAAATATTCCCAACTAACCTCCTTCCCTTCCAAATTATGCACCATTCAGACCTCCTCCGACCATAAAAATGCTTTTCCTTTTAACTAATATGTGGCTAATTTGGCTTTTAACTTTGGAGTGTGATAAAAATCTTGGAAATAATGGTTAACATTTAACAACCATGCCTTTTAACTTTGGAGTGTAGTAAAGAGCTTGGAATTAATGGTAAATATATAAAAACCATGCCTCTGCTACTTCTTTTGTTTCCCCATCATTAGTTGGGGGTTTAATCCTCCATGTAGTTCCACTTTCGATCTCTTCTCTATCTTATTATCTTCCTGAGAAGAGCTACGCCCTTTTCTCTCTAATTTTTTTTTTCTACTAAATGCTTCTTCTTCCATGTTCTCTCATCCACTGTTCTCTTCCTTTATCCCTATTTCCTCTGTCCTCTCTACCATATTGGCATTAATCCTATCTAAAATATTGCATATCACTTTTTCTTGCTTGATATTCACTTTTTTTCAGCCTTTGTTATTATGTGTGCATGTTTACTATCTCGTTACGAAGTTCCCTCGTCATACTTGTTTCTCCAATTACATGTATTTCTATTATCTTGAATGGGATTACCTTATGGGAGTTCTGACATATTACTTTCTCCTTCCTTCAAAGAAACGCAACTATTAGATTCCTTTCTTTTTCTCTTTGTGTAACAATGAAATAATTTGTTACTTCTATGGAACTCGTAGTTGGCCAAAGGCCTCTAGTTTTTGAACCATGCTCTGATATCTCTTATCATATCTCTTTCTCGATCGTTGTTTTTTTTTTATTCTACTATTAAATCAAATACATCTTAGCAAGGTTCAGTTTCACATAAGGATACATGTATACAATAATTCAACTGATCTTAGCATGTGGATGATTTATTAATATAGAATGATATTAAAGGTAATATGTAAATAAGGTATACATTACCCATTCCTCCATGTTTAGTCCGTACATGAATGTTGAATGTTTATTTTGGTTTACTTATCTCTCGCTCATTTCCTAAATGGGATATCATTGTGGAAAAACATGATCATGGGTACGTACCTAGCTGACATCTCCACTTTTATCTTATTAGGTTATTATAGAACCTCTAAATCCATATGGGGATTCTCCTATGACTTTAGCAAAAAAATGACAACTATAATACCCCTCAAGTAACATATATATAAGTCTCTAAACACTATGGCACTTGAATATCATCATATATATATATATATATATATATATATATATATATATATTAATGAAATCCATAACTTTTTAGCCTGCAACTTCTTTTTTTTTCTAAATTATGTGGGACCACACTATTTTCTATTTATATTTGGAGGACAGGCTACAACATATAAAATTCAAGCTATGACCTCAACCTGCCCGCAGGAAACCAGGTCTATTGACCATCTTTAAGCATGAAAAGCATACCAAAATTGAAATTGTTTCATCCGTCTGTAAGTCTCATTAGCTAGCTGTCCTACGACTGCAGATTGGCCATACTTATGACATAAAGAAAATTCATATAAAACTAAAAAATGCATCAAAAAACACTATAAGAAAAGTTGCTATCCATCTGAAGAGGAGACTAGAGCTAGGTCTTTCACAGTAGACCCAGGCATGTCTGCTTGCTGAAGCTGCTGAAGTAACTTCTCCATTCTACCTACCCGATCATCTAATCGACTGATTCGATCTGTTGCCTGGTACTGTGTTATCTTGATGTGGTACAACTAGTTTTGCATGTCCTCCAGCAGGACCTGTAAGCTAGGTTCCTTCTTTGCCGGGTCTGTCTTAATACGGATAGGCGGGAGACTTTGAATAGCTTTGGCTATAAGACATTTAAGTATCCAATAAGTGTGAATTGTCTGATTGAATAAGGTAATACGGCCACGAGTGTTCCCTGGGTTAGTAATGAAATCTAAAATCTCTGCTTCTGCTTCATTTTAATCTGGATCAGTCTGTATTTCTCTCTCCCAACCACAGATTTCTTGGCAAACTATAGGAGAATTTCCCATCACGTAACTAGCAGCTAAGGTCTCAAGATGCTCCTGATTAGTTTTACGACCTCGCTTCTTTGGGACAGGCTCATACTGGACTTGTTGTTTTCCTTTGGTAGACTCAAACCGGGTAGGTCTCTTCCCCATAGCTGAACAAGTCCTATTCAATAACACAAACCGGCAGGCAGGGACAACAAGGATATGAGGAATCGTATAAAGACAGTCTGTGCGCAACCCCTTTTGAGTTGAGAGAACAATTGTAGCATAAAAACAATGAAAACTAAACCTCTAGAGCCAGTTCTGTAGCCTTTGCAAAAAGCCAAGAAATCCATATAGATAACAAAGGGCTACAGACTGCTTATCTCTTTGTAAGAAACAGCCCGAAAAAGGGATGGCCCTGATAGCTGTAAATGTAATTGATCTCCTACAAGAGGGACTGACCGCGCACTCTAAATATGCAATTTCCGAGTTGACAATAGACAGAGCATGGACGCTTTGTAGGTTGAGCTGGGGGACAGCGTGGATGACTAAAATGCAAAGAAGCAGAAACTCTATCCGCCACTTCCTAAAATAGTCCAGGGGAACTGAGGGTCTGAATGCATTGACCAGAGCGACATGGGGCACCTTACCCTTATGAAACTTGACCCAATTAGAAACTCTACAGAGCAGAACCATGCGTAAACAATTGTAACCCCTTCTTCGACTATCTCAGCAATTACTAAGAACAATTGAAGCTCTACAGACCAGAACCATGCATAAAAAAATGCAACCCCCTCTTTGTCTCTCATAGCAATTACCAAAAACAACTGACAGTAAAAGGGCCGAAATTATGTAGGGGCCGCAAAAGCATAGATGAATCAAATTCAGTAAAGGATTAACACAGCAAGGGAGAACTAACCGACCCGAAACATCTTTAACAACCTTCAAACTGAACAAGCCCTTGATGATTCACTTTATTGAGGTGAGGCGATTAATATAAACCAGGTTGGCAAGCATTATACAGGGATCTCTAAAGCAGGGGGGAACTGGTTGTAGTTTGGGGGTAACAGAACTAGTAAAGGAAACTTCCATTATAGACTTGAAATTAACCACAACCATGGCCGTTAGCACTGTAAAAACAGAGAGGAGAATAGATACATACCCCACCGAAATTGCTAACTTGACAGAATGATTGTCGTTCGACTTCCTCCACTGTAGGCTCCAGACGATTGCATGTAGAAAGCAATGCACAAACGAATGAAGTGTGAGAGGAAAACCACCTACCTTAATAGCAACTTTCCTCCGATACTCTAACAAAACAAGCTGTCCATACTGCAGCATAATAAAAATCTGGGTGATTGCACACTTCAATGAGGTGGCCTGACAATACCTCATTATTGTCTTAAATGCGTGAAGGTCGATCTGTCGCCAGCTTGCCACGGCTCGGATTGCCTCTCTGCCATTTGTACACCCTGATCAGGGGGTTTTTAGCCTGCAACTATAATATAGCTCGGTCGTTTAATTTTTCTTCCAGCGGTGCATTTTGGTGCAATATATTTCGATAAAATAAAGTTATCCACCCTTCCTAATTGGATGATGGTTTGATGTACTAGCTAGCACAAAATATTTTCCCTTGATACACACACACATATAATGCTATCTTACAGTTTTCATTCGTACTCCCTTCCTTTACCTTGCACTAAAGGGGTTATAACATTTAATTTACGGTAACGTCCCAAAATTTTCTGGATGCATAGTCACTGAGAGAATGGGTATCAGTTGGCACCTTGATTGCTATGCTAGCCGACCTTTCATTTCAGCTCTGCACCTGTTCCTATCTGGATCCAAAAGTTTGGAGTTAATGGTGTCATTCCAAGGTAACCACCTCGACCTTAATCCACCCCGCGATGACATTCCTTCGGAAAATGACAACGTTGAGGAGCTGTCCATAGCACCCTTAGGGTTCATTATAGGGTTCAACAGTGATACCTTAGCTCAACTTCTTCTGTGTGGAACCAACCTTGTAAAGATTCCAGGGTTATGATAGGTGAGGAAATCTAGCGTTTTCCTTGTGGCTCCTTTAGTTTTTTTTTTTTTTTTAATTTATATTTCACTCATAGCCTAACTTAGGATTATCAACCCCACCATTACTGCAGGTTTCCTTCCTGACCTTCCAAGAAATATTCCTCCTTCCATGTATGTCTCGCCACTGAGCTCAACCAGATTGACAGGTGACGGTTCTTCTTGCGTACAATTACCTTCCCCTTGAAATTATTAGATTGTTTTATCGATGTTCTGTAATTACTTCTAAGGCACTTATTTTCTTAGGTTTCTATTTTTGATGTGACAGAGAGGAACGGGTCAACACCGTAAACGATGATAAGTCTCACTTTTTTTCATGGTTACACTTTTTTTAACCGTTCTTAATAATGGTTAGAATATTTTTGTCTCCTTCTTTTTAGACTAAATTAAGAAACGAAATGAGTAATTATCTTAACAAGGTTCATCCCTTTTAATTTCCTTAAAGGGTTTGCGCGGACAGTCACGTTTCTATCCACAATAACCGTATTACAATTTCAAGTTCTTTATTAAGGTATTTTCTTATCAACTCGACTGATGATCTTGATAATGACAAGTTTTGGAGGGTTTCTATATGTTTTGGTTGCTAGGACATCAATTAATTCATAACAGTAATTGATAACAGGTTTTTTTTGCTTAGTGAAATTGTTTTATTAATATCGCACCTTGACCCCGAGAGGGGGACCTTCCCTACAAAGTGTAATTATATCAATATTGCATCCATGCAATGGCCCTGAAACTTCACATGTTTTTTCTTATAAAGGACTCTTATTATTCTGCCTTCCCCTTGGAAGAGACACAACAATATTTTCATTGATAGTAAATTTATTTATTAAAATATTGTATATATTTTTTTTTCTATATGTATACTAGCACATTTATATATGTATGTATACTAGCACATTAGCAAATACTAATGTGTTTGATATACATTGATAGGCTTATATCAATCACATTAATAATTATTATCCTAGTAATTAAAAAATAATTATATATGATTTTTAATAACTATATAAATAATAATACACATATATATATATATATATATATATATAATTATATTGGAACTATAATATAATTAATATATAACATAATAATAGCAATTAATTATTATTAATAATACTTATTTATCTCTCACCAGTATGCCATTGTTAATATATATATATATATATATATATATATATATATATATATATATATATAAACTCAAGAGATAATTATTAAAAGCCCAAAGGATTAATATTATAAACCCAAGGTATTAGTATTATAAACCTAGGGGATTTATAAACCTAATTAATTAATATAAATAGTAGGATTAATATTACTAACAATAGGATTAATATTATACCCAATATTAAAATCCCTAATATTATAATCCCAATATTAATCTCTATAATTATAAATATAATATTAAACACAATATTAGAAACCTACTTTCTAATGTCACATTACAACATTGAATAAATTGCAATGAAATGTAACATTGCAACAATCATTATTAGATTGATTATCGCATTGAGGCAATGTTTGTCAAAATGCAATGTTGGATACAATTTTAGAAAGATATGACATTCTACCATGGTTTACCGTGATTGACCATTGTGGACGGCGACTCAAAATTCTTTACCATTGTTGGCAATAGTTGACCATGGTTGAATTTCATATTAAGATAATATTTGTCTACGAATATGAACCCTTAGATTAATAAACCCAAGATATTGGTATTCTAAACCAAAGGGGTTAATACTAAAATCCCAAGAGATTATAAACCCAATGGATTAATATTATAAACCCAAGGTATATAAACCCTAATATAAATATTATAACGGCTCACATAAACATGGCTATCTATGGTTTATCATGGTTGATTTTCATATTGAGACAAACTTTGTCACAATGCAACGTTGGACCATCATTGACCATGGTTGATTTTCATATTGAGACAATATTTTCATAATGTGACATTAGATGATGGTTGACCATGGTCAACCACGGTTGACAATCATTTAACATTGTTGACAACAATTTACCATCTTGCTGATGATTGTAGACCATGATTATAAACCCAACATATTTATATTGAACATAAGGATTTATAAACCCAACATATTTATATTAAACACAAGGATTAATATTCTAAATCCTATGAATGATATTATACCCTAGGTATATGAACCCATAGATTTATAAACCCGAGGGATTGATATTATAAACCCAAGGGAATAATGAACCCAAGGGGTTAATACTAAAATCCCAAGGGAATATAAACCCAAGGGAATAATATAAAACCCAAGGGATTAAAATTATAAAACCAAGATAAATAAACCCTAGGATCAATATTATGAACCCTAAAATAAACATGGATGACTATCGTTTATGAAGGTTGATTTTAATATTAAGACAATCTTTGTCACAATGCGAAGTTGGACCATTGTTGACCATGATTAACCATGGTTGATTTTCATATTGAGATTATCTTTGTCACAATGCGATGTTAGACCATGGTTGATTTCCTTATTGAAATAATATTTGTCACGATATGACATTGGACCATGGTTGACCATGATTCACCATGGTTGATGATGGTTGCTAATGGTTTACCATGGTTGACAATTGTTTAACATTATTGATGAAAGGTTATAATGGTTGAAAAATATTGATTTTCATATGGAGACAATATTTCTCACAATGTGATGTTCAAGAATGGTTGACTATTGTTTACCATGATTATAAACCCAACATATTTATATTAAACCCAAGGATTAATATTTTAAACCTCATGAATAATATTATACCCTATGTATATGAATCCTTAGATTAATAAAACCAAGGGATTGATATTATAAAACAAAGAGTGATAATAAACCGAAGGGGTTAATACTAAAATCCAACGTATAAACCCAAGGGAATAACATTAAACCTAAGGGATTAATATTATAAATCCAAGGTAAATAACCTTAAGATAAATATTATAAACCCTAAAATAACCATGGTTGACTATGTTTTACCATCGTTGATTTTCATATTAAGACAATGCTTGTCAAAATGCAATGTTTGATTGTGGTTAACCATGGTTGATTTTCATATCGAGACAATATTTTCATAATGTGAATATAGACGATGGTTAGTCATTTCTGACCATGGTCGATGACGATTGGAAATGGTTTACCATTGTTAACCATGGATGACAATGGTTGACAATTGTTCATTTTCATTTTGAGACAATATTTGTCATAATGTGACATTGGACCATGATTGACCATGATTATAAACCCAATAGATTTATATTAAAGCCAATGATTAATATTATAAACCCTATGAATACAGCCACTAGTTTACCAATTTTGACCATGGTTGATTTTCATATTGATACAACCTTTGTTACAATGTGAAGTTAGGCCATTGTTGACCATGATTAGAAACCCAAGGCATTTATATTAAATCCTATGAATAATATTATAAACTCTATAAATAATATTATCCCTAGGTATATGAGCCCTTAGATTGATAAAACCAAGGGGTTGGTATTATAAACGTAATGGAATAATAAACCCAACGGGTTAATACTTAAATCCCAAGGGATTATAAACCCAAGGGAATAATATTGAACCTCGGGCATTAATATTGTAAACTAAAGGTAAATAAACCTTAAGATAGATATTATAAACCCTAAAATAAACATGGTTGACAACTTTTGATTTTCATATTAGGACAACCTTTGTCAAAATGCGACGTTGGACAATTTTTATCATGGTTGATTTTAAGATTGAGATAATCTTTGTCACAATGTGAGATTGGACGATTATTAACCATAATTGACCATGGTCGACAATGGTTGAAAATGGTTTACCATTGTTGACCATGGTTGATAATGGTTCACTTTTATATTGAGACAATCTTTGTCACATGTGACATTGGACCATGTGTAATATTCCCTTTCTTGATCCAGTCAAAGGGGATAGAATAGATCCATGGTACTTACCGTGGTATTTTCCCATGGTATTGACCCATGTTATTGGCCCCTGGTATTTCTTGTTGGTATTAACCCATGGTATTTCTTGTTGGTATTGACCCATCAAGCCTATAAAAAGGGAGAGAAGCTAGGAATTTAGAGCATTATGGTTTTATCTATCTTATTATGTTTGGGTTGAGAACCTGGCTTGGCCAGTTCTAGCATTGATCCCGGGACGAAAACCCTGCGGTGATGTTTATGTGGTGGATCCATCCAGGATTCACAAGTGGGCTTTAGTTTCTTATATTTTTCATTGTCAAGTAGCTGTGCATGCCATTTGTATGGTTTTATGGACTGGGCATGTATTTTACTTTCAGTGAATAATAATATAAATAAAATGGCCACATTTCTTGTGTTCTGGTTCTTGATGAAAGACTGTATTAAATGAGAACACTAATATGTTTTAGATCTATTTCTTGGAATCTTACAGTGGTATCAGAGCTGTGCATCCTACCACCCTAAGAGTTTTATTCAAGGAACTTCGATGAAATTTATTTTTCACCCTAGCCATCATTTCTCACTTCAGTGATATTTATCACCCTAGTTGGATTTTTATTTTTTTAGTAAATTATTTTTATTGGGAGACATAAGTGAAGGGAAAATCATTTATAAGTTTTTGGGTTAAATTTGTGAAAATATTTGAAGGCATGATTAACAAAATCCTCCTATGAAAAATTAATATATTCCTACTTGGGTATGGGAGAAGATGGACCGTCTTGAAGAAATTTTGAAAAACAACCAGAAAATCCTTGATGTATTAGTGAGGTTATATGGTCCTTTAAGTAGCCATATCTCCATAGAAAAAAATGATAATCAAATAAAGAACAAAGTCAATAGCAAGAATGAAATAAGGAGGAGAGGACTATGCTTTATCTGCAAGGGACCTTGGGCCCTTAACCATTCATGTCTAGGATATAAGGATAAGGCAACAAAGTCAGAACAAGAGGAGATTACTTCAAATCATGGGGAATCCTTTGTAGATGGGTCTATTGAACTCCAGGATGGTGAGCAACATTGTGGCATTATTCAGGGAGGCTTGCAGGATGATAATAATTTGGAAGTACATAAGGAAATTCTACCTAATGCCATTGATGAGGTTGATTCCTATACAATGGATTTCGTAGATCCCCAGGGAAATATTCATGAAGAATATGAACAACCAAGTATAGATAAAATTCCACCAATTCATCTATGTTCGACAGTTGAAAGGGATGAACAGATGGTCTCCACAGGTGAAGGAGACTTGGGATATTTGAGTGAGGATCCACCCATAGTGAACCAACATGATGAGTATGATCACAAGGAGCAACATGAAAAACATAATGTGAAAAATGGACCATTCCTAGAGAGTTGGTCAAAGGTTCAAGTTGAAGATGTGGTCGTTGGGCATCGGGTGCAAACAAATACAGAGACGATCAACATGACACTAGAATTTCCAGTAGAAGACTTTCAAGAAAGGATCAAGAATTTCAAGACAGATCTTATGTTGTTGAAGCAGAAAGTTTGGACAGTCAAAGACATTGCCTTACAGGAGAACAGAAAATTTGAGGAACTCATAGGAGTATGTGCTGAATCAAAGACAAAATTGTCTAGTGTTGAGGAATGACTCAAATCCCTCATAAGGCAGCAAGAGGAGTACGATTGGGAGTTCCAGAGTAGCCCTCTACAAGAGTACATAGATAATTCTTGTAACACTACTAACAACCCACCTTTATACGTTAGGAAGAGAAGGGAAGAGTTCTCCAAATACATCATGTTGGGTAACCAAGTAGAGTAGCATGAATCGAGCATCGAACAACATCAACATAGTATATTTTCAGATATTCATCCCTCCCCATGTATGGATTGGCGAGAGATTATGAGTTGGTATTTTATTGATGGGTTGATTACTTGGAGGATACCCATAACCAAGGGAAAATTACAGCTTCGACCATTTGGTGCGGGCAGCGATGGAGAGTTGAAATGGTACCATAACCCACAGGTCCCAGGATTTAGGTGGTATTGGGATTTAGGAAAATCCATTGAGGAAAGAATTGGTCAAATGATTGTTTGGGATCCAGGTATCGAAGGATCCATTCAGGGCCATTCAACATGGAGGGCACATCGAATTGTATGAGATCCTGGTATCAATGTACAAATGCTTCTGTTGTGGATAGAAGTGGATCACTTGAGGACAATCAATCTTTGGCCGAAAGGATTTGTAATATTCCCTTTCTTGATCCAGTCAAAGGGGATAGAATAGATCCATGGTACTTACCGTGGTATTTTCCCATGGTATTGACCCATGTTATTGGCCCCTAGTATTTCTTGTTGGTATTGACCCATCGTATTTCTTGTTGGTATTGACCAATCAAGCCTATAAAAGGGGAGAGAAGCTAGGCATTTAGAGCATTTTGGTTTTATATATATTATTATGTTTGGGTTGAGAACCTGGCTTGGCCAGTTCTAGCATTGATCCCAGGATGAAAACCCCGCGGTAATGTTTATGTGGTGGATCCATGCAGGATTCACAAGTGGGCTTCAATTTCTTATATTTGTCATTTTCAAGTAGTTGTGCATGCCATTTGTAGGTTTTTATGGTTTGGGCATGTATTTTACTTTCAGTGAATAATAATATAAATAAAATGGCTGCATTTCTTGTGTTCTGGTTCTTGATGAAAGACTGTATTAAATGAGAACATTAATATGTTTTAGATATATTGTTTGGAATCTTAAACCATGATTGACCGACATTGAACATGATTATAAACCAAAGGGAGTAATATTAAACCCAAGGGATAAATATTAGAAACCCAAGGTTTTATAATCCTAAAATAAACATGGTTGACTATGGTATATCCAGGTTGATTTTTATATTGAGACAGTATTTGTCACAATGCAACGTCTAACCATGGTTGACCATGGTCGATTTTCATATTGACACCATGTTTGTCAAAATGCGATGTTAGATCATGGTTGACCATGGTTGACCATGGTTTATTTTCATATCAAGACAATATTTGTCACAATGTGGCATTGGACCATAGTTGACCATGATTGACCATGGTTGATTGTGGTTGATAATGGTTTATCATTGTTGAAAATAGTTTACCATTGTTCATGATGGGTTACGATGGTTGAAAATCATTGATTTTCATATTGAGAAAATATTTGTCATAATGTGATGTTTGAAAATAGATGACCATTGTTTACCATGATTATAAAACCAAGAGATTTATTTTAAACCCAAGGATTAATATTGTAAACCTTATGAATAATATTATACCGTAGGTATATGAAGCCTTATATTAATAAACCCAAGGGGTTAATAATAAAATCTAAGGGATTATGAACCCAAGGGAATAATATTAAGCCCAAGGTATAAATATTATAAAGCCAAGGTAAATAAATTCTAACATAAATATCATAAACTCTAAAATAAACATTGTTCACTATTGTCTACCATGGTTGATTTTCATATTAAGACAATATTTTTCACAATGCTATGTTGGACCATGGTTGATTTTAATATTGAGGTAATATTTGTCAGAATGTGACATTGGGTGATCGTTAACCATGATTGACCATAGTCGATGACGATTGAAAATGGTTTACCATTGTTGACGATGGTTGACGATGGTTGACAATGATTAATTTTCATATTGAGACAATCTTTGTAGTAATGTGAAGATGGACCATGATTGACTAACGTTGAAAATGATTATAAACCAAAGGGATTTATATTAAACTCAATGATTAATATTATAAACCCTATAAATAAACCCAATGGTTTACCACTATTGACCATGGTTTACAACAGTTGAATTTTATATTGAGACAATGTTTTTTTCATAATGTGACCTTGGACCATGGTTGACCATGATTAAAAACCCTATGAATAATATTATAAACTCTATGAATAATATTAAACCTTAGATATATAAACCCTTAGATTAATAAACCCAAGGGAGCGATATTATAAACCCAAGGGGATAATAAACCCAAGGGGTTGATACTAAAATCCCAAGGGATTATAAACTCAATGGAATAATACTAAACCCAAGGGATTAATATTATAAACCTAATGTAAATAAAACCTACAATAAACATGGCTGACTATGGTTTACCATGGTTGATTTTTAAATTAGAACAATCTATGTCACAATGCAATGTTGGACCATGGTTGATTTTCATATTGAGAAAATCATTGTCACAATCTGACATTGGACGATGGTTAACCATGCTTGATCATGGACGATGATGATTGAAAATGGTTTTCCATTACTGACAATGCTTTACCATTGTTGGCCATGGTTGACAATGGTTGAAAATGCTTCACTTTCATATTGAGACAATATTTGTCACACTGTGATGCTTGAACATGATTGAGAAAGGTTGACCATGATTATAAACCCAAGGAATTTATATTAAACAAAATGATTAATATTATAAACCCTATAAATAAACTTAATGGTTTACCATTGTTTACCATCGTTGAAAATCATTGAACATGGTTTATATTCATATTAAGATAATCTTTATCACAATGTGGCATTGGACCACAGTTGACTATGATTATAAACCCAAGGGATTTATATCAAACACAAGGATTAATATTAAAAAGCATATGAATAGAATTATACCCTAGGAATATGAATCCTTACATTAATAAACTCAAGGTATTGATATTATAAACCCAAGATATTAATATTAATACAAATTAGTTCATAAGAAGGTTTTTATTCCTTAGTTCAATTGTTTTCTTAATATCGCACCTTGACCCTGAGAGGGAGAGCTTCCCTTTTAGTGACAAGAATTGAAAATTGAAAATAAGTGGAGCAGAGGATTGTTCTTCTCAATATTACGAATGAGTTAAATAAGATTACATTGCAGACATCAACATTAAATGACTTTAGTGAAACTCGACTAAACTGGACTAAGTTAAATTGAACTAGGACACTTGGATGGACGGTTTCGACACCTAGCACGTGGTTGGAATCATATTCTCCAACACTCCCCCGTAATTACAACCACATAAAATTTAATTAAGATACCTGTTGGTCTATGTCTCAGCAAGACTTACAATTTAAAAAATTGACTTCAACTAGATTTAGTTTTCTTCTTCTCTTCTTCCAAATCGTGTAGTCTCTAAATTGTTTCAGCATTTTCTCTTTGTTGTATCCTTCAAATATTTGTTTCGTCATTTGCTGGTGTAGGTATTTGATTGTTCCAGGCTATCTAAGAGTGTCTTATAATTCTTCAATAAATGAATTTTATGTGGGCTGCTGCTGCATATTGTCCTCTGTATTGTGATTTTCATCATCAATATGTTGCACCATGAGATGAGAATAATATTTTATCTCTTCAAAACTCTAATAACTGAAATTTTTATTGAGATGTTCATCATGCATACTATCTTCAACATTCATATCTACAACTTCTATGTAGACCTCATTTAGACATGGTGTTTCAAGCCATCATTTAAGGAAATTTAATTCTGCAATGAAAACTTTCTCCTGTTGTTCTTTCTTCTCTGGTTCTACCTCTATCTCTATTTCTGCTTTCCATTTGCATACTTCTTTCTTTGTATCTATCCTTATCGATGTTTCTGTCTTTATCTTTATCCTTTTCTCTGTCTTTATCTCTGTCTTTTCTTTGTCTCTTCTTCACTAACCTGTGTTGTTGTAAACAGGTTGTCTTCCACTGACTCAAGTGGGATTATCTCACCAAATAACATCACGCTAATATGATTTTTTTTTTTGCGTCACCTGCAATCAATCATCATTAGCCAAAAATTCTCTATCAAAATTTACATCAACAATATTAGTCACTGGATTTACCATAGTATTTTTAATCTCATCAGCAAGCTTTGTTGTTGGAATCACCAAATCAGCATCAACAAGTTCTGTTGCTGGAATCACCAAAACATCATCAGCAATCTATGTTGCTGAATTCATCAAATCGTCATAAAAATCTCTATTTCTTGAACATAAAATCAACATTAGCAAACTCTCTTGCTAGAATCACCAAGTCTTCATCAACAGGCTCTATCGCTAGATTCATCAGATTGTCATTGGCAAGCCGAGCTGCTGGATCCACCAAATTTTCTTCAGCGAACTATGTTGTTGGAGTCATCAAATCTTCGTCCATTTGTAGCTGTGAATAGTGGGATTCAACAAATTTTCCATTTCTTTGTAGATCTGTTGGTACAAATCCATATTCATCTTCAACTTCAATGCTCCCCTTTGCACCAAAACACTTCTCAAGGGTATCCCAAGCCTCCTTGGTTGTCTTGGCATTTGAAATCAAGGGAAGAATGCTTTAATCCGTAGATGCTTTTATGCATTTTAATAGAAAGGTGTCATTTTTTCTCTTCACTTCCACATCTAAGAAAATCTCAAACATCTTGTGTTGTCGCTTTAGCCTCTTGGCTTTTACCATTTGTTGAGTGTTGGCTCACTATGACATAACAAGTAACTCAAATTGTAGACATGATGTCGTTGTTTGATTTCCACAAAAAAAACTTCTTGAAAACTATTTTAAAACATTGCAATTCCCATAATCACTTTTATAGGCCTTTTAATAATTGCTTAAAACGTTTCTAAACCATTCCTTAAAGCCCTCTATAAACAAATTTAAGTTTTTTTTTTTATAAAGAAAACTTTGAAAAAAAAAATTCTAGTCATTCTCTTCTTTTTTTTAAGAAAGAATTTAAAAGAAATTTTTATTTTCTTTTAAATCACATGGGGTGAATTTAAAATATTACATGGCCCTTCATAAAAAATATGAATCCCATATCCTACTAAAAAACATTATGGAAGGTATTTACATCACCATTTTCTTTCATGGGCAGTAAGTCGTTGTCCATATTACCATGGAACTTTATGTTGGAGAATCTAATTCCAACCACCTGCTAGGTGTCGAAACTGGCAGTCCAGGTGTCCCAATTTAGTTTGAGTTAGTACATTTTAGTTGAGTTACACTACACTCAGTAATTGTTGATGTTCCCAATCTAATCTTATATAACTAATTTGTAATATTGAAAAGAGAAAATCCTCTTCTCCACTTCTTTTCACTTTTCAATTTTTGTCATGGTATCAGAGCTAGTTTGCATAAGACTCCCCAGATAGCAACAACAGAGCCAAGTTGGAGTAGCAGAGAAAAGAGGCGAGCATGCATAATACTCTTTGACAAAACATCAAAAGTTTTGAAGAAGCCTCATGCGAAGAAGCAACACCAGAAAGAAAAATCCAGGCAAAGGCAATGAAGGTGTCGGTGAAATGAATTGTAGAAAGGAAATTCCAGAAGTACAAAAGTTACTTGAGAAAAAAGGTGAGATTAAAAAATTTGTTGTACTAACGCTCTGTTTTATAGGAGTCTTTGCGTTACTAATGTTGGAGTCCAAAGCAACTAATTGCGTTAGCTTCAATTACTTACATCGATTTTGAATCCACGCGGGTCCAGAGCTGAAGTGTCGCGTTAATGACATTCACGCAAAGAACATTACGAGACATGAAGCTACGCCAAATTCCAAATTAATATTATGATGCATGAAGTTATGATGGCGTTCAACGGATTTTTAAAAGGAATGTTAAAAGCTTGAAGGACGTATTTGAAGGATTTTAAAAAGCTTTATATGAAGGCTTTTAAAAGGTAATGAAGACCATAGAAAAGTTTTTTTTTAGTAATTTTTTTTTTAAACTTCAAATTGGTAAATGTTTTATAAAAGAAGTGTCTCGTAAAAGAAAGGGGGATTTTATGGGATGAATTTTTTTTTGGAGTTATATAATAATAATAAAAAAAAAATAATAATTGTGAGGGCCTTGTGAAAGTGAATCTGTAGAAAGAGATTTTTTGAGGAAAGGAGATTTTTAGAAGGTATTTGACGCATATGTAGACTCATCTGTTTGTGGATGCCAAGCAACGAGGTCATGGGAAAAGCCAAAAGGCTAAAGAAAAAATAAAATACGTTTGAGATATTTTTAGATATGGAAATAAAGAGGCAAAAATATACCTATGCTTTAAAATGCATAAAATAATCTATCAATGACAACATTCTCCCTCTAATTTCAGATGCCAAGATAGCCAAGGACGCATGGGATAACCTTGAGAGGTGTTTTGGTGCAAGTGGGAGCATTGAAGTTGAAGACGAAGGTGGATCTGTAGCAGCAGATCTAAAATGAGATGAATATTTTGTTGAATCCCGTTGTGTTCAACCACAAGTGGATGATGTCTGTGAAGAAAGTGCACAAGCAGTAGAGAAGAAACATGAAGATGCTGGTGAACCCCACTGTACAAAGGTACAAGTGGATGAAGATTTGATGAATCCAACAACGAAGCTTGCTGATGAAGACTTGATGATTCCAGCAAAATATTTTGCTGATGACGACTTGGTAATACCAACAACAGAGCTTGGTGATGATGATTTGGTAATTCCAGCAACAAAGCTTGTTGATGATGATTTTTTGATTTCAGCAACAGAGCTTGCTGATGAGAGTGAAACTACTGTTGAAGTAATCATTTCTATGGTAAATCCAGTGGTTAATATTGTTGATGCAAAATTTGATCAAGATTTATTCACTAATGATGACTGGTTGCAAATGATGCAACAAAAACATAATATTGACATGATGTTATTTGGTGAGATAATCCCACTTCACTTAGTGGAAGACAACCTCTTTGCAGTAGCAAAGGTTAGTGAAGAAGAAACAAAAGCAGAGATAAAGACAAAGACATAAACAAAGATGACAGATGCAAATAAAGAAGTTTGCAAAGGGAAATCATAAACAAAGATGTAGAGAAAGATGCCCACAAAAAGAAAACTGAGGAAAAGAAAGAAGTTTACAAAGAAACATATAAAAAAATGCAATAGAAGAAAGCAGTCTCTGCAAATATTTTTAATTTTAACATTGATTTGAAATGTGCAAATACCCAGATTGATTATAAAAAAGAGTTAAAATTTATTCCTTTAACTATTAATTAAGGAAAAGTTTGATTGAAATATATAGTTATTCCTTTAACTATTTACTGCATTTAAGAGTTAAAGTATAATTCCTTTAAAGTTTATCCTTAACTATTTTTTTTCCTTCGTAGTGCCAACTCTCCCCGAGTGGCCTTGGTCTATTCCTCGTAAATTATATATCTACATTAAAAAACCATCACTCCATTAGTCATTCATTATAATTTTTTTGAAGCAAACAGGATTTACAATACATGTATTTACAAAATACTTATCTAACCACATTCGCACATTGTTTCTCTCATTTTTACATCTGGCCAAAACATTAACAAACCTTAAATTTAACTAATCGGTAGTTTTTTTAGCAAAAAAAAATAAAAAAAAAATACAATCATCAGTGATATTACAACTCCTACCCGCTTAATTTCACAAAGATAACATATTATTATTGCATGCCAAGCTATATTGGGAATGGTCTAATTTCCAATTTTACTAAGCAATTCTTTGAATTTCTTCTAATTTTCTTAATCTTTTTTCCTATTTGTTGCAATCAGAAATGATAGATATTTTTGATATTTTATATGAAGATTGATCATCTCCTTGTGTTATTTTATCTTTTAATTTTTTATTTTAATTTTTGGAGTATTCTAATTATCCAAGGATACCATTTTTTTATCAATATGCCATTTTTTATTAATAGTGAATTTTAGTTGTTTAAATTTAATTTTTTGAGCATTCTAATAACCAAAGGATACTGTTTTTGGTCAATAGTGACATTTAGTGGTTTAAAAAGTGTTTTTGAATGTGTAAATAGATCTAATTGCTGAAAAAACGTGGACTCACTTTATTTCTATAAATTACAAATCTAAAATTTAAAATTCTAAGAAAACTCTATGTGATTTTGAGGAAAATATACAAAAAAAATGATGGAAAAAAATTATAAATGTATAACAATTAGACAATTATGTAATTTTGATACTAGTTGACACACAATTTTAGAAAGTTTTCCCTGCATAAAGTTGGCTTTTACTAAAAAATGACGATAATAATCATGATTAAAGTCCACTAAGATCAATATGATATATAAAACCTTAAAAAAGTAAAATAACGTATTTCCTTTAATATTAAAATCATAAATTATTTAGAAATACATAAATAATATTATTATTATTACTATTGATATGGTTCTCTATTTGAAACACGATTTTAGAATATTAATTTTATTATTCCACTTCAAATCTTAAATATCTTAATAGAAAACATTTCATTTTAAGAATACATGACAATTCAAAAGGCAATAATTGCAAATCTTTTTATAAATTTAAAAAAGAAAAAAAGAAAAAAGATAAATCTAAAATTATTTTAACATTTAGCATGATATAGCTACACAAATTTTATATGTAAACTAAACTTCATAAATATGAAAAGTAAACCAGCAAAAATGCATTATATTTTATTTAATATAACGGAAAAAGAATTTTGATAAATAAAATAAATAATTTTATTTTAATAAAATAAATTTCACATCAATTCTCTTTTATGAAGATTGGAACTTGTCGTCGTCATAAACCTCTACACCTGCTCGTTGAAAACATCATTTTTGGGTGAGCAAAAAGACCTGCATGATGATAGAAGTTGCGAATGCCTCTGATCTCGGTTGTGGTTCTAAAAAGTCGTCCAAACAGAGATTCTAGAGAGATTCGATCCTTCCCGAACAGCCATTGTTGTTGCGCAATCAATAATTTCTTCTTCTACAACTGCAATGGCAGTCATGGCTCCTTTCGGGTATTTCGCTAAATTTTGTCGACATTAAGGAGTATTTTTCCCTTGCAATATCGTGGTCTGGACTATTTATATTTTGCCTTATTTGGTTTCTTGAATTGGATTGGAGGCTGTAAGTGGTTATAAAATTTCTGGAATGAGGAAGTATAACTTATAAATCTATAATAAATATTAAAATATTTATTTTATTTCAATAAATTAAAAAATAAATAAATTATAATTCTATTAATTATAAAAAGAATTGAATGTAAAAAATGTTGAAAAAATTATAATTGTAATTGTTACTAATTATAATTAACAATTAAATTAGTCTATAGAGATAGAATCTCCTGAAATGTAAACATCTTGAAATTTAGATAAGAATAGGTAATGTAAAGATAAGTATTAACCCTTCATTACAAATATAACCATAAGTATTCTACTGTATTTCAGAGAGATTAAATCTTTGCTACCAACCTCATAATTAATCATAATTAAACTAAAATTCTAAAAACACTTATTCTAAAATAGATAAAGCTATCTACATTATAAATTTTATTTATAATTACAATATATAAACCATAAAAATGTATTTGAAATTATCATATTTGAATTCGCATTATATATATATATATATATATATATATATAGCACATTTTCTATATTTTTGCCAAAAATAAAATAATTGAATAAATCTCAGTCATACGGTAGTATAACCTATTTCCCTTATTGATTTCAACTTGTTTCCCCTCTCTACATCTTTTAACTGCAACTTGTATTCAATTATTGCAAAATGTGTTCATACCCGTGTCAGAGATAAGACTTATCAATAACAAAAATTACACATTGGCCATGAGCTTTACATTTATATCATTGCCTATAAATGTCTCCTTCCCTTTTCTCTAAGAGGTAAAACCTAGCTACTTTAATTCGTCTACCTTTAGTTATCCCCTTATTGGCATTTGATGTGACACAAAACCTAATAGAAAAATGCAGATAAGAATGGTATATATCAAACAATAAACAATTCCCCTTTGGACTCTATTGCTATTATACGAAACATCAAAGCCTGAACGAATTGAAGCATTCACCAAGCTTCCCCGAACGTTTTAGTCGATATGTTTTACACTAATTCATTCACATTTAAACGAGACCATAACCTACCTTCGTTTATTTGAAAATCAACCCCAAGGTAAAGAATCATAAAAACATATTGAAATGAAACATGGAATAAAGGACAAAGTACCTCTTAAAGCAAGAGTAGGCTTTCTATTAGTGACACGAAGAAATAGGTCAAGGAAACCCCCACCCACTTTGTGATAGGACCTTCTCACGAAACCTATAATTAATCAATTCAATTCGTGTGAATTGGACTATTACTATTAGTTTTCCCCTCCAGTAGGGTTGTTTATCCTCTTTATAAGATAATGATATTCACTAGATTGAATGTGGACTTCTCGTGGAAGTGAATGCTATTATATTTTCAAAGTAACTTAGATGAATGATATTACTTCTGTTTTTAATCATTTTATCGTGTTGATGAATATGATCTTGTTGATGAATATGTATGCAAACATAGACTGTAAAATTGTAAGGTCAAAACACGTGGATCAAATGTTAGGCATTACCCCTTGGAATTAGAATGGAATGTATCTTCTAGTCAAGAGTGAAGAAAATGTTTTCTTGTTGCCTTTTTCATAAGTGATTCGTGTACAAAGTGGGTTTTTTCAATCTTTCAAGCTATGGCATCATTGAATTCTGCTTGAGTTGAAATTAATGGAGAAAGTTTGTTTTATTGTTGTGTGTGTCTTAGTTTATACTTAGTTCCTATTTTTTGGAAGATAGTTCTCATCTCCCTAAATTGAATGTAATCTTATTTATTTTTTATTTTATGATCAATGCAATAAAGCAGTCAGGAAGTCTCGAGGTGTAGGTCATCTCACCTGTGAGCTACTACTTTCATATTGTAAGTTTCTTTCTAATTTAACTTTCCATTTTTATCTTTGTATTAGAGCTCTATGTGAGTTGGGTCTCTTGTGAGTTGAGCCTTTGTGGCTGAGCCCTGGTGGGGGGGATCAAAGAGTGGAGGTGAAGTTCTTGTTGGAGGCAACAAAGGATCACAAGAGGAATTGTTGGTGCAATTGAGAGGCATGTTGATAGTTTTTTAGTTTTTTTTTTTTTTGGTGATAGTGTGTTGTTTTTTCGGAATAAACCTAATCAACATGCCCCCAACAAGAAGAGGTCTCGTTGCTCAGTGTTGGAAGTACATAGGGAAAGAGTGTTGATCAGCGTAGATGGTCAGTACTGCTACTTGTGTTGATGATGAAAACTTATAGGAGTTTTCTTCAGCATGACTTGCAGCAATGTGAACTAATGTTGGTGTTTTTTTGCATGTTAAAGGTGGCCCGAGACCAGATGTACATGTGTTGGTGCTGCTCTCCAACATTGTTTCGTATATTGAAGGTCATCTATCGAGAGTTGGATCAATAACACTCTGATCTGGATTTGTTGGAGGATCTGGAGTTAGATCCATAGATCAATTGTTGGAGGATATAGAGGTGGATCCATAGATCAACTATTGGATGATATGGTGATAGATCCATATATGGATTGTTGGAGGATCTGTTGTTGGATCCGAAGATCAGTTGCTCAATTAATGGATCTTTTATTGGAGCCGTGGATCTATTTGTCAGAGAAGGCTACTGGTGGTGCTTGTAAATTAAAAGCAGGGTAATGTTGAAATTGTTTTGTTATAATGAATAATCACATTACAAAGGCATACATTAATGATAGAAATAAGCTCGATGGGTCAAATTATGCCAACTAGAAGTTCAAGTTGCATACATTTATTGAGGGTTATAGTGCATGGACAATTGCAAATGGAGTTGAACCAAAGCCGACTACAGCTAGGGTGCCATAGCCACATCAATACAAGATTGGTAAAAGAGGGAAAATAAAGCGAAAGTGTTGTTGAAGATGTCGGTAAAAGACAACATAATCCCTCATATCCGAGACTGCAAAACCGCTAATAAACTTTGGGTGACACTCAAGGATTTGTATGAAACGAAAAATACAAATCGTGTGTTGTTTCTAAAGAGTAAGATACTCTCTATTAGAATGGAAGAGAATGAATCTGTTGCTGCATTCAACTCTTGGATTAAAGAATTGATAGACAAGTTAGGAGACATAGGGGAGAATGTTGTTGGGCCAAAATTAAGTTATGTTTTCACCCTATAATTACTTCGAATTATGACACAGTATTAGGAAATTTTCCTCATTTTGACAATAAAGAAAGAAAATATTTATGAAAATCAAATCAATTGGGATAACGACAAAAATGAGTGTTTCTATAATAGAAATTTGACATATTATATCTTTGTATGCAGGAAGGCAGAGCAGCTGAACTAACGACAAACATAAGACAACTGACAAACATGAACATAGGGAATCTCAGTAACTCCCACGACTCGACAGAAGGCAGAAAGACAGATTCAAGCTCGAAGACTCAAACGACAGCCACGCGCAGCAGGCTGTCGTTTGGAGAATACTATTTCATTGCATGAAAATGCCTTTAAAAGGGCCAGTTACGAACAAGATAGGGAGTTGAATATGAATTTTCCTTCTGTAATCAACGCATCAAGACAGAGCTGTTAAATTGGATTCCTATATTATCCTTTTATTTAATAAAAGGTTTTGATGTTTTGAACAATTATCTTCTGAGGTTTTCATTGCGTTATAGCTTTTGGTGGTCTGGGCCCAAATCCTAGGAGTTTCCTCGCCAATTTCTGTGTTGTGCGTTAGTTACAGACTCAATGTCTGGTTATTTGATACGGTTGTAAAATACTTTTCTACTCAATAAAGTTACAGTTTTTCTTCCTTTGGAATAGTTTAGTATTTGTGCTTCTTGATTTAGAGTAATCGCATGCACATCTTCTGGTTTATAATAGTGCTTCGTCGTTGTTAGATGTTTTCATTTCCTTCCAATTCCCTTGTAATCAATTTACAACTCATAGAATAATTAATGTTCGATGCTACTTGTCTTTAAGGATTAAATTGTTCTTTTAGCACAGTAAGGCATCCAATTGTTAATTAATGTCAATTAGTCAGTTTACAAAGAGAATTCCATTGCAAAAATATATAAGTAATTGTTGTTCCATTCATTTAGATTGTTGTTCAACTCATTAAGAATGTTTTTCAATTCATTTATATTGCTATTCAGTTCATTAAGAGTGTTGTTCAAACCATCATTCTGCTATTCAATCATAGGTTTCCCTTTTCCAAACTATACAGAACAATTAGCGATAGTCTACCGAGTTGATTGAATTTAGAATATTATATAATCATTTTCATAAGCAACATAGAGTAACTATCAGTCGATCTCACTTGCATATATTGTACTTACACTCTTGAAATAAGAAGACTTGCCTTGGGTTGACAATTAAATGAGAAGTACTAAGGTTGTCTATAATAAGCCACCTCTGTGAGATCAACATTTTTGGTGCTGTTGTCGGGGAGAGTGTTAAGAGTGATATCCTTTATTCATCTTTCTCCATTACTGTGAAGAATTGGGTATTGAAAATGAGAGGTAAGAACCTGCGTACCAGCAAGAAAAATGCTTGCTCTCTAGCCCAATTCTCAGCAAAATTATACAAGACCAGTAGAATAGGTGCTCTTGTTTTATGACTATGAAGAAAAAGATAGAAACAATTCGAAATAACTCTAAAAAATCCTCACAATTCTAATGAACGTTGATCCTTGGAATAACAACATATATAGACGAAATCATTAAGAAAGTTGAATCTCAAGCATCCATAGGACCCAAAACTAATCAAAGTCCTATCACACTCCCTCAGGTGGTAGCCTCACCATCTATAGCCCACGCCGAGATTCATTGTGAAATAGAGGGATCTGAGCGAAGCCTTCAGACTACCAATCATATAAGTGTTGACCCTTCGAGAGAGGGAGGTTCTTACAATTTACATGAAGGGGAAGGAGAAACTAGTGGTGTAATTCAAATAAAAGCTCCAGAGCCTAAATCCCCTGAAAGAGTGGTTGAGACAGAGGTACTCATGATCCTAGATCAGGGAAGCGTTGTAAAGCCTCCACCACATTCGCATCCCAAACCCAGTAGGATTACTCCTCTAGAACAACAAATCCCCAAAGATTTTTGGCACCTCTTTGACCAAATGGAAAATAATCAAAATCAGAATCAAAGGAAGACATCGACATTGGAATACCCCATTGTTGATCATCCTGAAAATGCCCCTATAAAAGCCATTCCCTTGCACAACATTCCCACCTTCCATGGTTTGACCACAGAAGATCCTGATGCATTCCTATTTGAATTTGATGTCTTATGCAGGGGGTATGACTACACCACTGATCTTGAGAAACTGAAACTATTTCCCTCCACCTTAAAGGGAACAACACTACGTTGGTTCATGGGACTAGGTGGGGGAACCGTCAATAGCTGGGACCAAATGAAGAACATTTTCCTTAACAAATATCAAGAATACTATCGAACCCGAGATCTAAAAGATGAAATATTCAATATGTCTGCAAAAGACAATGAAACATTAGAAGAGTATGTAGAAAGATTTCAATACAATTTACAAAGGTCTCCATATACCATGTTATCCAAAGACATCCTAAAAGCCACGATGATCAAAGGAATGAAGGAAGAATGGGTTGAAACACTTAACATAATGGGAAAAGGAGACATTTACGAGGAAGAATATGATGAGATTATTTCCTTGTGTATTAGATGCACTCGAGGTAGTGCGTGCAATAAGCCAAATGGGCGTGATTCTATAAAAAATATCTTAAGAAGTCTAATGGAAATGTAACTAGAACAGAGTTTGGCAATCTTCTGGAAGATTTCAAAACTGACATTTTGGGTAATTTGAAAATGCAGCTCGACGTTTTACAAGGCAAGCAGAAATAAGTTATAGCAGAACAGAACTTGGTCTTTTCTTTCCCACAATGTCGGAAGAAGCACATCCAAA
Organism: Pinus albicaulis; assembly: GCA_034641835.2. NCBI lineage: Eukaryota > Viridiplantae > Streptophyta > Pinopsida > Pinales > Pinaceae > Pinus > Pinus albicaulis. The sequence continues at coordinate 1,423,097,712 of CM076570.1, forward strand.
GGGAATTCCCTTTAGACATGGTTCATACTTGTGCCATCTACACTAGGATCATACCACAAACCAATGTCCTTCACTCCTTGGGCTGAAAGAAATTTAAAAGGAAGTAGAGGAAGAGACAGAACTAGTCTACCTAATGAATCAACGTCAAAAATGGCAAGAACGACCAAGTATGCCACAAGACTTGCCTTAGTTCTTTTCTTCTCTACATTTTAACCAACAAAACCATGTGGTTGCTTGGCAGAATCAAATTCATTTTTCTACTTGGCCAAACAAGTCATTTCCTATACCACCCTATCCTACACAACCTTCATCAGGGAAAAATTGGCCAAGTTTCACTTGTTCTCCCCCTTATTGGCAAAATGTTCCATATGAAGCCTAGTGGCCAAACCCTCCTCCTCAAAACACCAATTGGAATTGGCAGTGACCCATGGGAATGACCAACCTACCAATGAGGGTGGGAACTCATAATCAACCCATGCTGCGAGATCCATACCCAGTCCAACATAACCTGTAGCCTGCTCCCCCATCAAAGGCTGTATTCCGTCTTAACCTCAACACAGACCTAAGCCATAACCACTCCAGACTATAGAACCAACCATAAACATCGAGTATAAGAAGTAAGAAATGAATGTACGAGACTGCATTATCTTACTAGTAGAAGCTACTACCCACCCTGCCGGACTGGGACTCAACAAAAATACCAAGAAGATATAACAAGAGAAGAAAGATAAAGAAACCATTGACCATAGGGTTTACAACTTAGATGTCAACAACTGTTCTTTGGTTAATTCACCATACCTATACTGCATTTATTATCAGAATAAACCTTCAGATCAAAATTTTCTTTCTCCAAAGTTATCCAACATTCCCATATATGCGAAGACAATTAAAGATCTATGAGAAAATAAAGTAAAAAACAAAGATCACAAGCTAACCGTTTGCTACATAAAGTATTCTATTTGTTACTTAACCACCTATGAAATATGAAGCACTTAAAATCCTATTGTGACTATAACAAATTTAACACCATTTTCAAATGTATTGTTTACTTTAGTGGTGCTAATAATATCCTAAATGGACCACGAAAATCGCATATGGTTGAGAACCCATGGCTACACCTTCATTGAACTTGTTGAAAGTCTGTTATCGTATCCAAGGAGTAGTGCACCCTTGGTTTCTATAGACTCATGCGAATATCCAAATACTTTAATAATAATCCAGCAATAGATGGATTTAGCATCATTAATTTCTGCTTACCTTGAATACCTTGGTTGGCCATAGCCGATGCTGACGTAGGTTGTTGAACAGGTTGCATGACTATCACGATAGGGGACTTTATAAAAATAAACATTATTTATCCACCTACCAAACCAAGCTTACCCACGGTGAAAACTCACAAGCATCCATGTACATATTGGGAGAAAAACATTCTTTCACCTCTCAAACTAGTGGAAGCTCTCGAATTTAAGGATCAAACATAAGATGATGTAATTAATAATTTTATAAGTCAACCACCCACATCTGGGAATTTAAAATGCTAGATGTTGAAAACAGTCCTTGAAGATGAAGCTCAAGAGGATCCCATGATAGACCTTGAGGATCAACATATTCCCACAACTGATGTGCATAACAGCATACTTATTGAGACTAAGCCAGGAAAGGTTCTGGATATTGATGGCAATTTGGATGATGATAACAAAAAAAAGCTCATAAAATTCCTTCGGAAGTATCAAGGGAAATTTTCTTGGGATTACCCAGGCATGAAGGGTTTAGACCCTCAGCTATGCACTCATCACATTTATAGTGATAAGGAAATCCATCCTATTAGACAACCTCAGCGAAGGCTAAACTTGCACTTAAAAGAGATTGTAAAAGAGGAGCTACAAAAGCTATTAGATGTAAATTTCATTTATCCTATTTGAGACAGCAAATGGGTCTCCCCTCTAGTAGTCATCCCTAAAAAGAGTGGGAAATGGATAATATGCGTGGATTATAGAGAATTGAATAAAGCAATGCAGAAAGGAAACTTCCTCCTCCCCTTCATTGACCAAGTCTTGGAAACATTGGCAGGGAAGCGGTTCTTTCCCTTCTTCGACGGGTTCAGTGGTTACAATAAAATAAAGATAGCCCCTCAAGACTAGGATAAGACAACTTTTACCTGCCCATGGGGTACTCACTACAAGGAAAATACCCTCTAGCAAAGGTTATAAAGGATGTTTTTAGTGTTATAAACATGGCGAAAATTGTCAAAAAAAAAAATTGCTACAACATCCATTTATGGTTACAAAGGTTTTGGAGGAGATTTTAATGGAAATTCAACACAACTAAAAATAAATGGGTGGCTAGAGATTATTACGGATGTTTTCTTCATCGGTCCGCTACTCTGCCTTTAACGCATTGGTGAGTACATGCCGACGATGCCCCGGGGTTGTATCAGTCCAATGCACCATAATGTTTAGGTGTAAAATCGCACCAGGCATAATTTTGGTCATACAATGCACGAGGCTATTCTAATTGGTCTTGGGATTTGTGCAGTGCCCATAGATCTTAAAAATGCACCGGTGCTTATAGATACGTAAACGCCCTGGTGTGCAATATCACACAAATGCACTGATATTGATAACTACTATCGGTATTTCTGCGATTCTCATAGATCGTATAACGGAACCGGTGCGTATAAACACATAAACGTTCCGGTGTATAGTTAGTCTCACACACTGGTTTTGAAGTTGTATTTTTTAGAAACATCGACCTGTGACATCCAATTATTGTGATTGTTTTAAATTCATTATTCATCAAAGTTCGACACATCTTATAACAATATTCATATGAATTAAATTTGTATTAGTGCATTTGAGAACGACAATGAAGAATGCAATAGAATAAATTAAAACATATTTTATCATTTTATATATATATATATATATATGAATAAGACAATATTTATCATACAAAATGGGACAGTTATTGGTATACCTTTATCTTTCAATTGGGACACTATGTCCATTACATTAAACAAAATGTCTGATTTCATAGACATATATATTTCAAAAAATAAAATGCCTTGCTTTGATATCCAAACATAGTGATCATGATTCTTCACTTGAACTGTTGTCACTTCTAGAGCTACTTCCATGACTTGGGTTATTTTCAGGAATGTTTTGTTCATGGCGTTGATTATTTTCTTCTTCTTCACCTTCCATATACAAACATAAAAATACACTGAAATGAGGGTCTATACGTTGGTGAGAATAAGGAAAATTACAATATTAAATAATATACATCAATGTAAATCGAAAATAAAAATGATGTACCATAGCAACAATTGACTCACAAATTATACACATCCTTTCAAAATTACCATGTACCATGCCATCTTTCAAAATTTCATCTGTTGGCACAATTCCATACTTTTTTCCTGCAATTTTTATACCCCATAACATGCATACCACATCTAATTTTCCTACAGGAAATTATAAATTTTGCTTTACCCACCAATATTCTATATGACAAGTTAGGGTTTAAGCACTTATGTTAAGAAAGTTTGAAGGAAATACCAAGGCCTCATCATGCATCTCGACCATTAGCTAGTTGAGAAACTAGCTACCCCCGAGCTTTTGTCTCTTTAGCAAATTTGGTTTCAAAGTACCATTTTCAACAATAAATATGAATATTTCGTAACCACATTGTACTGTGCTGAGCAGAAGTAGTGCAACGAACAAAGGCTGAGATCAGGACGTACTATCTTACGAGTAGAAGTTACGACTCCACCTCAGTTTCGAGCTAGGACTCAAATATAACCTAGCTAAGTAAATATAATGGGGAAAGAGGTAGGCACAGATAAAGAAATGATTGACCAGCAGGGGCTTGAAGAGTGTAGGATGTCTCCACCTCCATTCCCTGAAAGGTTAACTCTGCCCAAAGTTATACTCTCTCTAGAATTTGACATCTTGGGGAGTTGAGAAACCTCTACATCAAAATTCCTCTTCTCCAAGCCATCCAAGACATTCCCATCTATGCAAAGACAATTAAAGAGCTATGTGGGAAAAATCAAGTAAATAAAACAAAGACTGCACCCATCGTTCATGTGGTAGGGGTGTTATTTGAGTTGTTACTGGGTAGGGAACCACCCGGGAAATATGAAGACCTAGGAAATCCCATTGTGAGTGTAAAAATATCTTGCCACTGATTTCCAAACACATTGGTCGACTTAGGGGCAGCCATTAGCATCCTAACTATAGGGGCTTGCGAAAAAATGGGCATATCAGCTCTAGAACCTATGGCTACATTGCTAGAAATTTTTGGCAGGTCTATTATCATACTGGAAGGAGTAGTGTAGGACATCCTCATCTTTGTAGACTCATGGGAATATTGAGCTGATTTTTTAGTTATTAATCCAAACAACAGGATGGACAGGCACTAATTGATTCTTGGGTGACCTTGGTTGGCCATAGCCGATGCTTACATAGGCTGTCGAACAGGTAGCATGACTATCACTAGAGTGGACTCTATAAAAAATATCGTTATTTATCTGCCTGCCAAACCAAGCTTACCCACGGTGGAAAATGACAAGCATCCATGTACATACTAGGAACAAAACATTCGTTCACCTCTCATACTAGTGGAGGCTTGAATTTAAGGATCAAATGGAAGATGATGTAATCAATAATTTTATAAGTCAGCCACCCACAATTGGGAATTTAAAATGCCAAATGATGAAAATAGTCCTTCAAGACGAAGCTCAATACGATCCCATGACAGACCTCGAGGGTCAACATATTCCCACAACCGCTGTGCATAACAACATACCTATTGAGATTGAGCCAGGAAAGTTTTTGAATATTAATGAAAATTTGGATTATGACAAAAAAAAAAAACTCATAAAAATCTTTCGGAAGTAACAAGGGGCATTTTCTTGGGATTACCCAGACATGGAGGGTTTATACCCTCAGCTACACGCTCATCACATTTATACCGAAAAGGAAATACGTCCCATTAGACAACCTCAGTGAAGGCTAAACCCGTACTTAAAAGAGACTATAAAAGAGGAGCTGTAAAAGCTATTAGATGTAAATTTCATTTATCCTATTTGAGATAGAAAATGGGTCTCCCCTCTGGTAGTCATCCCTATAAATAATGGGAAATGGAGAATCTGCGTGTATTACAAGGAATTGAATAAAGAAACGCAAAAGTACCACTTCCCCCTCCCCTTCATTGACCAAGTCATGGAAACATTGGCAGGGAAACGGTTCTTTTCCTTCCTTGAAAGTTTCAGTGGTTACAATCAAATCCAGATAGCCCCTGAGGGCTAGGATAAGACAACCTTTACCTACCCATGGGGTACTCACTACAAGGAAAAGACTCTCTAGCAGAGGTTATAAAGGAGTTTTTTAGTGTTATAAACTTGGTGAAAATTGTCAAAAAAACATTTGCTACAACATCCGTTTATGGTTACGGAGGTTTTGGTGGAGCTTTTAACAAAAATTCAAGACCATTAAAAAAAAATGGGCAACCGGAGGTTATTACAGATGTGTTTTGCATCAGTGCGCTACTCTTCCTTTAACACACCAGTGCATACATGCCGACGATGCCCCGGGGCTATCTTAGTCCAACACACTAGGACATTCAGGTGTAAAACCACACCAGGCGTAGTGTTGGTCATAAAATGCATGGGGCCATTCTAATTGTTCTTGGGATTTCTGTGGTGCCCATAGGTCGTATCAACGTACTAGTGTGCCGTATCATAGAAAGGCACCGAGATTTATAATTGGTAACTGTATTCGTGCGGTGCCCATAGATCGTAAAAATGCACCGATACTTATAGATACGTAAACGCCCCGGTGTGCAGTATCATACAAAAACACCAATATTGATAACTAGTATCGGTATTTGTGTCATTCCCATAGATCGTATAATGGCACTGGTGCATATAGACACATAAACGCATCAGTGTACAGTTACTAACACACACCGGTTTTCATGTTATATTTTTTAGAAACATCGACCTGTGACAATCCAATTATTGTGATTGTTTTAAATTCATTATTCATCAAAAGTCGACACATATTATAACAATATTAATATTAATTATATTTTATTAATGCATTTGAGAACGACAATGGAGAACGCAATAGAATAAATTAAAACATATGTTATGATTATATATGTATATGTATATGTGTGTATATATATATATGACAATCTTTATCATACAAAATGGGACAGTTATTGGTATCCCTTTGTCTTTCAATTGGGACACTATGTCCATTGCATTAAACAAAATGTCTGATTTCATAGAGATATATATTTCAAAAAATAAAACGCCTTGTTTTGATATCCAAACATAGTGATCATCATTCTTTGCTTGAATTTTTGTCACTGCTAAAGCTACTTCCATGATTTGGGTTATTTTCAGGAATGTTTTATTCATGGCGTTGGCTATTTTCTTCTTCTTCACTTTCCATCTACAAACATAAAAATAAACTGAAATAAGTGTATATACATTGGTGAGGATAATGAAAATTTCAATATTAAATAATATACATCAATGTAAATTGAAAAGAAAAATGACATACCATAGCAACAATTGACTCATAAATTATACACATTCTTTCAAAGCCATGTACCATGCCATCTTTCAAAATTTCATCTATTGGCGTAGTTCCATACTTTGTTTCCTGCAATTTTTATACCCCATAACAAATCATATGTTTAATATAAAAGATGTTTTTGTTCTATTAATTATAGACAGAGCTAAGTAAAACAAGATCGATAGGTGCTTAAAATTCCACAATTAAATTATGATATGCCAACATATACTCACAGCCCATATTTAACCCAATTTCAATCAATTCATTTGATGTTTCTTCTTTGTATGTTAGCACCTATTTGAAGACATGCAATGATAATTTTTGTAAAACAACTTAAAAAATACAAAAATGAAATCTAGTTAAGTTGTTATAAGGAAGTAACAATTACTCACAAACTTAGAGACCAACGATTTTCTTCCTTGTCGTCCTATTTTATGTGCTAAATGGGTTCCATTTTCTTTTCTTTTCTGCAAGAAAATTCTTGAAAATTAATATTTAATGCTATTTTTTTATGTATTGTACCTAATGATCGAAAAATTCAATGATTACATATTACATTGAAGCACATTGTTGTTTTTGGAAAGAACGTCTATACATTCATTCCACTAGATCCCTCAAAATTTTGTAAAATTTTTTCCCCTTTCGTTAACTTCCAACACCACTCTAGATGAGCTAAGGAGTAATTGATTTTCATTTGCATGTCCTATTTTTTTCTTTTCTTAGAACAATATCCCTTTTCTGAGTTGTTGGTCCCTATACAACATTAAATAGATGTGAATTAGTAGACTGTTTGACACATGTTATATAATAATTCTAAGTATATTATTAATGATAATAAAAAAAAGAAACTCATATTGGATCGATAGTATTTTTTCATTCACCTGATTCATCCTTTTGCAAATTTTCCATTAAACGTTTACGCTCGTCTGGTCCTAGATCAGAAATAATCATATCGAGCAGCATCATTTTGTGGCTCTGCATGATACAGAGTAAACAATACATAGTATTTAAACCTACATATAGTTCAAAAAAATTATTTTTTATAAATAATTTACAAAGAACTTGTATTTTTTTTCTTTTCTTGATGTGTTAACACTATTTTTGTTATTTGATCTCTTGTTAGAAATTTCTTTATCAATCTAAAACCTGTATCATATCATTCATTAATATATTTATAAATAAATTCTCAACTTTTCAGGTAGAAAATAAATCTCAAGGTACCGGTGTGCCTTTCACGAGGTTTGCACCGCCGCGGTGCGTGGGGATATTAACAACGCACCGCAAAATAGTATAATACACCGTATGGTGCATTGGGTATTGTAAACACACCACAAAAAATAGTGCAATAGACCTAATAGTGTGTGGGGTATTCTAAACGCACCGCAAAAATGGTGTAATACATCGTACAGTGCTTTCCTAGTTAAATGGAGCACAGGAGCCCTATTTCAGATTTGGCGCACGAATTTAGAAATAATTTTTTCATTTTTTTTACTATAGTACTTTTACGATGCGCTGTATAATACAGACCACTGGTGCGATATAGTACGCAGGGCGCACCGATAAAGAAAAATCCATTTTTTCAAAAATTCACGCAATGACCGAATGGATTGGGATCCGACTATGCAAGTCATCTCGTGGGTTGGACGTCAATATAAAATGAAAAACCCTAATTCTGAAATCACAGAAACAAGGAGAAGAAAGGGAAAAAAGAAAAAATATGAAGGGTTTAAGGTAAAAATGGATAAAACTGGTGAAAAAAAGTAAAAAAACAATGAAATTTAATCACGAGATGTTTTCAAATTCTATGATACAGGGTTTGAATCACTAGAGGTTTGGCTTGTGATTGTCTAAATAATTTTGTTCGAACGTATTTCGCTGCTCCATAGTGCCCTCCTACTCTTTTGCTCATGTATGTCTCCTGCAAATATCTGGCTGAAAATTTTAGTAAAAATAGTGAAATAATGAAAAGTGTTTAGTATTTAAAGAATTATTTTATGAAATTAGATTTTTGAAACTATTTTTCCGCCCATTTTTCAAATTGCCTCTTTTTTTTCACTTAAAGAAAATAGAGTTGCTTTTTTTTTATTTGCCTTTATTTGCTACCAGTGCGGAAGAGTTGTGACACACCGGTGTGTCTCATTTATACGACGCACCAATGCGTGTTAGGATGATAAGTGCACCGGACTGTATAAAGTTCCTTTTTTTATGTAAGATCATAATAAAATAATGATAATTATAAAGTACATGAATTTATTTTCATTATTTTCTAAACTTTATTATCTTACAAAAATTCCTATTATTCTAGATTTGATATTTTACAATTATTTGCAAATTTACAAATTTAAATATTTTAATAAAATCATTTCACTTTAATAGAATTAAAATTTTACAAATATTTTACATACAATTACAATTAGAATTAAAATTACAATTACAGTTTTACGTTAATTTCACACAAATGAATTACTATTAGAATTAGAATTACAATTTTAATTTTACATACAAATACATTTACAATTTTACATAGAATTACATTTACAATTACAGTTATAATTTTACAAATATTTTACATACAATTCAATTAAAACTACAATTTTACATACAATTAAAATTTAAATTACAATTACAACCACGACATAATATTTAATAATTATCATGGTCATTTGATATTAAATTAATTAATAAACGTCATCACGATCATGATAACCATCATACAAACATCATATTCGACTAATAAACACATTCAAACATCAAATTAACGTTATATATTAAGATCATCACAACAAAAACATCCAATATACATCTCAATATCTCAAATAACTCATGCTATCACATATACACATCTATCTGCAAGCTAAACATTAAATGAACATATCTAACATGACCTAACAATATGCGCCACATCATGATGATCACCAACATGAAAATTAAGTCCAACTGCAACATGAACATAAAATACATGGACCATATATATATATATATATATATATATATAATTGAATAATGTTAAAAATATACAATTGTAATATAAGTGTCATGGATCAGGCGCTGGTGGTAGTATAACAACATCAATAGCAGTACTACAAGTGGATGCTTGTTCAGTAAAGATGGGTGCAGCCTCGACAGCCGATGGTCGAGCCTGCTCATGATCATGATCACTAGTACTGATGGATGCATCCGCTAGTGGTAGTACAACATCAATGTGAGCAATAGTAGTGCAGGCCTGCTCAATCAATAGTGCAGCCTCGGCAGTTAATGGTCCAGCCTACTCATGATCATGACTAGTACTCATGGAAGTAGCTGTAGGCTACTGACTGGACGTGGCCGATGGTCCAACCTCAACTCCATGATGAATGTCAAAGGCTGCCAGTGGAGTGTCATGCTCATCAGGTGTGCCGTGAGGTGAGTAATCATAAGATGCATGTGAGTCGCTGCTCACAGACTCATGTCCATCACATGTCGTGGCTCGACTACGCCTATAGCTACAGAAAATCCTCCTGAGTCGCGTAACAGCTGTTGTAGCTCCTACGACATGCTGCATCAGGCTGTACATGTCACGCAGAATGCCTCTCCACATCCGTAATAGCCTTTCATTGGCCTGTATGTCTCTGTAATGAGCATGCCTCATGCCCGCATCAACAATCAATGCACCGAGTTTGTTGGCCAACTCCATCCTATATCTGGTCTCAGGTCAATCACGCCTAGCAAAAGGCAGCACCGGTGCACCATGATAAGTAGGAGGATGTCTCTCTGTTGCACCGGCCTCATCCTCCTCATGATCATGCCCGACATCAGCCATATCTTGATCGTCATCATCAGGATCCACACCTGGATCATGTGGTGGACCCGACATCTCCTCGCCATTAAAAGATCCAATGTTTGCAAAATATATACAGGTACACAAAAATCATTAGACAATTTCATTACACAATTTAATAAAAACAAGTTAATTAAGAACATGTTATAATAAATATAAATAAAATAGTAATATTACCTCTATCATCTGGCAGCTCATCAGTTGTGAAGAGGATGTTGGGACACCCTCACCAATCTAAGCCAGCATAAGGACATGGGACCATAATGAAGGGATGCAGCCCATCAACACTGGCTAGTAAGTCCAGTGAATCATATGATATCTTGGCTGGAAACAAAGTGTCTCTCCTCTTGGGCATCATTTTCCCCCACATGTGCATCTAGGCCTCAAACATCGGCCTACGAGGCCGTCGAAAAAAACTAGGTCTCATCTCTGGAAACCTCTCAAAAAATAAACAAAATAGCTCTGAATAAAAAGGGAAGTTGACACTCCCTTATGCATGAGCACGACATCTATCTAAGGCCATACAAAACTGCTGCAAAAAAATGGCAGACCACCTCACAAGTCATGGCTATTGTACTAAAGAATCAACATAATATAAAAGCGATCAACTAATGCGTTACCCATCATTGGTGTTATGTGAAATGGTCGAAATGATAAGGGAGAGGCACTACACAACTTGTATACCAAAAGCACCTATACATAACTGACCTTCAGGTACCTGAAACTCTGAAGGATATAGTACATGTTCTGAAATGTATCTCTGGAAGTAAACTAACTGACTCCCTGCTACACAACTAGTTGGCACATTTGGGAATGAGGGGAAATCCACCCCTCTCCTCAATATTCCTGTAATAAAATAAATATCCTCCTTAGTGGGTGTGTACCACTAGTCAGGACCAACCTGGAAAGCTTGTCAGTGGGCATTCCATCTGCAGATAAGATATCTCAAAAACACATTGTGCGCCTTTGGGGAAGTAGCCTCCTCATAGAACTTGAGGAGGCCTACCTGCCTAAGGATCTCCTAGGTATCTGCAGTAATAGGGCGAGAGTATGCATATCTCTCCCTCTCTTAGGCCTCCCATTAGTGAATCATGCCATACCACTCAACCTGTTGTTGCTGCTCTTCCTCCTCTTCTCTCTGAATCATTGCCATATTAAATAATTTTTTTTTATTAAAATAGACATGTATTTAGGAATATACATATACATATTTTTTTTGAAAAAAAATAGACAGACAAGTTGGTGCGCCATAAAAACAGTCACGCACAGGTCACAGTGCGTCTTAAGAATGTAGAGTACTGGTTCCAGTGCCCTTAATGAAATACAATGCACCGGCCTCGGTGTAGCTATCTATTTTTAAAGCACCGTTAACTTCATCAAAGTTCAGAATAGCTGTGCACTGACTGAAATATACGCCCCAACACGTATAGTCGTGTCAACGCACCAACTTCATGAAAATTACATAGCCGACGGTACGGTCTTTTACTCGACCGCACCATTGACCCTCTCAGAATCCAAAATGCGGTGCGTTGACATACCGCGGGGTGGATAATTCCATCAACGCACCGCACTGTGATTCCTATGGTCAACGGTGCACCTGGATAAACAAATAAGTGCACCGCCTTTTATTTTATATTTTTATTTTAAAACTATTTGGGGCGCCTTTCAGTACCGCCCCAGAAACGGTGTGGATACCATTAGCACCGGTGGCAGTGCGACCTGTAAATTTTACAGGCAGCACCGCTATCCAGTGCGAGTCGAAAAGCTCCGGCGCACTGCGTGACAGTTTTTTATTTTTATTTTTAATGGTTATTTCAATTTCTAATCCGCTAAAAGGCTTAACTATGTAAAAACTAGAAAAATACTTGTACATTTCGCCGTTGAAGAGGCATATTGGCTGTAAACTTTGTAAAATAAAATTTTCCCACCGTTTTTCAAAATGCAAGTTGAAGATTAGGGGCCAATGTAGAGTAGCAGTGTGTGCAATTGGTGCAATGAGAGCACCGATGTCAGGGCGGCTCAGACAAGGGGAAATGACACTAGTGCTTGAGAGCTCTGGAGCACTGAGGAAAGTGAAATGAAGTTTTTTGGACGTAAAATGTTTTTTATTTAACCCTGTTTCAGTGCGCGGGGTTTTATAGGCGCACCAGTATGCTTACCTACAACCGCATTTGACTATGTCAAATTTGGTGCATTGTTTATAATGTACCAGGGTGGTTCCCTAAAATCGCACCAGGATGTTTTAGTTTCGACGTGAAATTTTGATGATCCAGCAGGGTGGAATATCCGTAAAGCACCGGTGTGGAATAGTCATAAAGCACCAGTTTTTTTGCCTTAATTTTATTTTTTTTATGTAACACTATTCCGGTGCGTGCGGTTTATCGGTGCACGGGTGCTCTTGGATAAGAACGCACCGATGTGTTTCTGTTTTGGCGTGGTGTTTTATGATGCATCGACGTGGAAGAGTGGCGAAGCACCGGTGCGTTACAGTAATAGGAGGCATTGGATGTGTGTTTATGTCATGCAAGTTATCCGATGTGCCAATGTCTCATGTGCACCGGTGCATTCTTTATTAGGGCCTACACTGGCAATTGAGAGCTCAGGAGCTCTGGAAAACTAAAAAATCCGGGTTATTTCACCGTATTTTTTTATTATTTAACCCTTTACCGGTGTGCATTCTTTATAGGTGCACCGGTTCTGTTTCTTACAAATGTACCGGTCAGTTTGTGTTTTGGCGTGATGTGTTATGATGCATCGGTGTGGTTTCTTTCTACTGCACTGGGTGGTTTCGATTTTGGAATGGTGTTTTATAATGCGCCAGTGCAAAAGATCTGTAATGCACCGGTGCTATAGAATAATAAGACGCACAGGGTGGGTGTGTACGGAGTGCACGGTGTCTGGTGTGTCAATGTTTTGGTCCGCACCAGTAATTTCTCGGTTCCAGAGCACCGGGGTGACGTGTAATGATAAGCACACCGAGAGGAAACCATCCACAAAACCCTCCACTTGCTAACCTCCTCTAGTAACCTTGGCTAGAAACAGATGTATGTGGTATTTTTCTGTGGGGTTCCTCAAAAACATCCTCTAGAGGGTCTTTTCCTTGTAGTGACACTTCCTTATAGATTTTTACCATTTGGGTTATGTAATGCCCCGACGACATTTCAGAGAGCCATAATCAGCATTTTTTCTGACTTAATAAATGAGGGGCTTGAAATCTATATGGATGACTTCACACCATATGGGGAGGATTTTGAAAAAGCTTTAGAAATGCTAGAAAAGGTGTTGGAGCGATGTATTGCTACTAGGTTATGTCTGAGCAATGAAAAATGTAACATGTTGATGACCGAGGGAGTGATCCTAGGTCACTACATTTCTGCAGCAGGAATACAGGTAGATCCGGATAAGATAGAGGTAATCCTTCTATTAGATACACCCTGTACACAGAAATAGGTACACATTTTTTTGGGATATGCAGGATATTATCGCAGATTTATAAATAATTTCTCACAAATAGCTGCACCTTTGTATGCATTAACTAGAAATGTTGAATTCCATTGGAATCATAAATGTGACAATTGTTTACAGATTTGAAGAAACTAGTCTTAACAGCAGCAATTCTACGAGGGCCTAACTGGAAACTACCTGTTCACATCTCTTCAGATGCATCTGACACAACAATAAGGGCAGTCCTTGGCCAAGAAGAAGACATAAAACCTTATGCCAGTTATTGTATCAATAAAAACCTCACTCTTGCTGAATTAAATTATAAAATGAATGAAAAGGGGTTCATAGCTGTTATTTATGCTATTAATAAATTTTGGCACTATATAACTGGCTATCAATTACTCCTGTATACTGATCACTCTGCCATTATATATTTATCCAATAAACCAATCACGAATGGAATAATAACTCGTTGGTTTTTTTTATTAAAGGAATTCGATATAACAATCAAATATCGTCTAGGAAACGAAAACGTAGTGGTAGAATTCCTGTCTAGGGTTCCAAAAATAGACGACATGGTAGCAGTCGATGATCAGTTACCTGATGAAAATATATTTATTGTAGCAGTAAAAAAACCATGGTATGCAGACATGGAAAATTACTTGGTAGTAGGGAAGCCACCCAGACATTTAACATCAAGAGAACAGAAACTGATTGTACAACACATCACAAGATTCTCTTGGATTGGTGGATACCTCTTCCATACAGGGGCCGAGATGCACATATGCAGATGCATAAGAGAGGACGAAATCTATGATGTCTTACGAGCCTGTCACGATGAACCTTGTGGTGGCCATTTTGCAGAACGTAGAATGGGGCATAAAGTGTTAAAATTAGGCTATTATTGGCCTACGATTTTCAAAGACACAAAAAAATATGTCCAAGCCTGTGATAGCTGCCAAGGAATGGGCCGCTGAGGCCAAGCGGATGAAATGCCTTTACAACCACAATTAGTAGTAGAACCATTCGAACGATGGGCACTGAACTTCGTTGGACCATTGAACCCACCATCAAACTAGAAAGTCTACATGTTGGTTGCCACAGATTATGTAACCAAATGGGTAGAAGTAGTGGCCTTCTCAAGAGCCACGGAAGAATCGGTGATTAACTTTCGTTTTGAGATGTTCATGTGATATGGTTTGCCACGGGAAGTGATAACCAATGGGGGGTCATAATTCATAGGTAATAAAATTACAACTACCCTAATGAATCACCATATCATCCATAGAGTTATGTCTCATTACCACCCATAGGAAAATGGGCAGGTCAAAAGCACCAACAAATTCCTGGAGGAAATCCTTACCAAAACTGTATAAGCACATTGTCGGGACTAGGCCGCTAGATTACTAGAAGCCTTATGGGCTTATCATACAACCTGGTGAAACATCACTAGATATTCACCATATCAGCTAGTATTTGGGAGAGAGCTTATATTTCCTATTGAATTTGAAATTAAAACTCTAAAGACATCCCAGGAGGTGGGGCTGGACTTAATAGAAGCCCAAGCTAGTAGTATTCAACAAATAAATGAATTAGACGAAATACGACTACTATCCCTGCAATTCATAGTGATTATCCAACAACAGTAAGCTAAGTGGCATGACAACCTTACCAAGAAGAAGGTATTTCAAAAAGGAGATTGGGCACTCCTCTATGACTCTAGATTCCAAGATTTTCTAGGAAAACTACAAAGAAGGTGGCTCAGTCCATACGAGATTCAGTAAGTACAAAACAATGCCACAGTCACCTTGACTACCATATATGGGTCTGGTTCAAAATTTTGAGTCAACGGGCATAGAGTACGCCTCTATCGCAAACCTCTCATGAAAGAATCTTTTTGCCAACAAGTACGAAATGAAGCCACCATCCAACTTGTGGCACAAGGCGGTGATAAGCCCAGAAAATCAAGTACGTGAGACCTTTGCTACCATCATTTGTAAATAATGTATATAAATTCCTTACCTTGTTGTACATTCTTCATACTCAAAATTTTTCTCCTCTCATCCACTTGTGAGTTATGTTTTTATTTTTCTCGTTGTTTAATACTCGAACGACTGTTGTTTAGTCCTCGAATGACTATTGTTCAACCAGATTGAATAGCCATGTTTTTGTATTTTTATTTTTCTTGCTGTTTAATCGCTGAACGGCTACTATTCAATCCAATTGAATAGACTCTATTCAATTAGATCAAACAGTTGTAAGTTTCATTTTTTCTCTTCTTGTTTAATACTCAAACAACTATTATTGAATCGTCGAACGACTGTTATTCAACCGGATTGAATAGCCGTGTTGTTGAATTTTTATTTTTCTCGTTGTTCAATCCCTGATTGGCTGTTGTTCAATCCAATTGAACAACTGTTGGTCAATTAGATTTAATAGGTGTAAGTTTCATTTGTTTCTTGATGTTCAATTGTCGAATGACTAATCTTCAATCGGATTGAATAGTCATGTTTTTGCGATTTTATTTATCTCGTCGTTCACTCCCTGAATGATTGTTGTTCAATCGGGTCGAACAACCATGAGTTGCATTTTTCTCCCTGTTAAATACTTGAATGAATGTTGTTCAATCCTCGAACGACTGATATTCGACTGAATTAAACAACCATATTTTTTGTTTTTCCCCCTTGTCGTTCAAACTCCCCGAACAACTGTTGGTCAATCATATTGAACAACTGTTGTTCAAATTGAACAACCTTGTTTTTACATCCTATTATTCCCCTTATCCAACACCCTTTCCCTAATCTATACTCGAGCTATAAAATGCATCTCTGAGTAGGGAATGGCAGTTGAAGAATACAAGGAAACATTAAAATTACCAATATGGTGATTCCTTGGGACTATAATCCTTAAACAGGAAGCTGACATTGTAAATGCATGAAATGAAAGACTAATTCCTCCCCATTTCAAATATGTTATCATAAAATACATGACCGCATGATGCCATATCTTTCTACACTATTCGAGTATTATTTTCCTCCAATATGAAGAAACAGGAATAAGGGGTATTAATTGTATTGGCATTCTTTTACTTCTCTCACCATCCCTAACTCTTAAGGAGTTAATAAGCCTCCCTTCATGTATAGAAAGAAACTATTATGTGTTCATGAAAATTGTCAAGAGAGGATAGGGGGTCTCATCACGAGCCAACCTACCATGATCATAGGGACTTAACAAGTGGCATGCCCACAATGGCCACCACACCAGGGTAATGACCTTCTCATCTCCTTGAAGGACAGGAGGTCTCATCACGAGCCAGCCTGATCACTCTGTTATGATCCTAGTGAATGGCACTGTGACTATTTAGCTACCACACCAGCACAGTGACCTCCTTATAAACCAAAATGTTATGATTCAAAAAGAAGTATTGTGCTTACATGCAAATTTTCAAGAGAGGATAGGGGGTCTCATCACGAGCCAGCCTACAATTTTCATAAGAGATTAGTAAGTGACATGCCCACAATGGCCACCACACTAGGGTAATGACCTTCTCATATGTTTGAAGGACAGGAGGTCTCATGATGAGCTGGCCCAATCAGTTTTCTACAACTCTAGTGAGTGGCACTATGGTTATCTGGCTATCATACCAACATGGTGACCTCTCCACAAAATTGGCAGAATAACTATTTTTACATAAGGATCTTGGCTCATTCTTTTGGGTTAAAATAGCAACCCTCTCGAGGCTATGAACACCTGCTGGCAGTAGTGGCTCTACTTATTGTATGAAAGTATGTTTCATCAATAACCAATTACTCTTATATATTCTTTATCTTCCATTCTTCTTCCATAAGCTATTACTCGAATTA
This sequence comes from Pinus albicaulis, assembly GCA_034641835.2. NCBI lineage: Eukaryota > Viridiplantae > Streptophyta > Pinopsida > Pinales > Pinaceae > Pinus > Pinus albicaulis. The sequence continues at coordinate 1,423,115,426 of CM076570.1, forward strand.
GTGATAATTATAATCTACCACATGAATAACTAACATAGATATGCTTACATATTTGAACCCTGGGATGACAACACCAATCATTACCTGCCTCAGTCTTGCTTCCGTCATACCTTTTCATTGAAGAAGGGCATCATAACATAATAATAGTTATATTTTTTCCTCTCCCTTCCTGGTCACTTCCGCACAAGATACAATTATGGGAAAACTTCCAAATCCAACCTTTACACTACGTATGCTCGTAATTACTCAACCCCCTGAAACTTGAAAGCCACGACGATCTCCTTCACGTACAGGTCATTATTATCAAATCTTGACATTCCCCGTTCGCATTCATGATTGGCCAAATCCCTCTTGTACTTGAGGACGTGGGCGCCCTTAATTCGATGGAGGGGGTGTAAATAGTCTTAAATTGGCAAGCATGCAAAATTTCTGCACAAATCCCATTAGATACATCGACAAGACTAGAGGAACATTGAAATTAAGGCATGAAGTTACCTACATAGAACCAAAATCTCTCTTTCACCTCCATAAAACATTCATTCAAAGCAACAGAGCTGAGAGAGAATATAATCAGAGGTAGAGGCCCAAGAAAACATACTAGCTATGGGAGAAAATTCCCTTTAGAATGAGCTTGCAAACTTTCCAATTTCAGATGCAGCTAGCAACATCCTCCGGCAAACTGGCTAGCTAATATATGTACATGGATTACAAGGATTCGACATGGAAATTGCAATTGACTTTTTGTAAAATCTACAAGAAGGTCAGACCAGAATCAAGGGTCGAATTATACTAGTCACAAAGGAAATTATTGCTGGAGTCTCTGGAATACCAACAGAAGGAGAAATATGGACATAGAGACATCTCCTCCTACGAGAAGAAGTAGCAGCATACTAGGATCTGGAGGAGCCATTGGAGAGAAAAGGGAAAGGGATTAACCCTACCTCTCTACACCAACCATGGCAGGAGCTGACAACATTAATCCAAAGGTTCATTACATGCGACAAATGTCAATATGTGGTAAAACCTCGTCAGCTTAAACTTCTAGCTGTACTTAAGAAAAAAATTTCAATTAACATGCCTACTTTCTTAAATTATTTATTGCATGACACTGTTGTTCTCTTAAGAAGAGCCAAAAATCTTCAAGAAGTAGTTAGTCACCACGACACTAGTACAATTGGCGGAAATTCTAACACTTTGGTTCTGACACTTTTGACCAAATGTCGGAAATTTCCCTAAATTTTATCAATTTTTCAAATCCCACCCATAACTGTCGCAATTCTGATGCTTTTCTACAAGTGTCGCAATACCGATACTTAGAGGTAAGCGTGGGTATTGTGACACTTGTATAAAAGTGTCGAAATTGCAACAATTTGGGCAAAAGTGTCGGAATTGTGATGACTAAGAGCCAAGTGTCGATATTGTGACGGTAAGAGGCAAGCGTCGCTATTGTGATGGTATGGGCGAAAGTGTCACAATTACGATGGTAAGAGGCAAGCGTCGCTATTGCGACGGTAAGAGGCAAGTGTCACTCTTGCGACGGTAAGAGGCAAGCGTATCTATTGTGACGGTTTGGGCGAAAGTGTCACAATTGTGACGGATAAAAGCTATGTGTCGCTATTGCGACAGTTTTATTTTGAGTTTTTTAGACAGTTGTTCCTTTGTGTTTTGTTCTTTAGCCATTTTTCAATGAATTCCCATAACAATTCTATAGTTATCTCATGTTTGAGTTGAATGGTAAACGAATAATCATCAATCTCCTTTAGTTCAAACAAAATTTTATGCATCGTAGTTTCTTGGTATTTATTTAAAAAGTGTTTTAGGGATTTACATTGGTGACACACCTTTGTTACAAAGAATTTATCCAACACATAATAAGGAAAAATTACAATCTTTCCTTTAATGCCGAAAATCCCTATGTATGAGATTTTTTCTTGACATTTAAAAAAACCTTTCTCAGAAAGAAAGGATATACCTTCTTGAGATTATTTGTCAATGATAGAGCTAGCTGAGAGCATTTTATTAAAACTCTATTATGAAATCATCCGGTCGGGAACATCGTGTCGCGCCGTGTAAGGTCGCCCGACCGAGCGCGTTCAAGTCAGGTCATTTCATTTGAGGGCACTCGTATCGGTTTTGCTAAGTTGTGACCGCCGGGGTGCCCTGTACTACAAGTTCAGGTGGCCCGTTTTCCATAATTTGATCCCTTGTGGCATCGTTCGTTTTGGCGCGTCGGGTCGCACCATGTTAGGTCGCCCGATCGGGCGTGTTCAGTTCGGGTCATTTCATTCGAGGGCGCTCTTATCATTTTTGCTAAGTTGTGACCAGGCGCATTTGAGGGTGCTCGTAGCAGTTTTGCTAAGTTCGTGTGACCGCTCGAGTGCCGTGTGCACATTTGGGTGGCCTGTTTGCCCTTTTCTCCCTTATGGCATCGTTCGGTCGGGTGCGTCATGTTGCGCCATGCGAGGTTTCCCGACCGGGCGCGTTTGGTTTGGGCCATTTTTTCGAGGGCGCCCGTATCAGTTTTTCCAAGTTGTGACTGCCTGGGTGCCTTATGCATGTTTGGGCGGCCCATTAGTTGTTTGCTCCCTTGTGGTATATTCGTTCGGTCAGGCGCGTTGTGTCGCGCTGTGTGAGGTCGCTCGATCGGGTGCGTTTGGTTCGGGCAGTTTCGTTCGAGGGCGCCCGTATCAGTTTTGCTAAGTTGTGATTGCCAGGGTGCCTTGTGCACGTTCAGGCAACCCGTTTTCCATTTTTCTCCCTTGTGGAATCGTTTGGTCAGGCGCACCCTATCACGTCATGTGAGGTCACCCGACTTGGCGCGTTCGGTTGGGGTCATTTCATTCGAGGGCACCCGTATCAAGTTTTCTAAGTTCATGTGACTACCCGAGTGCCATGTGTACGTTCAGGTGGCCCGTTTTCCATTTGCAGCTCCCTTATGGCATCGTTCGGTTGGGCGCGTGGTGTCGTGCCATGTGAGGTCGCCCGATCAGGCACGTTCGGTTCAGGCCATTTTGTTCGAGGGCGCCTGTATCAGTTTTTCTAAGTTGTGACCGCCTGAGTTCCTGGTGCATGTTTGGATGACCTGTTTTCTCTTTACTCCCTTGTGGAATATTTGCTCGGTCAGGCGCGTCATGTCGTGCCATGTGAGGTTGCCCTATTGGGCACGTTTGGGTCGGATCGTTTCGTTCGATGGTGCCAGTATCAGTTCTGCTAAGTTGTGACCACACGGGTTCCTTGTGGATGTTTGGGTGGCCCATTTTGCATTTGATCCTTTGTGGCATCGTTCAGTCGGGCACAGGGTGTCGCGCCGTGTGAGGTCACCCGACTGGGTGCGTTCGGTTTGGGAAGTTTCATTCGAGGGTGCCCGTATCATTTTTGCTAGGTTGTGACCGCTAGGATACCTTATGCACTTTAAAGCGGCCAATTTGTCATTTTACTCCATTATGGAATCATTCGGTCAGGTGCGCCCTGTCTCGCCGTGTGAGGTCGCCCGACCGGGCGTGTTCGGTTCAGGCCGTTTCGTTCAAGGACACCCGTATCAGTTTTGCTAAGTTCATGTGACCACTCGAGTGCCATGTGCACATTCAGGCGGCCTGTTTTTCATTTGCATCTCCCTTGTGGCATCGTTCGGTCGGGCCCATGGTGTCAAGCCATGTGAGGTCGCCCGACCGAGCATGATCGGTTCGGGCCGTTTTGTTCGGGGGCGTCCGTATCAGTTTTGCTAAGTTGTGACTGCCTGGGTGCCTTGTGCACGTTCGGACGACCCATTTTTTGTTTGCTCCCTTATCTCATATTCATTTGGTTAGGTGCATCGTGTCCCGCCGTGTGAGGTCGCTTGACCGGGCGTATTTGGGTCGGGTCATTTCATTCGAGGGTGCCTATATCAGTTTTTCTATGTTGTGACTGCTTGAGTGCCTTGTGCACGTTCGGGTGGCTTGTTTGTCATTTTCTCCCTTGTGGCATCATTCGGTCTGGCGCACTGTGTCGCGCCGTGTGAGGTCGCCCGACCGGGCGCGTTTGGGTCGGGTCATTTTGTTCGAGGGCAACCGTATTTGTTTTGCTAAGTTGTGACCATCGAAGTTCCTTGTGCATGTTCGGATGACCCATTTATTGTTTGCTCCCTTGTTGCATATTTGTTCGGTCAGGTGCGTCGTGTCATGCCATGTGAGGTCTCCCAACCAGGTGTGTTAGGGTCGAGCCGTTTCATTCGAGTGCACCGGTATCATTTCTGATAAGTTGTGACCACCCGGGTGTCTTGTGGATGTTCGAGCGGCCCGTTTTCCATTTTATCTCTTGTGGCATTGTTCGGTCGGGCGTGCAGTGTCGCGCCGTGTGAGGTCGCCCGACCGGGCGCATTCTGTTCGAGCAGTTTCATTAGAGGACGCTCGTATCAGTTTTGCTAGGTTGTGACCACTAGGGTGCCTTGTGCATGTTAGGGCAGCCCATTTTCCATTTTTCTCCCTTTTGGAATCATTCGGTCGGGTGCGCCCTGTCGCACCGTGTGAGGTCACCCAACCGGGCGCGTTCGGTTTGGGCTGTTTTGTTTGAGTGTGCCCATATCAGTTTTGCTAAGTTCATGTGACCGCCCGATTGCCGTGTGCACGTTCGGGCAGCCCATTTTCCATTTGTAGCTCCCTTGTGGCATTTTTCGGTCAGGCACGTGGTGTCGCGCCATGTGAGGTCACTCGATTGGGTGCGTTTGGTTCGGGCCGTTTTGTTCGAGGGCACCTGTATCAGTTTTGCTAAGTTGTGATCGCCTAGGTGCCTTGTGCACATTTGGATGGCCCATTTGCTATTTTCTCCCTTGTGGCATATTCATTCAGTCAGGTGCATCGTGTCGCGCTGTGTGAGGTCGCCCGACCGGGCGTGTTCGGGTCAGGCTGTTTCATTCGAGGGCACCGGTATCAGTTTTGCTAAGTTGTGATTGCCTAGGTGCATTGTGATGTTTGTCCTTTTCTCCCTTGTGGCATCGTTCAGTTGCGCGTGCTGTGTCACGCCGTGTGCGGTCGCCTGATCGGGCGCGTTCGGGTCAGGCCATTTTGTTCGAGGGTGTTCGTATCAGTTTTGCTAAGTTGTGACCGCCCGGGTGCCTTGTGCACGTTCAGGCGGCTCGTTTGTTATTTACTCTCTCGTGGCATATTCGTTTGGTCTGGTGCGTCGTGTCATGCCGTGTGAGGTCACCCAACTGGGCGATCTCGGGTCGGGGCATTTCATTTGAGGGCGCCCGTATCAATTTTCTCCCTTGTGGCATCGTTCGGTCAGGCGCGCGGTGTCGCGCCATGTGAGGTTGCCCGACCAGGCGCGTTCGGTTCGGGCCATTTTGTTCGAGGGTGCCCATATCATTTTTGCTAATTTGTGACCACCTAGGTGCCTTATGCACATTCAGAGAGCCCATTTTTTGTTTTCTCCCTTGTTTCATATTCGTTCAGTCAAGCTCGTTGTGTCGTGCCGTGTGAGGTCGCCCAACCGGGCTCCTTAGGGTCTGTCCATTTCGTTCGAGGGCACCCGTATCAGTTTTACTAAGTTCTGACTACCTGGGTGCCTTGTGGACATTCGAGTAGCTCGTTTTCCATTTTCTCCCTTGTGGAATCATTCGGTCAGGTGCGCGGTGTAGCGCCGTGTGAGGTCGCCCTACCAAGTGTGTTCGGTTCCGATAGTTTCATTCGAGGGTGCCTGTATCTTTTTTGCTAGGTTGTGACTGCCAGGGTGCCTTGTGCACATTTGGGTGGCCTGTTTGCTGTTTTGCTCCCTTGTGGAATCGTTCGGTCAGGCGTGCCCTGTCGCGATGTGTGAGGTCGCCTGATCGAGTGTGTTCGGTTCGGGCCATTTTGTTCGAGGGCACCCGTATCAATTTCTCTAAGTTCTTGTGACTGCCCGAGTGCCGTGTGCATGTTCAGGTGGCCTGTTTTCCATTTCTAGCTCCCTTGTGGCATCGTTTGATCGAGCACGCGGTGTCGCGCCATGTGAGGTCGCCCGATTGGGTGCGTTCGGTTCAGGCCGTTTTTTTTTAGGGCGCCCATAACAGTTTTGCTAAGTTGTGATTTATCAGGTTCCTTGTGCACGTTCCGATGGTCCGTTTGCTCTTTTCTCCATTTTGGCATATTCATTCGGTCAAGCGCGTCGTGTCGCGCAGTATGAGGTCGCCCGATTGAGTGCGTTCGGGTCAGGTCGTTTCATTCGAGGGCGTCTGTATCATTTTTGGTAATTTGTGACCACCTGGGCACCTTATGGATATTTGGGCGGCCCATTTTTCGTTTGCTTCATTGTGGCATCGTTCGGTCGAGTGCACGGTATCGCGTCGTGTGAGGTCGCCCGACCAGGTGTGTTCGGTTCTGGTAGTTTCGTTCGAGGGCGCCCATATCAGTTTTGCTAGGTTGTGACTGCTAGGGTGCCTTATGCACGTTCGGGTGGCCCGTTTCTCATTTTTCTCCCTTGTGGAATCGTTCAGTCGGGCGCGCACTGTCGCACCGTGTGAGGTTGCCCGACTGGTCACGTTCAGTTCAGGCCGTTTCATTCGAGGGTTCTCGTATTAGTTTTGCTAAGTTCATGTGACCACCCAAGAGACGTGTGCACATTCAGGTGGCTCGTTTTCCATTTGCAGCTCCGTTGTGGCATCGTTCGGTCGGGCACACGGTGTTACGCCATGTGAGGTCGCCCGACCGGACACGTTCAGTTCGAGCCGCTTTGTTCCAGGGTACCCATATCAGTTTTGCTAAGTTGTGATCGCCCGGGTGCCTTGTGCACATTCGGACAACCCATTTGTTGTTTTCTCCGTTGTGTCATATTTCGTCGATCAGGCACGTCGTGTCGCACCATGTGAGGTCACCTGATCGGGCGCGTTCGGGTTGGGCCGTTTCATTCGAGGGCGCCCGTATCAGTTTTTCTAAGTTGTGACCACCCGAGTGCATTGTGCACATTCGGGCGGCACGTTTTCCATTTTCTCCCTTGTGGCATCATTCGATCAGGCGCGCTGTGTCACAGCGTGCGAGGTCACCCAACCTAGCGCGTTCGGGTTGGGCCGTTTTGTTCGAGGGCACCCGTATTAGTTTTGCTAAGTTGTGATTGCCTGGGTTCCTTATGCATGTTTGGACGACCCGTTTATTGTTTGCTCCCTTGTTGCATATTTTTTTGGTCAAGCTCATTGTGTCACACTGTGTGAGGTCACCCAACCGGGCAAATTAGGGTCAAGTCGTTTCGTTCGAGGGCACCCATATCAGTTTTGCTAAGTTGTGACCGCCTAGGTACCTTGTGGACATTCGGGCGGCCTATTTTCCATTTTCTCCCTTGTGGCATCGTTCGGTCAAGCACGCGGTGTCACGTCGTGTGAGGTCGCCCGACTTGGCGCATTCGGTTTAGGCAATTTTGTTCGAGGGCACCCGAATTAGTTTTGTTAGGTTGTGACTACCAGGGTGCCTTATGCACGTTTCGGTGGCCTATTTTTCATTTTAATCCATTATGGAATCGTTCAGTCAGGTGTGCCATGTCGCACCACGTGAGGTCGCCCGACCGGGCGCGTTCGGTTCGGGCTATTTCGTTCGAGGGCACCGGTATCAGTTTTGCTAAGTTCATGTGACCGCCTGAGTGCCTTGTGCACATTCGGGTGGCCCGTTTTTCATTTGCAGCTCCCTTGTGGCATCGTTCGGTCAGGCACGAGGTGTCGCACTCTTTGAGGTCGCCCGACCGTGCGTGTTCATTTTCAGTCGTTTTGTTCGAGGGTGCCCATATCAGTTTTTCTAAGTTTTGACAGCCCTGGTGCCTTGTGCATGTTCGAAGAACCCATTTGATGTTTGATCCCTTGTGACATATTCATTCGATCAGGCACGTCATGTCACACCATGTGAGGTCGCCCGAATGGGCACGTTCGGGTCGGGTCGTCTCGTTTGAGGGCGCTCGTATCAGTTTTGCTAAGTTCATATGACAGCCTGAGTGCCATGTGCACGTTTGGGCGGCCCAGTTTCTATTTTCAACTCCCTTATGGCTTTGTTCGATCAGGTGCGCGGTGTCGTGCCATGTGAGGTCGCCCGACCGAGCGTGTTTGATTCAGGCTATTTTGTTCGAGGGTGTCCATATCATTTTTGCTAAGTTGTGACCGCCCGGGTGCCTTGTGCACGTTCAGACGACCCGTTTTCTTTTTTCTCCCTTGTGAGATATTCATTCAGTCATGCACATCATGTGGCACCATGTGAGGTCACCCAAACCGGCACGTTTGGGTCGGGTCATTTCGTTCGAGGGCTCTTGTATTAGTTTTTCTAATTTGTGACCACCCAGGTGCGTTATGCACATTTGGGAGAGTTGTTTGCCATTTTCTCCCTTATGGAATTGTTCTGTCAGGCGCGTTGTGTCACACCATGCGAGGTCACCTGAACGAGCGCGCTCAAGTCAGGCCATTTTGTTCGAGGGCGCTAGTATCAGTTTTGCTAAGTGGTGACCGCCCGGGCATCTTGTGAACGTTCGGGCAGCCCGTTTGCTGTTTGCTACCTTGTGGCATATTAGTTCGGTCAGGCGTGTCATGTCGTGCCATGTGAGGTCACCTGACCGGGCGCATTTGGTTCATTTCATTTGAGGGCGCCTGTATTAGTTTTCTCCCTTGTGGCATTGTTCGGTCGAGTGCGCGGTGTCACGCCATGTGAGGTTGCCCGACCAGGTGCATTCGGTACGGGCCATTTTTTTCTAGGTTTCCTATATCATTTTTGCTAAGTTATGACCGCCTAGGTGCCTTATGCACATTTGGATGGCCAGTTTTTTGTTTTCTCCCTTGTTGCATATTCGTTTGGTCAGGCGCATAGTGTCACGCCGTGTGAGGTCGCCCAACCGGGTGCGTTTGGGTCGAGCTATTTTTCTCGAGGGTGCCCGTATCAATTTTGCTAAGTTGTGACTGCTTGGGTGCCTTGTGGATGTTCGACCGGCCCATTTTCTGTTTTCTCCATTATGGCATCATTCGGTCGGGTGCGCAGTGTCGCGCCGTGTGAAGTCGCGCTTTCAGGCGCGTTCCGTTCAGGAAGTTTCATTCGAGGGCACCCGTATTAGTTTTGCTACGTTATGACTGCTACGGTGCCTTGTGGACGTTCGAGTGGCCCGTTTTCCATTTTTCTCCCTTTTGGAATCGTTCGGTCAGGCACGTCCTGTCACACCGTATGAGGTCGCCCGACTAGCCACATTCGGTTCGGGCCATTTCGTTCGAGGGCGCCCCTATAAGTTTTTCTAAGTTCATGTGACCGCCTGAGTGTCGTGTGCATGTTCGGGCGGCCCATTTTTCATTTTCAGCTCCCTTGTGGCATCGTTCAGTTGGGTGCACGGTGTCGCACCATGTGAGGTCACTCGACTAGGCGTGTTCGATTCAGGCTATTTTGTTCAAGGGCGCCCATATCGGTTTTGCTAAGTTGTGACCGCCTGGGTACCTTGTGCACATTCAGACAACCCGTTTTCTGTTTCCTCCCTTGTGTCATATTATTTCGGTTAGGCATGTCGTGCCGTGCCATGTGAGGTTGCCCGACTGGGTGCATTCGGGTAGGTCCGTTTCGTTCGAGGGCACCCATATGATTTTTGCTAAGTTGCGACCACCCGAGTGCCTTGTGCACATTCGCGTGGCCTATTTTCCATTTTCTCCCTTGTGGCATCGTTCGGTCGGGCGCGCTGGGTCGTGCTGTGCGAGGTCGCTCAACCAGCCGGGCATGTTCGGGTCGGGCCATTTTGTTCGAGGGTGTCCGTATCAGTTTTGCTAAGTTGTGACCACCTGGGTGCCTTATGCATGTTTTGGTGGCATGTTTTCTGTTTTCTCCCTTGTGGAATTTTTGTTCGGTCACGCGCGTCGTGTCGCATCATGTGAGGTCACGCGACTGGGTGCGTTCGGGTTGGGTCGTTTTGTTCGAGGGCGCTCGTATCAGTTTGCTCCCTTATGGCATCGTTCGGGCGGGTGCACTTTGTCGTGCCATGCGAGGTCGCCCGACCGAGCACGTTCATTTTGGGCCGTTTTGTTCAAGGGCACCCATATTAGTTTTTCTAAGTTGTGATTGCCCAAGTGCCTTGTGCATGTTCGGGCGGCCCGTTTTCAGGTTGTTCCCTTGTGGAATATTCATTCAGTTGGGCACGCCATGTCACGCCATGTGAGGGTGCCCGATCAGGCACGTTCCTGTCACGTCGTTTTGTTCGAGGGTGCCCGTGTCAATTTTTCTAAGTAATTGTGAGCACCCGTGAGGTCACCCGACTGGACGCGTTCGGTTCGAACAATTTCTTCAACTGTGCCAGTATCAGTTTTGCTAGGTTGTGACCACCAAGATGCCTTGTGCACATTCGAGTGGCCCGTTTTCTGTTTTATCCCTTATGGCATCGTTCGGTCGGGCGCATCGTGTCCCGCCATGCGAGGTCGCTCGACCGGGTGCATTCGGGACAAGTTTTTTCATTCGAGGGCGCCCGTATAAGTTTTGCTAAGTTGTGACTGCTCGAGTGCCATGTCCACGTTCGGGCGCCCTATTTTCCATTTTCTCCCTTGTGGCATCGGCCAGTCGGGTGTGCCGTGTCGCGCCATGTGAGGTCGCCCGACCAGGCGCGTTCGGGTCCGGCCGTTTTGTTCGAGGGCACCTATATCAGTTTTGCTAAGTTGTGACCACTCGGGTGCCTTGTGCACGTTTGGGCAACCCGTTTACTCTTTGATCCATTGTGGCATATTTGTTCGTTTAGGCGCCTCGTGTCATGCCATGTGAGGTCGCCTGACCAGGCGCATTCGGGTCAGCTCGTTTCGTCCGAGGCCGCCCGTATCAGTTTTGTTAAGTTGTGACCGCCCGAGTGCCTTGTGCACTTTTAGGCAGCCCATTTTCCATTTTCTCCCTTATGGCATCATTTTTTCAGGCGCGCTATTTCATGTTGTTTGAGGTCAGCTGACTAGGCGCGTTTAGGTCGAGTCAGGTCGTTTTATTTGAGGGCGCCCGTATCAGTTTTGCTAACTTGTGACTACTCGGGTACCCTGTGCACATTCGGGAGGCCCATTTTCTGTTTATCATTTTCCCTTTGCACATTTGGGTGGCCCATTTTCCATTTGATCCCTTGTGGCATCGTTTGTTTTGGTGCGTCGTGTCCCGCCGTGTGAGGTCGCTTGACCGGGTGCGTTCGGGTCGGGTCGTTTTGTTCAAGGGTGCCCATATCTTTTTTGCTAAGTTGTGACTGCCCGGGTGCTAGCTTGTGCACATTCAGGTGGCCCATTTTTCATTTTATCCCTTGTGGCATCGTTCGTTTGGGAGTGCCGTGTCGTGCCATGTGAGGTCGCCCGACCGAGCGCGTTCTGTTCGGGTCGTTTCCTTCGAAGGCGCTTGTATCAGTTTTTCTAAGTTGTAATCACCGCCCGGGTGCCTTGTGCATGTTCGAGTGGCCTATTTTCCATTTTTTCCCTTGTGGCATCGTTCGTTCGGGCGCGCCATGTCACGCCGTGTGAGGTCCCCCGACCGGGCGCGTTCAGGTCGGGTCATTTTGTTCGAGGGTGACCGTATCATTTTTGCTAAGTTGTGACCGCTCGAGTGCCTTATGCACGTTCGGGTGGCCTGTTTGCTATTTCCTCCCTTGTGGAATTGTTCGTCAGTTCATTTCATGTCGTGCCGTGTGAGGTCGCTCGACTGGGCGCATTCGAGTCGGGTCGTTTCGTTTGAGGGCACCCGTATCAGTTTTGCTAAGTTGTGACTGCCTGGGTACCTTGAGCACATTCAGGTGGCCCTTTTTTCAATTGCTCCCTTATGGCATCGTTCGGTCAGGCCCGCTGTGTGAGGTTGCCCGACCGGGAGCGTTCAGGTTTGGTCGGGCTGTTTCGTTCGAGGCCGCCGGTATCAGTTTTGCTAAGTTGTGACCTCCTGGGTGCCATCTTGTGTACATTTCGGTGGCTTGTTTGCCATTTTATCCCTTGTGGCATCGTTCGGTCGGGCGCGCCGTGTCGCACCGTGTGAGGTTGCCCAACCAGGCGCATTCGGGTTGGGTCGTTTCGTTAGAGGGTGCCCGTATTAGTTTTTCTTAGTTGTGACCACGCAAGTGCCTTGTGCACGTTTGACCATCCTATTTACCATTTGCTCCCCTGTGGCATCATTCACTGTGTTGCACCATGTGAGGTCATTGTGTCGCACCGTGATTGGGTCTTGTCGTGTGAGGCCACCCAAGGAAACACATTTTTACGAGTTGGGTCAAGTCGTGTGATGGTGCCCAATTAGTTGGAAATGAGTTTGGGTTAGGTCAAGTCGGTTCGTGCTGTATTGTAATTAAGGGCGCCCAAGGAAACACGTTTGGGTGGGTCGTGTCGGATCGGGTTGGGTCAGGTCATGCTGTGTGAAGCCACCCAAGGAAACGCGTAGGTAGGTAGGTAGGTAGGGTGGCCCTATCTCCCATCTCCATATAGAGTAATTTGGTCACATATTCTTTCTTCTATGATACTAGTTCCATCTCTCTCTTAAGTCCTATCTCTTGTCCTTCTTCTCTCTCCCTTTCTCTCCTTATACCTCTCTCTCTCTTCCCCAATCTCCCCCCCCTCTCTCTCTCTCTCTCTCTACCCTCCAATCCTCTAAGTATATCCTTGTTACATTGAGATGCAAAGAATAATCAACTAATGTACACAAACAAATACCAATGAAACTATCATCTTAACCCCTAACCCCTTAAACACTAATTCCCAACCCCTAACCCATTTAACCCCCTAAACCTTCAAACCCCTACCACATTTAACCCCTAAACCATTAAAATCTAAACCCTTAACTCCTAACCCCTAAACCCTTAACCCCTAATCCATTTAACCCCCTAAACCCCTAGTAAACCCCTAACCCATTTAACCCCCTAAACCGGCCTAAACCTATAAACCCTTAATCCCTAACCCCTTAAACCCTAAACCATTAAACCCTTAACCCTATTTCCTGACCCCTAACCCATCTAGCCCCCTAAAACCTAACCCCATTAGCCCCTAACTTCCAACCCCTAAAATCCTTAACTGCTAAATCCCCTAACCCCTAAACCCCTAACCCATTTAACCCCCTTAACCCTAAGACTATAACCCCTTAACCCCTAGTCCATTAAACCCTAATTCCCAACCCCTAACCCATTTAAACCCCTAAACCATAAACCTCTAAACTACTAACACATTTAACCCCTAAACCCTAAACTTCTAAACCCTTAACCACTAACCCTTAAAACCTTAACCCCTAACCCATTTAACCCCCTAAACCCCTAAACCCCTAACACATTTAACCCCCTAAACCCTAAACCTATAAACCCTTAACCCCTAGCAACTTAAACCCTATTTCCCAACCCTAACCCATTTAACCCCTATTTGTTGGTTTCTCCCTTGTGCCTTTGTTCGGTCGTGCATGCTGTGTTGCGTTGTGTGAGGGCGATCGACCAAATCTGCCACACTCCTTAATTACCTCTTGTGACCACATGGGTGCCTTCTCCACGTTCGCTCAGCTACTTTTATTTTTGCTCCCTTGTGCCTTTGGTTAGATGGGCGCGCCATATTGTGAGGGTGCCTGCCCAAACGCGTTCAGGTCGGGTCGGGTCGTTTCATTTGAGGGTGGCTGTATCAAATTTCCTGAGTTGTGATCGCACGGGTGCCTTTTTCACATTCGTGCAGCCCATTTTCCGTTTTATCCCTCGTTCCTTAGTTTGGTTGTGCGCGCCATGTCACGCCATGTGAGGGAGCCCGCCCAAATGCGTTCAGGTTGGTTCGTTTCGTTTGAGGGTGGTCGTATCAAATTTGCTAAGTTGTGACCGCACGGGTGCCTTGTGCACATTCGTGCGGCCCATTTTTCATTTTCTCCATTGTGCCTTCATTCGGTAGGGTGCGCCCTATCATTTCATTTGAGGGCGCCCACCCAAACCTGTTCCCCAATCCCCAATCCCTTAACTACTAACTCATTATTCAACCCCTAACCCCTAAATGCACCTAAATCCCCTAACCCCTAACCCCCAATCCTCTAAGCCCTCCAAATTCGACGAATTAGCTTTGAAGAAGTAATTTTTTTCTGCAATATGGTTTTTAAGTTATTTAAATAGAGGTATCTTCTCTAAAGTTGTTTTTTAGATCCGCAATTTCATTTACTCATTTTTGAACAAGGAATATGACACTCTTCATGTCTATGGGATTTTTATCTTGAAGCTCATTATCTATATGAGTATTTGTTGCTTCAAGGGTTTCCTAAACCTCTAAAACCCTAACCCATTTAACCCCTAAACAATAAACCTCTAAACCCTTAACCATTAACCCCTAACCTATTTAACCCCCTAAACTGTAAACCTCTAAACCCCTAACCTCTTTAAGAGCCCGCTTTTTAGCCTCCACATTCTTGAATTTCACAAATGCAAATCCCCTGGATTTGTTGGTATTATTATCATATGAAATCGAACCTTATTCTATCTCTCCATATTTGGAAAAAAATTCTAAAAGCTTATCATTGGTCGTGTCATATGAAAGACCACCAATATAAAGTTTCCTTTGAGCCTGATCTGTACTTTGGCCAAGACCTTTCCTTGCCATGTCTGCCAGATTGCTTACAGTAATCCTCCCATCAATAGTCTTGCTAGGCTCTTTCAATTCCCTTTGAGCAGAATCCATATGCTTAAATGTGACAAAGCCAAATCCTCTTGACTTTCCTGATGGCTTATCCATAATAACAACGCCTTCTTCAATCTCCCCATACTGTTCAAATGCATCACATAGGGTCTGTGAAGAAGTCTCCCAAGCCAATCCACGCACAAAAAGCTTCTGATGAGCCGGTTCCTTGCTTGCAACATCTTTAATTTCTTCTGCAATTGTAGGGTATGAAGAACCTGCATTGACCATCAAAGAGACCAACTGCTCTTTTCCCAGTGGCTCCAACAGCGAGTGTAGATCGTCCTTATTTATTATAGAAAATGTATCTAATTTGAATGAATGAATACATAGATTACTATCATTAAAGAAAAAAAAATGTAAATTTCACTTTTAAAGTAATACTTAGAAATAAGGAAAAAATAATACGTAAATTATAAGGGGAAAAAAAAGAGAGAGAGAGATTAAAACTCCAAATATTTAAAATACAACATAATTTAATAGTGTAAAGTTTAAAACTCCTTTTAATAAATCATGATTATTTAGTAGGGTAGAAGGATTACTATATGAAAAAATTAGTCCGTTATTTACTCATATAATTTTAATTTCTTCTCAAAAAGATATGTTTTATTTTTTTATTGTAAATATTTTTTAACAAATGAGATAAACAAACATTTAATTATTTAGAAATTATTATAATTATTAAAAAATATATATTTTTAAATTAATTTGAATGGCCTTAAAAAAAACACGTGTTTCATTTCAAAATGTCAAAAATTTTGAAATATCAAAAGTTTTAATTTACCTTGTTCATTTCCCTCCGGTTGCATGGTTTTCCCAGGGAAGGAGGGAGAATGCGGCCACACTGTACTCGCCAATTTTGAGGAAGGATGCGAGATATTTGTGCCCCGAGCCGTGCTAATGGATTTGGCACCATGGAAAGTGTGAGGATCTCTACATTTCTCTCAACTCCACAACTCCAAAAACAGGTACTCTTATTCTTCAATACAACAAGAATTTTGGTTGGAATTTTAGTTTTTTCAGGATCTTGTCTCATGGGTCTGATTGTAATTTGTTCTATGGGGACTGAAACCCATTAGGAAACTGATCTAATGAAACAAATGCACAGTGGACTCTGTGGGAGCTTATAAGCCTGATCCACAGGTGTATTTTCCTTGGATCTGCCTCTCCAGGGAAATAATACCCAACTGCAATCTCAATCTGGGTTTTGATCCCTAGCTGGAACTTATATTACCTACACTATTTTGATCCCTAGCTGGAACTAGCCGTAAATATTTTCCAACCAAGGTTAATGTGCCTAGCGTTGGTGACTATCCCCTCAGTTCGAGTGTTGACAATGTCAATCGAACTAGACAGAGAATTGAGATTTTTTGACAATTTTTTATCTTTTCACTCCTTTCATCATGAAAAATGCTCTGTTGCGTTGGCTTTGTACACTTTTGGGCTATTCGGGATGCCTCCTGCAGAAGAGAGTCCAATTCATGAAGCCATTCATTAAAGCTCTTAAGACAGGCCCTAACCTCTGACATCTTACTTCCCTTCCAAGTGATTACTACTCGATAATGCTGGATCTGCCTGGAGATCGCTTCAAGTTCATTACCAATCCTCTCATAGCCTCCATGCTTAATACCAGTTATTTTGGAGACTTCAACTCATCCTTGCGACGAAGTGGATTGTTCATGTGATGAAGTGTCTACTTGAATTTTTTCAATCACTCCCCTCTATAGACAATAGTATATGTAGTCCCCTTCAAACACTCCTTGAAAAATATCCTAATGACGATTCTACTCTCCAATAATAACAACACATAATTCTTTAGAATGATATGGGCACACACTGCGATTAAAACACAAACTTGCTACCACTAATGTGGAGGCTTCCTGAAGTTTTGACAATAAAACTCTGTGCAAGCAAGCCAGCCAACCCTGATATATATAACTGGTCTCATGGAATATATGGTAGGTTGATTTGCCTGGGATTTTCCTAATATTTCTTTCATTCCTGGAATTCTTTTCAGAAAAGAGAAACCACCTTCATTTATATGAAGAAGAATCACATGAGAAAAAAATGACGCTGCCCACTGAGAGCCTGAAACGGACGTCCTGTACTTGCATCATGAAGATCTTTAAATTTTGGAAATTTCAGTAAACAATCCGTATTGGAAATATGGAAATATTGACTTTCCACTGCATAAATAGTTAATATGGAAATAATTATTGGCTGCATCTGTAAAGAGAGTGCAACAAATTACTCTAAGTCTTCCATTTCATATGG
Source organism: Pinus albicaulis (assembly GCA_034641835.2). NCBI lineage: Eukaryota > Viridiplantae > Streptophyta > Pinopsida > Pinales > Pinaceae > Pinus > Pinus albicaulis. The sequence goes on from CM076570.1 coordinate 1,423,132,269, forward strand.
ACGTTCCAAATTCTCTATTTTCCTGCGACTGCCTCACTTTTTTGGAGCTCACGGATTTTCATTTCAAACTACCTTCAGACTTTTCTAGTTTCAGATACCTTAAAACCTATTTTCTATGAGATGTCTATATTATTGATGATATGCTCGAGAAAATTGTAGGAAAATGCCCTCTTCTTGAAAATTTGAGAGTTGGATCGTGTTCTATGGGCCTGAACACTTTGAAAATTTCTTCTCAAAGTCTCAAGTATTTTAATTTTTTGAGGAATCACCATAAAATCCCACTAACATTAACAGTGAATTTCCCGAATTTGGTGAATGTTACAATGCACAACTCAATGTTGAGTTTGGAGCTAAATTCTTGCGGGGATCTGCATTTTTCCACAACAGGGCTTAATGTACTATAAGGTATTTCTAACAGGAACTCTCTGAGAAAAATTATCCTTTGTGGGTGGAGTATTCAGGTGCCCTTTCTCACAGTACTTGGCCATTTTTCCAATCTCGAAGAAATCTCCATGGAAAGAAATTATTTTGAGGTAACAAGTCCAACTATAGGAAGCTTGAGCCTCCCACTATTGACAAATCTCATGAAAGTGCGTATAAGGGTTTCAGGGTTGGATGAGGAAGAAATTGCTCTGATCGGCTGCCTTTTTAGAAATTCTCCTTCTCTGCAGAGAATTAGGAGCATTATTGAAATGTAATCATGGCCTAGAATGTAAATAACTTCACTTGTTAATATCAGATTTATTTTTTGAAAAATCAAAATCTTGGTTTCAAAATTATCAATAAACCAAGGTGCAACAATACCCTAATTCTGTTTCAATGTTTTGGTCTGTCTTTCTGTTTGATTTTAGGGCTGGACAGTTAGAGCTGCACAAGAAATTTCACATGGGACATTCATTTTTGAATATCTTGGAGAGGTCTTAAATGATCAAGAAGCAAATAAAAGAGGAGAAAGGTAAATTTTTATCTTATATTAAATTATGTTTTCCTATTTCTTCATCATAAATGGTTCTCTAACTAAATGTACCTATTGCTTACTGCCACTACTTTTCTTGTTTGTTGTAAATTAATACTATTCAGGTATGACAATGAAGGCTGTAGCTACCTATATGGTATTGATGCCCATATTGATACAAGTTATTTTATTTATGGTGTACAACCATATGTTATTGATGCTACCAAGTATGGGAATGTTGCACGCTCTATAAATCACACGTAACACACATCGTTTTTATTTCTTATTTGTTTCATAACTTTTAAGAATAAGTTTTCATACTGAACATAATATTCCTAAAATCATTTTTCAGGGGCTGAATGTCACTTCTGTACTAGGTTTTTCTTTTCAGTGGCACCAGATTCTTTCCGCTTCAACCATGGGACTAATATCTTTTATGTTTGTGTATTCCAGTTGCTCGCCAAACCTAGTAAATTACCAAGTATTAGTGGAGAGCATGGATTTCCAACTTGCACATATTGGCCTGTATGTGAGTTGAGATGTATGTGGTTTCTTTTGGAGTTATTTTTTTTTGTTGGTGTATGCCTTTATGTGTAAGTTGCACAAATTGGATTGCCTTGAATATCACATCTTCCACTGTTCTTCGTATTGAAATTTTGCTTTTGTTTTAATGAAATATAGAGTGATGTTTTTCACTATAGAAACTGAGGAAGTTTCATATTCATTAACTTAAGTTTTGGGTTGATGTCAGATTGCTTTTGGGGAAGAGCTACCTTATGATTATCGTTACAAGCTACTACCTGGCAAGGGATGCCCTTGTAACTGTGGGGCTAGTAGTTGTCATGGAAGGTTGTACTAGGGGGTGAGTTTGTAGTTCAGCAATCACAAACTCTCTATTGTTTCCTCACATAAATACTATCAATGGAAGTAGGAGAAAAGCTTGTAACGCTTCAGATGGTCAATGTGCATATTTGAGTCTATTAAATTAAGGTGAGGTAAGGATCACAAGATCTTACTTTCACATATATGTTGAAGTTCACCTTCTTATGTGGTATTGAGGCAGAGCCTATGATGTAATATTCTCATAGTTCATTGGAAGTGAATTATAGTATCATCAACCTTTACAGAACGAATTTGTAAAGTGAAAATTTTGTACATCTTTCTTACAATTAGTTTCCAGAACTTAGCTCATGGGATAGCATGTCAATGTGGAATAACGAATGCAAGGAATTGATAGTGAGATAATGCATTAATTAAATTGACATTGAGGTGACCAATAAGTCACAAACATAGTCAGTTTTTCCTTGTTAAGCAAGCCATGTGTTACTCCTTCCATTATTGATCAAATTTGCAAATTTATTCACTGGAGCAGTGAAACAAAACTATGCTTACCATATCTATGTAATTTTCCTACATGAATTGTTCTAATGGTGACCCTTTTCGGGTTGAAGTATTTACAAAGCTTAATGCACTTGAAATGGAAGTAGAAAATGTAGTTTTTCATACCACAGTGTGTCAGTGTGACAAAATCAAACAAGTTCTTGAAAATGGTTGCATGATTGGTGTAAACCCCTTAGTTGAGATTTTTTTCTTATTCATCATTCTGGGAAAATTAAAGAGTTTGCATTTATACAGGGAGTATGTCCATAAGTACAGGTGTGAGGGTGCCAAATACAATTTTCATGTTGGTAAGTGTCTCACCTAAAGAAACAATGATGAAGACAATACCCTTACCATTCAAATCACATGTATTTTTTCGAAAAATTGATGGAGATTGGGAATGCGGATCTTTGCATTAAGTTATCTGATATTCATATTCATGTTAATTTCTCAAATTCCCATATTTTTTTGTTGATTGGATGTTCTATGTAATTAATCATTATGGTCTCTTCTATGTGGAAATAAATCGATATAGAAGTCCATTATTTATTACTGATGGAGTCAAATCCCCTCTCTAACTGCAGAAATAGGTTGGTTCATATGTATTTAATAAAAAATTCCACACGGATATTATGATACATAATTCTAACTTCAGGAATAGATTCATATAAATTTCAATTTGGTGATTATACTCGTTGAAATGGTTTGAAACTAGGGTATAAGAGAGTGAAAAATATGGGAAAAATTTACTTTCAACTTTCTTTTACAATTGTCAAATAGACAAGTATCCGTTTTTGAAGCTCAATAGGACAAAAATTCTTCATATTTATTTCTTTTAGCTCTAAGAGTTATAGAAATACTTGCTCCTTGCTCTTGTAGATTCATTCATGTTGAAAGACAATTGAAAAAGAAAAGAACATACATTAAGGGTGAATGCTATCATATAAATATGCATTTTGGTAGTAAGATTTGCTACTTGTTAGCCTATTCTTGTCTCTGCTGAAGAAAATGGTTCGTAAATTTAACATTATATTTTCTTAAAAGCATTGATCGAATTTACTGAGTATTTTTATCCAAGAGCTTGTTGATAAAGGTTGTCTGAGAATCATATTTGTGAAGTCGATATTATTTACACTGTACCAAACATGAAAATGAACCAGTAGCTGATGCTCAAAATATGGAGTAATTTTTGGCCTTGGTATATAAGCATTCATGGCTTTATTCCAAACACGAAAAAATATTAAACCAGATATAGCCGTTGGTAAAACAATCCACACAAAAATTTTCATTTTTTTTTTAAATTTAACTATTCGTCAGTATACCGATGCTTTATAAGCATCGGTCTTGCGATGCCTTGAGACAAAAATGTTGGTCTTGTGATGCTTTGAAAGCATCGATATTGCGAAACCTTAAAAGTGTGGTTAGCAAAAATGTCAGTCCTGCGACGCTTTGAAAGCATCGATATTGCGACACCTTAAAAGCATGGTTAGACATAGAGTATTGTGACGCTTCTAAAGCGTCAGTATTGTGACACTTCGGAAGACGTTAGAAGAGTGACGGTTGTTTGGAAACGTCGGAAAAATTGTCAGTATTGCGACACTCTGGAAAAGCGTCGGAATTGCGACACTTTGGAAAAGCGTCAGAATTGCAACGTAATGACTAACCACATTTTGTCTGGCCTCTAATTGTCGCTCTTGGGATGACTATGTGTCGGAATAGCGATGAAGTGGTCATCAGAAATTGGGCTAAATTTTCTAGTGCGGGCTAATTAAACTAGTCATCATACATGAGTTGGATAAACAACAGATAGCCTGGGATAATTTTATTAACCCTACTGGACAAGTACCTAGAATAAACCTGCCGAAACCAAAATTGAACCTCCCAGGGTAAACATACCTAGAAGAAAAAGGATCCGAACTGCAACCTCAGAACTAGGCAGGAAAAAATGGTCTAAAACACCTCAAGGGACCTCAGACCTCATGGAGGAGGCATGAACATCCCATCCTCTACCCTCAAGCCCTCAAAATGCACTCTTTCAAGACTTTGAGGAAGAAATGGCTCGATTCCTAGAGCAAATGAGGGCAGACTATGAATCTAGAAACCTATCGGAAGCAGAAGAGCAAGAGGAACCCATAGACAAGTCTTCCTCTGCCAGCAATTCTGGCCACACTGAATTCATGCCCCTCCAAGAGGAATCACAAGATGGTGGGGCTCTCTCCCCTCTTGAGAATTATGAGGTGAATAGCGAAGGGCAGGCAGAGGGGAGAATGGAATCAGAAAATCAGTCAGGTGACACCGTCCTTGTGGAGAAAAACATAAACATAGAAATAGTCCCTTTAACACTTGGAGGTAGCATTTCCCCACCCTGTCGGGACCCTCATATAGAATTAAGCTCTAAAAATCAAATAAGAAACACCATCACAGGCAACCCTGAGGTTGGAAACACCATTCCTAAAAATAAGAATACCGCTCCTCCACCACCTGCTAAAATCAGGTCAGGTGAGAATTCAACTGAAAAGAAGATTAAGAAACTGAGCAGGGCTTGTATAAGGTTAAATAAAATGGTGAAATATCTGAGAAAACAACTGAAGGAGGAAAGAAGGGCCCGAAATCCAAAGAAGGAAACCACTGCCGCAGGAACTGAAACAGAATTAGTCGCCAACTTGATAAACATTGTTGAAGTTGAGATGCAGAATGACCTAGTTGAGATCGTTGAGGCTGATATGAAAACTGACTTGGTAGCTATTACAAAGGCTGAGGTGCAGACCAACTTAAATGATACTGCTGAGACTGGGATACAGACTGACCAAGCAGTTACTACTGAGGCCGAAATTCAAATAGAACTACCAAACATCATTGAAGCTGCTACACAAACTGAGCAGAAAACTATAGAAGAGAAGGAGACCCAAACAAAGGAATCCACTACCTATGCCCACCTGGTAGAGAAAGCTATTAATCAAAAATTACAAAATGAACTTGTGCAAACACAACATGAGCTAGCACAATGTAGGAAGGAGGTGGTGCCAGCACAATAATACCAAGCACTACTGAATAAATTCACAAACCTCTCCTCCACAGAAGAAGAAACATTTGTCCAGCTCAGAGAGGAACAGGAAAAGGTAAAAAAGGGAATAAGAGCAAGTGGAGCAAGCGAAGAAAAAAATCACTACAATTTTTTCTTTTTATAATGATGCATTATCATGCATGGCACTGGCCACCAACTATGCCCTGTTCTTAATATAACGATATTTAATACTGAATATCAAGGCCGTCAGGGTAGGAAAGTCCACAACTTTTAGAACCATAGAAGATTTTTTCCATTGTTTTAATGATCAATATGAATAGGTCCAATGCATTCTATGTGAACTTTACATGCAAAATTTATTTCTAGAAGAGGACACAGAAAACAATCCTAGCCCCTTTATAGGAGATTTTCAGCTCCAGGCCTTCCTCTCAATTGCCAAGAACCAGATTAAGTGGGCCAAGGCCTATAACATCTTCCAAAAGAGAGAACATGGCCTAGACATTTGGGTGAGAGGAGAACCTACAAAAACTCTGCAGTTATTTATCCAGCACAAGAACTACATGCGAAGGCAAGGCGTAAGGACTAGGCTGGGGCCCATCCATAAAGACATTATCGAAAATGGATAGGAATAATTTGAAGACATTTAGGAAGTAGCCTTGGTAGCAACTAAAAAAATATGGATGGCCTCCATGAACAATGTAAAGAATAGGGAGCCATTTGGCTACAGGAATTTCAAGGCTGCTGCCTCCAGATTCCTCTCATATAGTAACCTAGTCTTTAGCATGGGTCCTACATGATGAGGATGTAGATAAAAAAGCCCTCTTCTCTGGTATCCTCCTGAGGACTATAATCATAATTATGAGTTACTAGAAGGGCACGCAAGCACTACCTTTGCAATAATGAGACAAAAACAGGGTTTCATAGCATACAAGGAAAAGTATACCCTACCTACTCCCTAACGCAGTTGCATCTAAACCATCTGTTTGCATGAGGACATGAAATTAGGTAAGCAGGGGAGTATATGTTGGGCTGAAATTAAGGTATGTTTTCACCCTATAATTACTTCGAATTATGACAGAGTCTTAGGAATTCTTCCTCATTTTGACAATAAAGAAAGAAAATATTTATGAAAATAAGAGCAATTGGGCTAATGACAAAAAGGAATGTTTCTATAACATAAATTTGATTTATTATATCTCCGTATGAAGGAAGGCGGAGCTGCTAGACCAACAGAAAATGGAAGAGAGCCGATAGACATGAACGTAGGGAATCTCAGTAACTCCCAGGACCAAGTAGAAGCTAGAAAGACGGATTCAAGCTCAAAGATTCAAACGACAGCCACGTGCAATAGGCTGTCGTTTGGAAAATACTATCTCATTGCATGAAAATGCCTTTAAAAGGGCTAGGGACAAACTAGATAGGGAGTCGAATAGGAATTTTCCTTCTGTAATCAATGCATCAGGACAAAGCTGTTAAATTGTATTCCTGTATTATTCTTTGATTTAGTAAATATTTTTGATGTTTTGAAAAATTATCTTCTAAGGTTTTCATTGCGTTAAAGCTTCTGGTGTTTTGGGCCCAACCCCTGGGAGTTTCCTTTCCAATTTCCGTGCTGTACGTTAGTTATAGACTCAATGTCTGATTATTTGATGCGGTTGTAAAATACTTTTCTACTCAATAAAGTTACATTTTTTCTTCCTTTGGAATATTTTAGTATTTGTGTTTCTTTCTTTAGAGTAATTTCATTCTCATCTTATGGTTTATAATAGTGATTCAATGCTGTTACATGTTTTCATTTCCTTCCAATGCCCTTGCAATCAATTTACAACTCGTAGAATAATTACTGTTCGATGCTACTTGTCTTTGTGGATTAAATTGTTCTTTTAGCACAGTAAGGCATCCAATTGTTAATTATTGTCAATTAGCCAGTTTACAAAGATAATTCCATTGCAAAATTATATAAGTAATTGTTGTTCCATTCATTTAGATTTTTGTTCAACTCATTAATAATGTTGTTCAATTCATTTAGATTGTTGTTCAGTTCATTAAGAGTGTTGTTCAGACCATCATTTTACTATTCAATCATAGGTTTCTCTTTTCCAAAATAGATAGAACAATTAGCGACAGTCTACCGAGTTGATTGAATTCAGAAGATTAGATAATCCTTTTCATAAGCAACATAGAGTAGCTGAGTCGATCTCACTTGCATATATTGTTCTTACACTCTTTAAATAAGAACAATTACCTCAGGCTGATAATTAAATGAGAAGAACTAAGGTTGCCTATAATAAGCAACCTTTGTGAGACCAACAAATGTATCCAACACTGATCTCATTACATTTACCTTAAATGGCATGACAGAGGATTATCAAACTTTCATTATAAGGCTTGCACCAAGGGAGAAATATCCCAACTTTGAAGAGTTGATAGATATTTTGATGCAGGAAGAAGAGATACATAAGAATCTCAAGCCTCAAAATGAAAATCTGACATTGATGGCAAAGAAAAATTTCTTCAAAGGGAAACCAGGAGGAGGACATAAAAGTGTTGGTCCATCACAGAAAAATCTATTTCAAGGTATGTCATCCGCTAAAAATGATTTAGGAATTAAGTGTTTTTACTGTTGCATAATTAGTGATATTTCTAGAGGCTCTTATAAAAATAAGAATGATGAAAATAGTGTAATATTACAAAATTTACATACAGCAAATTGGAATATTAATTTTTCTTCACTATACTAGCTTTATTTTTCACCTTCTAGTGTGAAAAGGCTCTTTTGCGAAGGGATAAGGCCTAGTTTGACCAAGTCAAACTACGCAAGGGAAAGAGGTGGAAAGCACTTAGAGAAACAGAGCAGTATGAATGGGAAGTGGGTTATTTGGTGGAAGAAACCCTAAAAGAGTGGGAACCATGGAGAGAGAGCTTTCACTTGTTTAAAAGGAGGGCAAGGAAACCATTGTTTATCATGTCATGTATTATTGATTTTATGGTCTATTCAGACTTTGTGAAATCTCCAGTTGTTTCGCTGAGTTGCAGTGATAGTTAGCACAAGGATATCCTACTTAGGAATCCTTCTCCTTCCAAGAGAGGCCTCTTGAAGGACCCTATACTTCATTCTCCACATTCAGGCTCAAGGCCAAGCCACCTCCTCCAGCTACAACATTATTTTTGCTCAAATGTAATGTTGTGTTGTAGGGTGTTACAGTGGAGGACCTCAACAACATTTCCAGAGCTGATTTTCGAAGGAGGGAGTCTCCATTCCTTTTGGAGGCTAGTGAGGAAATTTTTCAGTACTTATTGTAGATCTTGGCATTGGGCCAACTCATTCACTTGCCCCTACATCGCAGTTTGCTTCAGTGATTGTGTTATTTCAAGTGAGTAATTGCTGTGGGGCTTTGCAGATATGTTTGCAGGGTGAGATCTTAGGTGAGGGGATCAACCTTTCACTTCAAAGATCAATTGGAGAATGACTTTCATCAGATGTAATATCTTCATCCTTATCCAATATTTTCCAGTTCTTGAGTTGCAGCTGCTACCCTGCAACTCTGGAAATTTGTAGATTTTGTATATTATAGCTAATCTTTCCAGGATTGACTTGAGGTAGCCTTTGGGAGCTGAGATATTCACTCCCCATGTTGTATGGGCCATATATTTGTATATCCATGTATTTTACATATGTTAGCATGCATTTTCTCTTATAAAACTGTGCAGTCATAGCTTGGGCACATTTGTGTAGTAGTGTTTTATCATGATTTGTGTACTTGTCTCTTGAGGTTGAGCATTGCTTATCTTGAGTAACATTTCCCTCAAGATGTTGTATTCATTTGTTGATGCTATTAATTAATAATATGGTTATGGATCTTTCTTACATTTCTATAAGTTGAGTGTCACTTCTACTCGATTTTTGTGTTTTCATATTGCTGGATCTCCAACTTTAGAATATCTGAAGATATTCTCATTGTTGTATAATTTACCTGATTTGGGATATTACAGTGGTATTAGAGCTTCAATATTGTCTCAGCCTGTGGAACTCAGCCATGCAGCTATCCAGAGAAGGAGAAATAAACAAAATGAAGACTCCATTATGTGGAGGAAAAAGGGAAGATAGGCTTACAAAGCTTCTTCCAAAATCTATACAATGTATCAATGAAGATCTTAAGAAGATGAGAGGAGAGTTGGAATCTCCTGAGGAGTTTGGATCTAGAAGCAGATCTATATTGGCACATGATAGGTGTGAGCATGAAACTACACCCTATTATGATCAGTGCAGTCAAATGCTCAGATCTACTATGAGAAAGATGAAATAAGAGGAAATGCCAGAGAAGGGAACTCTTAGTAATTTCCTGCAAGAGTATGAGTCTGAAACTGAGAAGTTTAGAGATCATATTACTCTCAAAGATTTCTACAAGATCAAGATGGAGAGGATCCAACTTCATGGCATGGATATATTTTCTCTATCTAAATTTGATGGATCCCCAACTTGCTCAGCCAAATCTTGGTTGGAGGAGTTCTGTACTTATTTGCGGCAGCACCCAGTTTTTGAAGGAGAAGCCATCAGAGTTGCAGCTTTGCACCTTGAAGGTAAGGCCTATGCTTGGTGTATGTTTGAGTCATTTTCATTGAAAATTTTTAATAATTCTTCTTTTTCAAAGTTCACTAAAATATTGGTGGAAATATTTGATGCAAAACATAAAAAAATCAAACCAATGAAATTTTTTCATAAGTTGGGAGGACCTGCAATCTCAAAACCACTTCAGAAACCTATTGGAGGAGGTCATATATTGCAGGATACCTTGCTGGAGGAAATATATTGGTTTTATAACCTTGGAAAAGAGGGCATGAAGGGTCCTTTTACAAAGAAGAATCCTCTATTTGAGCAATTACCTCCTATTCATATTGAAGATGAAGAGAAGGATTGAGGTTACAATGCTGTCACATCTAGAGCATATTTAGTACCTCATGCAGAGGGAGGAGGAGCACATGCTCCAATAAGAGGGTTTCTTGTGTCATTGAAAGAATTTCCCCAGGATCTCATACGTGGAGGTCCCAGCACAATCAATGAGCAGCATGATTGTGCAACATTGTAGCTAGAAGGGGGAGGTAGGAAGGAAGAGAAACATCACTTGATGAGAGGCACACACCCTTCTCTATTTCAGAAAGCTAATGCAAGGAAGAGGTAGAATGGTTTGCACTATGAGGGAAAGGGAAAGGTTTCCCAGCCTTATAAAAATTTTCAATTGCATAGATTTCTCACTACATGGAGGCATTCCACCGGGAAGGCCACCTGATCTAGAGATGATGAGAGGCATCTTGCCATTTGGTTCACCCCTCTTAGATTCCGGAGAGGTGAAAAATTTGGAGGAGTCTAGTAAAATTCAGAGAGTTTGGGATAAACTCAGGGAGGAGGGGGACATCCTTCCATTTTCAGCACCACCCACTCTCACTATCTGTACTGTGCTAGTAGAGGTTGCTCTAGTCATGGAGGATGTCACCTTCATGGTGCAGGGGAGCTGCTCCATGGAATTGGATAAATAGAGGGTACTTCCCTTAGGGAAGGAATCCTCCTTACATTGGAGTAGATGGAGTCCACTCATGCTTGCTTTGGCCAAGATTGGGAGTTTCTTTTTGGAGGAGAGCTTCTCATGGGAGGCCAACTTCCAAAGGTCACTACTTCCTTTTGAACATGAGTAGCTGCATGAAATGCATGTCAGCAATTTGGAGGATAAATTTGGCATGAGGTATGTCAAAGGAAGAGATAGTAGCAGATGTAGAGCTTCACATTACAGATCACCAACGTTTTCCCTTTGGAGGATTGATCCTTATTGGAGATCTCAACTCTTGGTAGAGTACTCCAAGAATCTTGGTGCTTGCATGATTCTTGATGACCCTGATGGAGATAACCGATATATAGTGGATGATAGGGTCATCTATTCTTATGGCAGATTCTTCTTGACTAGAGCTTCTAAGCTCAAAGAGAAGCCGCTACATGCAGCACATAAGGACTTCTTCTCCATGCATTTTTCTGTATATTTTACCTTGGAAGAGGAGTTCATTTGGGAGGGCATTCAACCAGACATATTTTAGCATATGGAGAGATGCATAGCCCGGATGATGATGGACAGGATTTCACAGCCACCTTCCTACTCATTGGGGGTAAGGGAGCATTTTCAGTTGAGCCATTTCATCTCAAGTTCTCAAGTACATAATGGAGGATGTACAATTTCACCTTATGTTTTGTACTTCTTGTCTTGTTATGAGTAGCATATGGTACCAAGGAGGATTATACCTTCTTGCGTATAGTATAATAATGTACTTGAATCCATTTGTAGCATTGATATTGGCTATCTCATTGGTGGTTTGTGGGGAAAGCCACATGATTTTTGGTGTGCACCTTTAACACCCTTTTGTACTTTCATGTTTATATCTTGTAAAATGATTGTGGCAGAAAAAAAGTGGCTGGGAAAGCACTTTTTTTTGTTTGATTTGATGCAAGCAAGGAATGCACTACGTTGGTTCCTCATGTGGGACCTTGATCCACTCTCTAGTTGTCATATGACAACTTGTTACTATTTGTTTCCGCTTCCATGTATTGTTGATTCCACAAGAATATTTTCTTGGAGAGTGGGATATGATTTGAGGATGCCCATTAGGAGCATGATCCTCCCCACTTTCCATGTTGTACATTTCAGGAGGAACCATGGGCAAACCATGAATGCCACATTACATTTTCTTTCTTCTTGTGGGAGGAACTACTTGAAGGACTTGGAGAGTCACTTCATGGATCATGTAAAAATGGATGAGTTAGCATAGCCAATGCTTTTCCCTTTGAGGATGAGGAGAGACTCACCTATGAGGCACTCCATTTATATGAGAAAAACATATGGTAAGAGTATTTTTTATTTGCATATTAATTTGTCTATATGTATGCATCTCTTAACCATATATGTGTAGGGATTTGCTCAAAGGAGAAATATTCTTCCTTCTAGATTTTGTGGTCTACATAATGCCATTATGGATGATCACTCCCTAAGAGGATATCGGGAGGAGGTTCTTATGGAGAGCATACTCACATTTCACATTATATCATTCACTTTCTCCAGACTTGTGAGGATATTGGGGCAACAAGAAAATGGTGGGGAGGCCACCCATAATTTCATTTTATATGGTATTTGAGAGTCAAACTGCGATGGATACATTTGAGGGACCATTGTCCTTCTCCCTTACTTCACATGGAAGATAGCATGATTCTCCTTGTGGTTCCCTTGGTTTATATTTCTAATAATTTTCTTGGGGGCACGTTTGGGGGAAAGACACATTGGGTGAATGCGTCCTTGGAGGAAGAAAACTCCCACACTCTTTGCACTACATGTTCTAAAGGGAGCATGGAAGATGGTATGGCCACTACAGCAGCACATTTTTTCCTTATGAGGTGAGCCATATGATGAATGTGATGCCATACGATGATGACTTCCAACTCATCACATATGAGCTGATTTGGGCCAACATGTTTCATAACGTTGGAGGAGAGATCCTTAGAGGTATAATCTACATCTTGCCACTTGAGGGAAATATCATTGCAACCCAGGATCAAAATTTTCTCTACACTTATCATAAGTGGAGAGAAGGACAGCGTGGGGTAGGCTATGATGCTTACCATGTTCATATTTTCAGCCCACCTCCATTTCCGAAACTTGAGGTGGAAGGAGATTGCCATGAGTTTCCATGTTGGGAGGTGACTCACTTTGTATGGATGATTTCGTGGGCATGGGAGATTCATGTGGGGATGGAAGATCCCAATTTATTTTCAGAACCATGCCTCAAGAAGGCCCCTCATGTCTATCTTTGCAGTTTCTCGAGGACAAGCAACATTTGGGAGGGGAGGATTGTAATATTCCAAAAATTGCATACAACAAATTGGAATATTAATTTTTCTTTTATCAACTAGGAGATGAAGAAAATGGGTAAGGAGACCCATAAGGAGGAATAAAATCCCTCATAGTATGAAAGGGATCACTATATTAGCTTGATTTTGCACCTTCCAGTGTGAAAAGGGGCTTTTGCAAAGGTGTAAGGCCTAGTTTGACCAAGTCAAACTACGCAAGGGAAAGAGGTGGAAAGCACCTAGAGAAATAGAGTAGTATGAATGGGAAGTGGGTTATTTGGTGGAGGAAACGCTAAAAGAGTGGGACCCATGGGCAGATGAATTTCACTTGTTGAAAAGGAGGGAAAGGAAACCATTGTTTCTCATGTCATGTATTATTGATTTTATGGTCTATTCAGACTTTATAAAATGTCCAGCTATTTAACTCAGTTGCAGTGCTACTTAGCATAAGGATATCTTGCTTAGGAATCATTCTCATTCCAAGAGAGGCCTCTTGAAAGACCATGTAATCCATTCTCCACATCCAGGCTCAAGGACAAGCCACCTCCTCTAGCTACAACGTTATTTCTGCTCAAGTGTAACATTGTGTTGTAGGGTGTTGCAATGGAGGACCTCAACACCATTTCCGGAGTTTATTTTAAGAGGAGGGAGTCTCCATTCATTTGGGAAGCTAGTGAGGAAGGTTTAAGCACTTATTGCAGATCTTGGCATTAGGTCAACTCATTCACTTGTCCGTACAGCGCAGTTCGCGTCAGTGACTACATTATTTCAAGTGAGCAATTGCTGTGGGGCTTTGCAGATATGTTTGGATGGTGAAATATTAGGTGAGGGGATCAAAATTTCACTTCAGAGATCCATTGGAGGAGGAATTTCATCAGATGCAGCATCTTCAGCCTTCTCCACTCTTTTCCAGTTCTTGAGTTGCAGCTGCTACCCTGAAAGTCGGACATTTTGCAGATTTTGTATATTATAGCTAATCCTTCCATGATTGACTTGAGGTAGCCTTTTGGAGCAGAGATATTCACTCCCCATGTTGTATGGGCCATATATTTGTATATCCATGTATTTGACATATGTTAGCATGTAGTTGATCTTATAAAACTACGCAGTCATATCTTGGGCACACTTGTGTAGCAGTGTTTTATCATGATTTATGTACTTCTCTCTTGAGGTTGAGCATTTCTTATCTTGAGTAACGTTTCCCTCAAGATCTTGTATTCATTTGTTGCTGCTATTACTTAATAATATGGGTATGGATATTTCTCACATTTCTATGAGTTTAGTGTCACTACTACTCCATTGTTGTGTTTGCATATTGCTAGATCTCCAACTTTAGAATATCTAAAGATATTCTCATTGTTGTATAATTTCCCTGATTTGGGATATTACAAATAGACATAGACACAAGATTTTAATCATGATATTAAATTATTTGTGTCTGATGCTGCTCTTTCTATTAAGACCGATGAGGTTGGAACCTTAACTACCAAAAAAATGGCATCGGCGAGGGTCAGAAAATGCCAGCATAAGATCATTGGTGTCGGTCAAAAGATCCTCTATCACCAAAAACTAAACATCACCAAAGGTGGTGTCACCAAAAGTATAGGTGTTGTGGTGACATTTAAGGTTCATCACCAATAATGATTTATAATGATGGATAGTGACATTCACGATTTCATATGAGAAATGGTGAGCGGCACTAGCCTTCGTCACCAAAAGTGGCGTCGCTAGAAGTATAGATATATGGTGACATTCAAAGTCTATCATAAATAATGATTATAATGATGAATAATGACCGCCACCATTTCATATGAACAATAATGATTTATTGTAATGGACCTTTAATGGTCATCACTATTGACGCATATTTATATAACTACCAAAAAAAGGACTTCGGCGAGGGTCAGAAAATGTCAGCATAAGATCATTGGTGACGGTCAAAAGATCCTCCATCACCAAAAACTCAACATCACCAAAGGTGGTGTCACCAAAAGTATAGGTGTTGTGGTGACATTTAAGGTTCGTCACCAATAATGATTTATAATGATGGATAGTGACATTCACGATTTCATATGAGAAATGGTGACGGGCACTAGCCTTCGTCACCAAAAAAATAAACGTCACCAAATGTGGCGTCGCTAGAAGTATAGATATATGGTGACATTCAAAGTCTGTCATAAATAATGATTATAATGACGAATAATGACCGCCACCATTTCATATGAACAATAACGATTTATTGTAATGGACCTTTAATGGTCATCACTATTGATGCATATATATATATATAGATATATCTGTGTGTGTGTGTGTGTGTGTAGCAATGTTCTTTAACCATCACCATTTACATTTTTCTGATGGTCAAAAAATGTCACCATAAGTTCATTGGTGGTGTTCAAAAGAGCCTTTGTCACCAAAAAATGAACGTCATGAAAGGCCACATCACCAAAATTATAGGTGTTATGGTGAATTTCAAGATTCGTCATAAATAATGAATAGAACAGATAGTGACTATCATAATTTCATATCAACAACAGTGATTTATAGTGATGGACCTTTCATGGTTGTTGCTATTAATACATATTTGGTGGCATTTGTAGAACTTCACCATTTCATATTTTGGCGAGTGTCGAAAAATGACACCATAAGTTCATTGGTGATGGTCAAAAGAGCCTTTATCACCAAAAACTAATCTTCATCATTCCATATGAATATTAGGGCATGATGGAATCAAACCACCAACCTCCTGCTGGTAAAGCAGACGCTCTTCCATTGAGCTAACACCCTTTAAAGAATTACACCTTTAAACCTTATAAATTGTATATTATACAACTTTCAATAGATTATAAAACTTTGTAAATTATTTTAAAATATTTTACTAAACAAGAAAAATAGCATTGAAGTTGCAGGTCCCTACCTAATTGTTATGGAAGTTATGAAAAGTTGGTGGAGGGAAAATTAGATACCTATAAGATACTCAATATGTTCAATGTCTCATAATAGGACTTTTCCTACAAGTCAAATCAAAAGAAAGCCTTGGCATCTCAGGGTTATTTTTTTCCATTAGATTGCTCTTGTTGGGGGGGAATCAAAAACACCAAAAAGAAGAATTTTTTTTTGAATGTTTTTATTTTTCTTTCCTTTTATGTATTATAAAAGAGATATTGACCATTGAGTTTGGGATTTCAGATACATATGAACATTGTTATATTTTTTTTAATCTCAATTTTCAAGGAGGGTTGTATTTAAGCTTTGAGGGAGTGCACTGGAGATATGTGGCATGCTAGGATTTGTTTATGGTGAACCTTTTCCACCCTTCATGCAAGAATGGGGTGTTATATTTTTGCTTCTCTTGTTTCCTTAGCTAAGGGGTGTTGTTGGAACAGGAGGACTTGAGACCTTGATCATTTTTTCATAAAAAATTAAGGAAAGGGCATTAACTTATCTATACAAATGTATGGAACAATTCCCAAAAAAGTATGATGTGGACTTAGAAATAATATTAGAAATAGGCTTTTCTCATGAAGTGGAGAAATGACATCAAATCAATATTGGTGAGCACGAAACAATAAAATATGAATATTACAAAGATAATTTTATGGAAATGCCCAAGGGGTATCATATAGTCCAAAAGGTTATTATTTTCTAAACTATTATGATGACTCTAGTTGGATTTCTTACAAATTTATATTTTTTCTAAGGGATTGAATATGCACCACATCAAAACCTTCCAGTAAGAAAACGAATGAATATGACAAATGCATCTAATTATGAAGTAGAAGGTTATATAATTTAATGTGAAAACGAACTAGAGAAATCATTATAAATAACATCAACCACTTCAAGCCATGGAAAATTTTAGGGCTAATATTCACAGTTGGGCTAATTTTCCATGATTTTTCGAAAAAAAATCACAAATTTCCATTTTTTATAAAAATGACTTGCCCAAATTTGACAATATAAAATTATTTTACCTTGATAATTGCCAATATGATATAGAGAATATATATAAAATCATTATAAATTTTAATAATTTTACAAATACATCAATAATTTTTTTATATTTTGCATATTAGGGACTAGTGAGATTCGCTAATGTTTTTACACTTCAAGATAATTTTCCATCCTTTAAATTTTCCTTGCTTCAAGCAAAAAATGGTATAGAATAGGATGTCTCAATACATCAAGAAAATAAAATACATATGCATTACCACAACTTCTTTCAAAGACAATATTTAAATCTCTTTCCATTCAATAATTTCAGTAGTTACGAATTCAGGGCATAAAAACTATAGAAAAAATAGCCATCCTGCAAAGAGATAACACAAGTAACTCCCTTAAACTTGAAATATTCTTAGGGAAACAAAATAATAGCATAAAATTTGTCTAATTCTGAATATAAATAGCTAAACACTCTAAAAACTACTAAATAAATTCAAATCAAGTCAACAGAAAGAGAAAGCAGGCAATAAGAAGTGAAATTTAGCTCAAGGACTAAAAAGTAGAAGAAAATTTCTCAAAAGGATGACATGTAAAGGAAGCTATAAGACACTAGAATAGAATAGGTAACAAGAGAATCGAAGGAAACTAACAATATCAAGCAATAAAAACTATCCCAAAAAAAAATTCAATTATTTAACAAGCAATATATGATGCCTCAACCCTGAAGAATACGTCCACAAAACTAAACAAATTTCATACTTCCCAGAGGTTATAAGAACTTGGATTGAAAATATGCATGCTTTATAAAACTTAAAGAATAATGTTAAATGTCTTACAAAGGTCAGAAATGATTAATAGATTGCTCTCACCTTTACATGTTTTCCATAAAGGGTTGAATGGAGGTCTTTAACGGTGTTTTCTTCTTTGCTCCTTATGGATAATTTATACACCACTGCATAATCAAGAAAGTCGTATTCTTGTCAATATTCTTTCTTAATTGACAATTCAAAAGCAAAGATTATAACACAAGGATTCCATTGAAATTTATCAAAAATGCTAGGATGCATAGTCAAGAAAGCCATAAGTTGTCAACATGCTCTCTTAGCTGATGATTCAAAAGAAGATACAAGGATACAATTGAAAATTATCAAAAATGGATTCTAATCCCAGATACTTGGTAGTCTTGCCTCATCATGAATAGCATATAGGCTACCCTCATTAGATCGAAAAATTAAATATATGGATGGTTTTGTAGGTTGTAAGTAAATATGTATCTTGAATACCACACACCATTATTGTCATTTCCATAAATACAAAACACACACACACCAAACTCCATGAAAACAAGGCCTATTGGAGTGGTAACACTATGTAAATATTTTTCAGGAGTCATAATACTTTGCCACATTTTATTTTTAATATGTGGCCAATGTAATCTTAGATGTAGTTAGGGGAAAAAAGTAGTGGTCATAAGTCATTAATAAATTGTAGCATTTTATTTCTACTATGCAACCAACGTAATGCTATATTTTGGAGTTAAGGGCTATGTGGTAAAAGCTCCTAACCTATATGAAATTTTGTAAATGTGATATATAGTATTTTACAGTGTGTGAGGAGAATATATGTGTGCAATGTTCATAATAAAATAAATATTCATTCTCACTCACCAACATTGTGTGTGGAGGAGGTCTACGCCCTAATGTCTTGTAAGGCCTTTTTTCTTTAAGCAGTTTTCAGAGACACATTTATGTTTGCATAATTCCATTTAGTATTTATTTCCTTAGGATGAAAAGATGTGATACATACTCGACTTTTTTCAAGCTATTTGTTTTCTATCACAAAATGTGATGAATTCAATAACGTAGGTAGCATAACTATGTTGTTGAATTCTATGATATGAGAGGCCATGAATATGAGAATCTCTTAAAACCTTATCTTCTTAATTGATATGAAATTTTATATGTGATGTATGAGGTAGTAGATACATTGGAAAATATTTAATGTGTACATATCTCGTTTAAGTGTAATTAGAGCATGTGTGCGATGTTGAATGTAGACTGATAGTGATATGATATGGTATAGGTGACATGCCTGACATGAGGACTAATCACGATTGTTGTTTTAATAACGATGAAAATTCTCAAGACCATCAACCTCATAGAGAACATCAGAAGGAAGAAGGCCACATGAATTTTCCAAGCTCTTGGAGAGTACCTAGAGGCCTCGAAAGAGAAACAAAAAATCATGGAGTCATAGACTCTCAGATTGTCCTTATCTAGCAATAAGCCTCCTCAAGGTGGTATCATGAGACCTGAAAGACTGCTAGGTGAAAATACGAGGTGCACCACTTGGATGTAGGCGGCTAGGGGGCATGAGTTCGTACGTTGGAAGGTTGCATGGGTTGGTGCCTCTGCTAGTTGAGAGAAATAGGAACAAGATGAATACTTACATAGATAAGTATTTGACTACATTCTCTTGTGTTATGAATGTATGTGCTTCAATCATGAATTGAAATTATTTTGGATAGAATACTTGTTGTATAAACACGATGATAAAATGTATTTTTAATTGTTGAATGTTGTAGTCGTACGCTGAACAACTAAGACCTTGGGTGCATCTTGAGGCAATCAAAGGAGTATTATGGGACATGAAGAGAATTAAAATGCAGATGGAGTGAAGACCAATGACCTGATAGTACGTGTATATTGTTGAAGACAAAGGAACACTAATGAAAATTTTATTCTAAGGGGGGCGGTAATGTAACAACCCTAGTTTCATCCTCGAATTATTTATGTAATAATAATGTATGATATTTGTTGGCTGGCGAGCCTGGGAATTGTAAGGTCGATATGCCTCTTTGTATGCACATGTTAGTATAGTGGACCAAATTATGAATATGATTAAGGGAAATGCGCCTATATAATGGGTCTAAGTAACCTAATTATTTGGCTAGTGAGACAAGACAATTAATTAGGTTGGTGAGTTGAGATTTTCTTCTAGGGCGATACACCCATGTGTATTTGTGTTTATGTCTTGGGTTCGATATGCCCACATGGTTATATTTTATATGCATATATTTGATGTGGTAAAAATGTTTAATTTATGAATATTAATAAGGACATAATGGTTCTTGGAAGCATGAGATCGAGTATGAGGGGCCCATGAATCCACGGTTGGAATTTTGATATTAATACTAAATAAAGGAGAAAGATATTTATTAAAGGAGGTGAAACCGAGTCTATGTGACTTACGGTTGGGGAGTCCTAAGGGTTGGACTCTAGAACTGTCCAGGACGCGGTTATTAAGTTAATTGCACTGAGCTAGATACATGTCGTTATGACCTGAACCTCTATGATGGTTCTTGGAGCCTAGTTATCAAAGGTTTTGATGGCCCTGTTTATGGCCTCGAAGATGCCTAGAGCCCTGGAGCATCACAGATGTTGGGTTGGAAACTTGTCAATTTGAATGGAGAGTGCTTGGAACTCCTGAGCAGTATGTTTGTTGGGTTTGCATCTTGGACCTGATATTTGGAGGTTTTGCGGTTATCGTTTCCCATGGATTTGGAACCCTGAATCGGGGATTATCAATTGTTCAGAGATAATGAGCAATGCAATATATAGTTGGGTGGAGTGCCACAGATCCATAACAAGTTGAAAACATTTAGAAATGAGTAATTGAACATAGGTTTTTTGTTTATTCCACTGCATATACATATATTTTTATAATCTTGTTGTTATTGGTGCTCAATCTATGAATTATGGTTAAGTTATGGATATATTTCAAATTATGCTTGGTTTTGTTGAATGTACTTGGTCACTTAGTATAGATATTTCTGGTTTAATTTTTCCTATGGTTTTGAGTGAAATGGTAAAATTCTAGGGTTGGTGTGAGTGGCATCACCCATGGGTGGCTGGAGATGTTCCAATAGATTCCATTTGGAGAATTCAAAGAGTGCAACAGTAGGAGTGCTATGGAAAATATGAGGGGAAAGAACTTATATATCAAACAAGGCTATATGACATATATTTTGAATTGCATTTGGTCCAACTAATTTTCAACTATATAAGAGAAGAAAACCTTCAGTATTGAATTATACTAGGTCAGAATACTCATAATTTCATATACAATGAATCATTCTAATTGTGATTAAAATGGCCACTAAAATAAAGGGAATCATAATTTATACATGAAAGTTAACTTCTTTATCATAAGATTCAATTTATGTGCAGTTGATGCAACAACATTTTTAGATTTGAATCAATCCCATAATAACCTTGCAATAACCTCACATACATTGTTGGCACCTGATAAAAGAAATTGTGCTTTAGTTTAGGAGGTAATAACTAAATGGTTATTTATTTCCACATAGGAAATGGATCTTGCAAAAATGAACATGGGGTACAAAAGGCCCACATATTACTAGCATTGTCATAATCGAAGAATAAAATTTTTCACATGAAGCAGGGTCAAGGCCACATTCTACAAGCATAAATGGAAAATTCAAAAATAATATACTTATTCAATGAAAGCATGGTGAATCCTATTAACACACTTTAAATAGAATAACTCATCTTGTTTCAAGAGAATCCTAGAAAAAAATAATTGACAATTTGGAAAATAATGATGTTCATTTTTGGATTTTTCCCCTAATTTGCATTTTTCATGTATCTATATGATGGAAACAAATAACATAAATGTCACTAAATGAACACAATCCTCATAACAATTGTTTTAAAATTTTACTATTGAATATCTTACAATTGTGATATTTATCATGAACACGTGTATCTATTTTCATTTGATAACACTACAATTTGATAACTCAAAGGAATTACAATTGAAACATAAATTTCACTACATGTAGAAGTTCTTGCTAAGACCGTCATCAGATTTGTAGTCATGCATTTATGCCTTATTGTTGTGACACTCACTATCTCCAAACTAAGGAAAACATGGACACTGGTGAAAATAACTTTGGGAAGCTTAAAGCTCTGTTTTCCTTATTAACATCTGGCTTTGAAGAGGATATTGGGAATCTACAAGTCTGTGGGGACTCAACATTAGCAATTAATTGGATGAATGAATTGGTTCAGATTTAGAATATTTCCTTATCTCCCTTAGCTTCTCAACTGAAATATATATCTAGGTAGTTCTATATGATCATAATCTCTCATTTGTTCAAAGAACTTAATAGGATGGAAGATACTCCCTCAAAGTAAGGACTTTAACTGCAGGAGAATTAAGTTCTAGAGAAGGAATACCATGGTCATTTAGTGACCTAAAGGTAGCTGGTCTAAAGTCCTTTATAATTTTTATCTTCTTGTTTAGCTTAAACATAATATGTCACTTTTATGTACTTTTCACTCTATTGCAACATTGTTATTAGACTAGTCAAATGTTTTATGTAATCTTGAACAAAGAATTGAAGTTACATCATGGACATTGGTAATGATATCCCTTTTGCAGAAGAGATATTTATTTTCCAGGGATTATGAAAAGTAAACTAACATCACGTAGATAGTTAGTGATGAAACACTATATTTTCAGTTTGAAGTGTGCACTTTATTATATTTTTTGTTCTTCTCAAATAAATAAATAAAATAAAAAAACATTTTCTCCATGGAAAAAAAAATCATAGAAAAAAATTTGTGCATTCCTTGCAAATAATTACATTCCTTCCACTATTTGAATAATTTCATAAATAAATCTTGTAACAAATAAATCATCCAACAACAAGCACTCTGAAGGCACTACTACTATCAAATTCAAAAATTGATATGCATGAATTCAATTAGCTTTCTTGTTGAACTAAATTAGGAATTTATCTTCTTGTTCAACTCATATGTAATATCTCGATTTTATGGACTTTTTAATCTTTGGTAGTATTGATATTATATTAGCCATATTTTTTATGTAAGGTTGAATAGTGAACTGAAGTTAGGTCATGGACATTAGAAATGGTCTCCCTTTAGCGGAAGAGTGAAGCTTTCTTCTAGGGCATATGAACAAGTAAACTAAAATCAAGTAGAAATTTAGTGATGATGAAACACTATATTGTGATTTTGCAGTGTACACTTGAAGATTGTATTTCTAGTTTGTCTCAAATAAAGAAAAAAAAACATAACATAAAAATTTCTCCATGGAAAAAAAAAGTCCTAGAAGAAATTTTGGACATTCCTTTCAAATCATTACATTCCTTCCACTATTTAAGTAATTCCATAAATAAATCTTATAAAAAATAACTCATAAAACATGATGGACTCCTATTATTGAATTCAAGAATTGATCTGCATGAATTCAATTAGCTCTTCATTTTTTTTTTATCATCTACACAACTATTCTCCTCCTTCGTGACCATTAAAAAAGTAAATAACTCCGAGTTTTTCTTCTTCAAGTTGTTATTAGAAAACCATTTCACACATATTTATTCACTAGGTAACACTACAATTGTCTAGTTTTGGTAAGGTGATCATGTCCAAGTTGAAAAGAATGCTAAAAAATGGAACTTCTTATAATTGGTTGGAATCTAAATGACCAGAAAGGCCTCGTCGCTACAATTCGGGCACTGTGAACAAGACTCAAATATGATGTCGTATGTGAAAGTTACTAAGGTTTGAACTCGCCCAATAACCTCCGAAACAAGAAATTTTGACCAAAAGAATTTGTCATTGCAAAAAAGATTTAAATGGAAAAAATTAATTTTTTTTATTAAGGTTTTATAGGCCTGTTGGAGGGTGCCACGTGGCCCGAGGCCATTGGTTAAAAATGTGTTGCAATTTTTGGAGGGCAAGGGGGGTGAAACCTTTGACCTGACTCCTCGGGCAGAGGTTGACCAGACCAACACGACAGAGAAGATGTTGTTGAACGGAAGGTCGGGTGGCATGTAAACATGAGTCGGGTCATTGGATAACGAGCAGTTGAATGAGTCGGGTCATTGGTAAACACACAGTTGGGCTGTGTATTTTGTTAAACAGATAGAAGGTTGGGGGGCTGGCCCCTTAGGGCCAGCCCCATCGCCATACAGCCACCTGCGGATAACCATGGCATAAAAATTTGAACCGGTGGATTAAATGGGGTAAGCCCCTTTTGGGTTAGCCCTCACCACAGGACCTTCGACCCATGACCATGGGTAGGGGCTAAAACATTATCTGCGAGTGAAGATTAATCGTCTACCTTTTCAGCATGTGAATGAAACTTTAACTAACAGTTAAATTTATTTTTTCCCCCAAATTTAGAGCGCAGTTCTACCTTTTAAGAAATTCTGCCATTTTTTCAGAGTTAACTGGAGTTCCTCCAGTTTTAGAGGAGGTTTTCTAGTGCCACTGGGCAAAAAAAAAATTTGTGTCATAACTTTCACAATTTTCGACCAAATTGGACAAAATGTTAGTTAGTTTTGGCTATTCTGAGCATTCTGGAATGTTTGGGATAGATTGCAGAGTGAAAAGAGGTTTTCCTCAGCCATTTTTTCTTTAGGGAAGAGGAAAGAGCCACTAGAGCCATCAGGGATATGGAACAGTATTGGGTTGTACTTCACTGTTTCAGGTGAAACAAAAGCCATTTTTAGCTTATTTATGTCTTATGAAGTCAAATTCACATCTTTTTTTTCCTATTTAGGAATATATTTCACTGTATAACCATTTTGAGCAACTTAATAGGGCAAGGACATGCCCATTGGGTGCCTTGGACCCGACAGATGTAGCCCAAGTGGGGTGAACTGCCTCATCAATTTGTTGTGTTATGCTATGGTGAATTTCTCTTGCTGTGTATTTTTGATATAATATGTTAAACAATTAACTTAATTAAAATTTCCTCACACATAAAACTCAGAACATTACCAAAAACACTTTGTTTAACTTGCAAGACATGGAGAATACTTTGTACATTAATTTTAATGGAAATGGATACTTTGCATAGCATTAAAAATAGTTCCATTTTCAGATCAGATGGTATAATAGTTCAGTATTTGAGCCTTAGGAGCTATATTTTTACTCTCCATTTGCTCTTGTGCAAAGATATAGTTGATTGTTTACAAGTTTTTATGATTACTATGCTTAAACTCAAAAGAGCGGAAGGACAATTGGTTAGAGGAAAAATTAATCCTCAACCAAGAAGGGCCAGAGAGCCACCTCTAAGAGCCATAGAATAAGCCTCAATCATGTCTTCAAGAGAAGGACAAGCTCCTAAATACATTGATCCCAAAGAAGAGGAACAGGTATTCTGAAAGGTTTTCCTAGACATGACAGAGATGGTGAGGATACTCCACCAAGAAAGGAATGACAGACTTGTAGGAGAAGGGTCTAGACACCAGAAAGAAGAAGAGGGTTCTTCAGGAGGAAATAAAAGTGATGACAAGTCAAAGAAAGGACATGGAGGTAATGGTGATCCACCATCCCCATCTTCATCCTCTTCCTCTACATCGTCATCCTCTACTTCGATGAATCAATCTCACAAGCCTAAAACCACTAGTAAAAGTCCATTTTTAAAGCTTGATGTTAAATTTGAGTTTCCTATGTTTAATGGTGAGGTCAATGTAGAGAAACTTGACAATTGGATAAGACAGTTAGAAGTTTATTTGAGGATACAAAACCTTCATGAAGACTACACCAAGATTCAGCTAGCCTCTTTGAGAATGGAAGGAACAACATTGGTATGTTGGGAAGCCAAGACCAAGGATGAAATTAAAAAACATGGTAAGATCACTTTATCATGGGCTTAATTTATTTCTGCAATTAAGCATCAATTTTATCGATTATCTCATTTACAAAAGGCTATCATGAATTGGCAAAGTTTTAGACAACTTAAGGGACAACGTGTTCAAGATTACACTCAAGAGTTTAGACGAAGAGCTTTATTACTTGGAATTGATTTTCATAGCCAATACAATTTGTTGAAATATATAGGTGGTTTACACAACTATCTTATTCATAATATCCTTATGTTCAATCCTACTAGTCTAGACAAGGTTTGTGTCCAAGCCACGCATTTAGAGGATAGAGGTAAACAATATTTTGATGGGAATGAGGGTATTGACTTTAAAGGAAAAGGTATAAAAAGAAATGCAAACTCTAGGAAAGAAAAAGGGAATTTCTTTTGTAAAAAATGTTCCAAAACAAGCCACGACGAAGACCATTGCTAGAAACTTCATCTGGAATTGAAGCTAGAAAAATTTAAAATCAAAGATAAGGCCAAAGAAAAAGGTAAAACAGTTGCAATTGTTGAACAAGACTTAGGGTCTGAATCAGGTGATGAAACTAAAAGCATAGCCATGGTACTAAAGAACATAAAGGGGAAAGAGAAAGTAAAGGAAACAAATCCCAATTCTAGCACTTTAAACTATAATGTAGAAGTTCCAAATGAAGGGAGGAGGATAGAGCTATTTCATGTGAGGATAATTTCAAAACACACAAATATAGACACACTATTTGATAGTGGGTCACAAGTAAATCTCATCTTAGAATACTTAGTCAAGAAGCTGAAACTTGAGACCATTCCACATCCAAAGCCATATCCACTTGGTTGGATTTGCAAGGATGCTAATTTACAAGTCCCAAGGAAGTGCATGTTGCACTTCACCATAACAGCTCATTATGTTGACATGGTTGATCTAGATGTGGTATTGCTTGACATTACAAGTGTGGTGTTGGGTAGTGCGTACTTATATGATAGAAAAGCGATCTTCCATCGCCATGAGAAAAAGTATCATCTGTTCAAGGATGGCAAGGAGTTTATTGTGAGAGCACATCGAAAGAAGTTAGAATCTTCTTTAGTGAATGCAGGGCAATTGAAAAGGCTTATCAATGCAAGTAAAAATCTGACTTTGTTGATGATTAAGCAGAAATATTTTGTACATAATCCTTTTCATATTATTGCTGATATAAATTATGAAATGTTTCCGTCTGAAATTAGGTTGTCTTCGGAAGAAGATGACAAGATGTTGCAGAAAGTGCCTTTGGTGTCAAACGGTGCAGAGAACAAAGTGTCGGTGCAACGTGGTGCAAAAATCCAAGAGAGGGTAAAGCATGCAAGAGAAAAGGGGACAAATTTCAGCATGGGTCATTGCTGGTTTCAGAATGGTAGATTGGTATGGCGAGAAAACTTGGTCGGGAATCAACACAAGTATATGCCTCATTCGGAAAAAAATCGCCATAAGGACAGTTGGCAAGGTGAATCTTATTTTCAATTTCCTTGGAAGGTAGAAAATTATAGGAATAGTATGATTTCTACAAATTATAGTTGTTGTTCTGCAAATTTCAAAAATTTTGCATCATGACACAGTCAAGGTTAGCAACAGTCTGGCCACAGATTCAAGGAAGAATTTATCCTTTTATGAGAAGCTCAATTTGATGAAGTCAGGGAGATTTAAGTGGTTCAATGCTGGAAGAGTGGAGAATCAGTCTCATCATCTTCATTTTATGTAATTAAGAGAGCTTTTGGGTTCCAAAAGCTTCCGATTTGAGAGGTGTGATCAGGTGATAATGTCCAAGTTGAAAAAAATGCTCAAAAATGGAACTGCTTAGAATTGGTTGCAATATGAATGACCAAAAAGGACTCGTCACTGCAATTCTAGTGCCGTGAACGAGACTCAAATCCGATGTCGTACGTGAAATATACTAAGGTTTTAAATCACCAAATAACCTCCAAAACAAGACTTTTTGACCAAAAGAATTTGTCATTGAAAAAAAAAATGGAAAAAATTCATTTTTTTATTAAGTTTTTATAGGCCTATTGGAGGGTGCTACGTGGCCTTCCTGGAGGCTTCCACGTGGCCCTATGCCATTGGTTAAAAATGTGTTGCAAAGTTTGGAGGGCAAGGGGGGTTGAACCCTTGACCCTACTCCTGAGGTAGAGGTCGACCCGACCAACACGATAGAGGTGATGTTGTTGAATGGAAGGGTTGGCGGCACGTAAATGCGAGTCAGGTCATTGGATAATGGGTGGTTGAATGAGTCGAGTCGTTGGTAAACACATAGTCGGGTTGTGTATTTTGCTAAATGGGTGGAAGGTTGGGGGCTCACCCCTCACCGCCAGCCCCATCGCCATACATCCACCTGTGGAGAATCATGTCATAAAAATTTGAACCGATAGATTAAATGGGTCAAGCCCCTTTGGGTTTAGCCCTCACCACAAGACCTTCGATCCGTGACCATGGGCGAGGGCTAAAACATTATCCGCCAATGAAGATTAATCGTCTGCCTTTTCAGCATGTGAACGCGACTTTAACTAATAGTTAAATTTATTTTTGCCCCCAAATTTAGCGTGCATTTCCACCTTTTAAGAAATTCCACCATTTTTTTGGAGTTGACTAGAATTCCTCCAGTTTTGGAGGAGGTTGTCTAGTCCCACTAGGAAAAACACTTGTTAGGGTCATATCTTTCACAATTTTGACAAAATTGGACAAACATTTAGTCAATTTTGGCTATTCTGAGCATTCTGGAGTGTTTGGGATAGTTTGCAGAGTGAAAAAAGGTGTTCTTCAGCCATTTTTTCTTTAGGGAAGAGGAAAGAGTCACCAGGGCCATTAGGGAGATGGAGCTATATTGGGTTGTACTTCACTATTTGAGGTGAAACAAAATCCATTTTTAGATTATTTCTATCTTTTGAAGTCAAATTCATAGCTTTTTTTTCCTTTTTAGGCATATATTTCACTGTATAACCATTTTCAACAACTTAATAGAGCAAGGAGATTCCCATTGGGAGCCTTGGACCCGAAAGATGTAGCCTAGGAGGGGTGAACTACCTCATCAGTTTGTTGCGTTATGCTATGGTGAATTTCTCCTGCTGTGTATTTTTGATATAATATGTTAAAAACTAAACTTAATTAACATTTCCTCACACATAAAACTCATAACATTACAAAAAACACTTTGTTTAACCTGCAAGACATGGACAATACTTTGCACATTAATTTTAATGGAAATGGATACTTTGCATAGAATTAAAAATATTTCCATTTTTAGATCAAGTTTTAACATTTTGAAAGTTTCATACAACAATGAAGAAAGTCTAAATAGACAACCATAGACTCCAAATTATTAGTTTCTAGATGGGAAGACATTGAATTAGAGTTTAAAAGACAAATATAGTTTGCACAATGCATGATGGTGAGGAATTTGTGTGACTCAATAAAAATTGAAAGGAAAAGATGATGGATGACGCCTTCCTGAGTTGTAGTGTCAATCGGGATTTCTCAGGTTCGATCATAATTGGGTACTCAATGTTTTTTTTGGTCCAATTTATAGTATCAATGCACTAATATCTCCTTCGAGTACATGGTTCATTTATATTCTCAAAGAACTCCACCTAAATTTATAGGAAACTTCAAGAAGACCTATCACACCCCCTAGATTTTACAACCAACAAAATCCACTCATAGAGAATTCAACTGAGAAATGAGATATACTCTATCAGAGGTTGTGATGCTAATGGTAGGAGGGAACTATATATATGGAATTGGATACACATACTAAGAAACCAATGCATACTCAATATTTCTCTAGCTAGGTGGGGTGTCTTCTCCCTATTGGATTTTCACTCAGAAATCCATGAAAAATATTAATAAAAGGAAACCCTAAGGCTGTAAAATAGATTTATTAACATCATGCATTACTTTTGGTTATACACTAGGTTTCCTTAACAAGCCATGATGGTCAACTCACTTTTTCAATACGATAGGAAGAAACTATGATCAACAATATTGAACTCTAAAGAACATAACCTATTGAATCAATGTGTTGGGTGTAGGAATCATAGTTAAGAAAACTCCTTTCAACACTTAATTGTCAACCTGAGCTTCATAAACTTAGAGACGAAGCACAAGAAATGATAGAAGTGGTATGAAAGTTTCCTATCTATTCCTACTTCTGAAATCAATATCTTGTAGAATCGAAAAGAAATATCACACAACAATTTACAACAAAGAAGTTCTAGTGTCGAAATGCGAAAGAAAGTACTTTGCAAAAAAAATCAAATAAAGGAAATTTCACACTTGCTGTAAACAATATTGATTTTTGAAATGAAATTCTATGTTTATCTCCAGTATGGGTGTTGGCACGCTCACAAGTGGGCCCTTGGAAAGATCTGCCTTCTTAAGGATTTTCCTTCCTGCACCAAGATATTATTCTTGTACTCCTACAATATGCTTACATTAGTACAGGTACAAGACTTAGGTACGGGAAGTATATTTTACACTTTTATTGGATATTTATTTCTTTGTGCAGGGTGTCTAAGCTCCAGGCTTTGACCACTTTGTTCCTGTAATAGGATATTGGTTCTCGTACCAGAACAAAGATTCCTGTGCGAAGTTTTCCAATTACTTTTGAGAAAGAAAAGGGTGTGCTAATCTATGAGAGAAACTTGCAAAGGAAAATTAGAATTCTGAAATAACTTGCACACGTAAAATAATGCTTCAACCAATTGAATCTTGCAATGAAAAGATACTTTGAAATAAAACAAGCTTCAAAATTTAAAGCACACTTTCTTCAACGCAGTGAAAGAATAACTCAAGTATGACTACATGCTTTTATCCCCGTGATAGTTACTCACATAAACCATATATGCCTTTAATCTTTGTTAACTAAGAAAGATTCGCTTTAATTATTCAGACTTAATTTTTTATTCCTTCCTCTTAAAAATATGAAGTGTAGGCACATATCGATGTGTTGTAAAAATGTTTGTTCATCAGTTAACAAAGCATCTTTTAGTTCCTAGGATTTTAACTCTCGGTATTAAAAATACTTATATTTACTAATGAACATTCACTTGTGGAAATAAATCGAATTCTTGTGAAGGAAAGGAATGAAACAATATTTTTGTAATAAACCAAAAAACTAGGTTACAAAAATGATAAACGCACTAGTGCAGGAATTATGTGCTTGCACTATTACAGGTGGAAATCAACTAAGATTCCTAAAAAATGAAATGAATGGAAGTAAATAAAACTTAATTAATAAACCTGCCACAGATCCGTCACACTTGACTGTCAATGAAATAAAACTAGAATTATTTTGAAGAGATAAATCATAAACTCAATCCACACTTTGCATGAATAAAATCAACACACACACCTTTAACTAAACGAAAGCACAAGAGGGAAAACGAGATGGGTTGGTTGGGCCCTAGCCAACTAGCGCATTTCCCATTTTAGGAAACGTGAAGCTTAAACACTCAAAGATGCATCAGTGACAAATTGAAACGTATAATGTAAACAATATTGGGTATCTCCTTGTATTAATTTGAATCAACAAAATACATCATAAGTATGGATCCAACCCAGAACGAGGGCGAAAAAATAGAATTAAAAATTTTCCGGAGTTAGAGTAGCATGGCTATCGCTCCCTAATTTCCTATATGAAATCTATATTTATATAGCCCTTTCGGCCTATGGCCATAATGAAACTACATACAATCATTCTAATTCCATCCTTTCGACTGAAACGAAATAACAACTAGCATTGCAAAATAAGTCAACGACTATAACAAAATGATAATCTACTCGTTGGCCGATGACCCAATCATCGATCATATCCCCGAATATCCTTTACTCTTAATTCTACTCAATTTGACCACAACTAAGTAGATCAAGCTGGAAAGAGATGCCCACATTAGGTAACGAGCTGTTGTGAAAGTTTAGGAGTGGTCGGCTTCCAACCGGCGTACGAATATACCTGCACTAGACCATGTTGATTCAATATTAATATGTTTTCTTATAAAAATTCTTTAGGAAGAAAAATATTACTTGCAAGAATATAAAAGGCATAAAATTTATTAAAAATGATTAATTAAGTACTTAATAAACCTTAAATATGAAATATAAAACTAGTGCAGGGATAGGACATGATTCTCGGACTAGTGCAGGTATAAGAAAGTTTATGAGGATAAAACAAAAATTTATTATTGTGGCTTTAAGGTAGGAAATGTGTTAAAAATGAGGCATTTTCTCCTACTAATGTCCTCCCATCCCTAAGATGTTGTGTGTCCTCACACAACCTTTGCCTGCTGCAAAAATTCAAAAATACAAAGTGTCCCTTTGGTCATGGACTTGTATATTGAACCTTGCTCTCACTGTCCTTATTATTTTACCTCGAGCCTTCTTAAGATTTTGGGTCACCTTTTTAAGCCTCTTATAGCACTTTGAAGCCTGAAACTTCCATACCATGAATTTTCATTTTTTCCCTTTGACTTATTTTCTCAATTCCATTTTGCCTTGCTTCTGCACTGTATCCTGCTCCTTCATGACTTGGATCAATTCTTCCAAGTCATGAACTCACTTCTTGATCTCTTCTATCTGATTTTTCATATAGAGGGTGTTGTTATCTATTTCCAAATCATCTGGTGCAAACATATTATCTGCAACTGACTCTAAACATGTACCATCATCACCGAGGTCAATGTTATGTTGGTCGCCCAATTTCTATATTTCAATTTCATCCAGGGTTTCAGTGCCTGGAATTTCGATATCACCAAGGTTATTAGTATTTTCCATGTCCATCTCACCAAGGGTTTTAATACCCTACGAATTTATCTTCTTAGGGGTTTCAGTACCCTGTATATTTATCTCATCAGGGGTTTCAATACCCTGTTCCTCAAAATTATCGAGTGTTTCAACATGTTGTGCCTCGTCATCTTCCCGACCCTCTTCCAATTCTCTGCTTGCACTCCATGTCACTTTTCATTTCTTTAATGTTTGAAGGACAGTCAACAAGAGTATTTCATCCTCCTTCTCTGCATGACCTTCATTATCCTCATTATGAATCGCTGCCTCTGCAAGAACTAAGAGATTATGATCTTTGGGTGAAGCTGGTGGTGACTCATCCAACAAAATCAGGGAGCTAAAATCACCCTCAAAGAGGCATTCCCTCTCTTCATCAAGTTCCTAGTATATCTTCTTACTACGGATGAAGTTTCTTTGATAGAGCACTCCTCTACTTGCACTGGTGTTTTCATGCTTTCTTTCTCGGATGATTTCCATGTACTTTGTTCTTGGTGCTCCTTCAAAAATTCCTTTCAAGTCATTCCTTTGACCTATAGCTCTTTCTTAACTAGAGTCACGATAAACCCATGATGGTACAGTTTGCATACAACTTGACTCACCTTCCCCTTTTGAACACCTTTCGCCATATTTTCCATGCTTCTAAGAATGAAATAGGAAAATTTGACAAGTTTCCGTAACTGAAAGTAGAACAGTAAATAAATATTGTATAGGAATGTTAATGAAAAATTTCCCTTGCAAGTAAGAAAAATTGTAGTATGTACAGGAAGTCTTGCCATTTCCCATGTATGCCACTGCGTGGAAGCTCCTTCTTCCTATCAAATTTCAACTTCTAGTCGACTACAAATACGTGCCACCTTTTCTTCTCCATTTTCTCCTTTTTCAACCATTGCTCTCCCATTGTCGATAGGCCCGTAGCCTGAGCTATGGATTCTGATGTGACCTCAAATTCCAATGAGTCAACCTTGGCTCGGCTTCCCTCAAATGTCCTTGCAAATTAAAATAAAACCACTTTATTGAGTCCATCGAAATTTTTCAAAAATGGGAGAAATCTCAATTCTTACAACAGTGCAATATTGTTCTAATAATCAGTTTTCTGCTATATTTCCTTCACATAATATGATTCATTTCTCACAGGTGCCATCTGGTTCTAAATTCACCCTAATTCTCTGTCGAAAGAAATATCACACCGAGGAGCTCAAAGGAATGTCAAGAATTTTATGATGATGGAGTAGTTCGCCCACCTTCTTATTGGCCTCTTCCGTCCAATCAAAATCCATCATTATTCCTTCAAGACTGATGTACACAAGAATCGGTCTAGTACAGGTAGGTGATTATCATTGGAAGAGGTAGAGGTTTTAGTGATAGCGCGGTGTAACGGTCATGCACGGTCAGATTATTAGGTAAGGCCATTATTGATAGGTAATGAAAAATATTTTCAAAAAGAGTTAAGTGTTGGGTTTCGGATGGGTTTGTACTATCCCACATTTGCTTCATAATTTCACATAAGGTGTACTTCAGTATTCATTAAAAATATAAGACTTCACGACCTAAAATATCTTGTACTTAAAATAATTTATTCCTACATTAGTAAATTACAAAGAAAGGTCTTAACCATAATTCAAATAAATATATGCTATGGTCCATTGATGGGGCAATAATTATATCTGCAAAAAGATTAAGATATAGACTTTAGAATGCACATTTTTGCATCAAGCATCCCTGCATTACATTAATCAGTTTTGCATCTATTTTCACCATCGGGCGCATGCCTGCATTGATCGTGCTTGCACTAAACCTGCCTGCACCGTGATGTGCCTATAGTGAAATGTGCCTGCACTGAGACGTTCCTACACCAGGGATATTTGTAAAATTGAAGATAAAAAGAGACAAAGAAAAATTCTTATAGAATACAATTCATTGTCTGGAAAAAAAAAATTATTTTCTTGAATATACAAGGAGAGTTTTATTCGCCATTTTGGTGTCAAGCATGCCTTCTGGCTTGACTTACAAATTAATATCATATCCTGTAATAAATCCATGAAGGAAAAAAGAAGTGGGAAATGGTAATCTCCAGAATTGGAAGGAATATCATGACAGGTATTCTAAGAATGAAAGTACCAAGAGGGATAAACGAAAAACGGACTTTGGTGGAAGAATTTAGGGGGGAAAAGAGGGAAA
This sequence comes from Pinus albicaulis, assembly GCA_034641835.2. Taxonomy (NCBI): domain Eukaryota; kingdom Viridiplantae; phylum Streptophyta; class Pinopsida; order Pinales; family Pinaceae; genus Pinus; species Pinus albicaulis. The sequence goes on from CM076570.1 coordinate 1,423,167,121, forward strand.
TACAAAATCAAATAGGGATTGTTTTCTTAGAAGAAAATCGAGGGTAATTCATTGCAGGATTAGAAGAAGAAAAATATTAGGAAATTACGAAATGGGCAATAGATGAAGGGTATAATTTACCCTTCAAATTTGCCTGCACTAGTACTAGAAAAATTAAATGTAGCTGGAATTGAGCATTGTTTGAATACAAATTACTGTGCTAGCTACCCAAAACTTGGGTAAGGGCTTGGTTCCCATTTCAACCCGCTTCTTCTTGGTGACGACTAACACATCTAAAAATCAAACAACATTCCCTTTTTATTGAAATTTTTATCTTCCTACCAGCATGCTGGTTTTCATGTTGATCCTTTTGCAATGATGTCAGTCAACTTATTTTCATAACTATAGGAATTTTTCTTTTTTTCTTTTTGATTTCTTTTTTTTTATTTATGTCATTTTTTTCTTTTTATTATATTTATATTATAGGAAAAGAAAGAATCATATTTTCAATAGGTTGGTGTTACCACCTACTATCTCCTTCTCAGATTGTTGTTGGACTTGCTGCATAAAAATTTATTTAGTGAGGGGCTGAAAATATACCTTTAATCTATGCCCATTCACCAGGAACATTGAATTTATTCCACAAATATTATTCATTTATACCACTATATTTTCAAGCACTTTGACCACCTCATAAGGTCCCATCCAACGTGTATGTAAGTACCCAATCACAGGGTTGGAACTGCTTCTTTCAGATGGACTTGACATGCCAATTTTCTGCCTCTTTTGAACCAATATGTTTTACTGAACAACATCCCTTCCAAATTCATCTAACTCATTCAGATGTACGAGACACAGCTGTTGTGCTTCAGAGAGGTCTAGTCCCAACAGGACTAGTGTCCTGAAGGTCTTGATCCAGAATTCTATCAGCAAAAGGACTTGTTTCCTGTATACTAGCTCATATGGTGTATGTCCCATTATATTCCTCTAAGTGGTTTGGTATGCCTACAAGGCTTCTTGTAATGTTTTAGCCCTATCCTTTCTATGCATGTTCACTGTCTTTCTGAGGATGGAATCAATTACCTTGTTTGTGGAAGCCACCTCACGATTTTCTTGCGGGTGATATAGTGTGGAATTCCTATGCCAAATTTTTTTACTTGCTCCATCATACCATGTACCAGATTATAAATAAACCATGGACCATAGTAAAAAAAAATCTCGCTAGGCACACCCAATTTAGTAAATATTTGAGTAAAAAATAAAATCAGCAACAACTCTTTCGGTACAAAAAGAAACAACTTTAGCCTCTACCCATTTTGTAACGAAATCTGCACAAACCAAAATATTCTTTTTATTTGATGATGTCATATTTATTGGTTCTACGAAATCAATAGCCCATTTTTCAAAAGGCTCAATCATAACTTGAGGACATAAAATAACATCGCTCGACATATTGTTTGGCATCCTTAAATAAGGAGGGCCAAAAATAGATAGCTCCTAAAATTTTGAATGCAGTCCACTTATCAATGAAGTCACCTCCACAAGGTTCATCATGAGAAAATTCTAATATTTCAAACACTTCTTCCTCTCTTACACACCTTCGGATAATGAGGGCTGTCCTAGTGTAAAAGAGGTATCCTTGAACCCAAGAATATGCAGCACTTTTCTGTATAATATTTCAATTTTCACGAGTAGATAAGTGAGGTGGTGTCTTTCTGGTGACTAAATATTTCACTATGTCAGCGAAACATGGAGATTTTGTCACCACGACAAAAATATGTTCGTCAAGGAAATCATCATCAACAGGAATTACTTCACTAGGATTATTTAATCTTGAAAGATAATATGCTACTACATTAGATTTTCCTGGTCTATCAACAACATTAATATTAAATTCGTCTAATAATAGTAACCACCTAGTCACTCTATAGCTAGTTAATGGTTTATTCATCAAATATTTTATTGCGGAATGATTAGTATGCACAAAGAATTCATATTCTGTAATCTAGTGTCTGAATTAATTAATAGAAAAAATTACAACTAAAAACTCTTTCATAGTAACTATATAGTTTAGTTCAGTGGGTGACAAGTTTCTATTGATGAAGTAGATATCATAGGACTGTTTGTATTCTTATTGTCCTAAATTTATGCCAATGGTGGTGTTTTAGGCATGAGAGGAATATGAAATGGTAGGGACCAGTTTCTTCCTCTCAAAATTGGTGCCTATACTAGTTTTTTCTTCAATGTCTCAAAGGACTGTTGGCAAGCTGGACCAAGAAAACTCAATGTCCTTAGCTAAAAGTCGGAAAAGGGTGGTACCTACCCTAGAGAAGTTCTCAATGAATCTCGTATAGTATCCCGCATGTCCTAGGTAACCTCTCACTTCCCTTTGAGTTTTGGGTACAAGAAGACTCAAAATAATTTCTATATTTGAAGGGTCAACGTGGATACCTTTGTTAGAAATAAGATGGCCAAGAAATACACATTCCTTGCACATTAATATGCACTTTTTATCACTCTAGCAAGATGAGCTTCTTGGCAACAAAGAAGTACCTTTTTAGATTTTTGAGGCCCACTTGAAATGAATGACCAGACACAGAGAATTCATCCATATAGATTTACACACACTAAAGGTCAGCAAAAATGGCCAGGACCACCCTTTGAAAGGGAGTCGGGGAATTACATAGCCCAAAGTGATGCACTCGGTAAGAAAATGTACCCTATGGACATGTAAATGTGGTTTTTTCTTGATCCTTGGGTGTGATCTATATCTGGTTATAACCACTAAAGCCATCTAGAAAAGAGAAGTACTTCTTACCAGTAAGGGTATCAAGCACCTGATCGATGAAAGGAAGGGGGAACAAATATTTAAGAGTGGATTTTTTAAATTCTCTATAATCAATGCGAATGCGCCATCTCCCATATTTTTTCAGGACAAACACCAATGGGGAGACCCACTAGTTATTGAAAATATGATAGATAAAATCAACATCCAAGAGTTTTTTCAGTTATTCTTTTATGACATCTCTTAGAGCTGGGTTCATACGCCTTTGGGGCTATCGGACTGTAGGTCTCCATCCTGAATACAAATATGATGAGTAGATGTTCCAAGAGGGATGCCTTTCATATCTTCGTAACCCCATGCAAAGCCATCAAGACGGTTTCACAACAAATTCAGAAGCTTCTCTTGTTGGGATGAATCCAAGTCTGAATTGATATGAAAAGCTTTGTCTGGGTTGATCTCAACAAGAGTGGTATTAGGCTCAAGAGTACAAATAGGCGTTGCTAGAGATGGTGGTGAGGGAGGCTGAGAACTGTGATCTTCTTGAAAATTTAGACTAAAAATTTGGCTCAATGACTCTAAATTAGGCATGGTGTCTAGATTTTTCAGGAAGTCATGTATCTCACCCTCCTGTGAGGACTCAACACAATTATGTAACATAGAGAAAAACTGGGTTTCCTCATCAATACTGTAACCTAGCCACAATGTGTCTCGGAGATCCTAAATGGATCTAGCAGGTGGATATAAGGTGACCTTCTTCCTAGACTCTTCATGGGAAATATACATGTCACTAGAATGACATCCAATGTAAGCATCGACTATATCAAGCCATGGTCATCCCAAGATCGAGGGATGTCCTCCCACATGATTCTTTGGCTGAAGGAAAATGAAGTATGGAGGATACTCCCAAGAATCTAATGAAACGATCACATCATCCATCAATCCTTCTAGCTTTATTTTAGATATGTCTGCCAATTCAAGCACATTGGGAGTAGGACGAATATGGACCAATCCAAGTTGATACATGGTTTTATTGTTCATAACATTAATGGCTACCCCCAGGTCTATAAGCACATTAGAGAAAAGGGAATCACCTATCTGAACATAGAAAACATGGTTTTCGGGGTCAGTGTATTTTTAAATGTGCATACATCCCGTCATTAACTATACTGCTCTTCCAACAAATTGAATGGTTTTGGGTTCCAATCTTCTCCTTCCTCGCTTCTTGAGACATATATCCATAATTATTTTTGTACAAATGGGGATTTCTTTGATAGCTTGGAGCAAAGGTACCTTTATAAAAATATTCCTAAGCTCATAAGTCAATCTAGACTCAGGAATGGGGTCATTCCTCTCCAAAAATACCTTCTTTGGATAGGAAGGTTGGTTTGAAGAGGATGGCAAAGGTTTTGAAGGTATGGGGATGGGATGAATGGTGACATCTCTCAAAAAATGGTCAAGAGTTTCCTCACCTTTCTATTCGATAATCATGATAGGATGATTATGCTTTTCTCAAGTTACTATCTTCCCGAATCTCAATTGGAGATCATTGAATCCAAATGGCATCGAATGATATCTCGAAGGAAAAATCAGGTTCATATAATGGATAATTTGTATCGCTTTGTTATTGATGGGTTGGGCAGGCAGTTGAGGAGGTCGAAACGGTAAAGGTAATGGTAATGGTGGGATAGGCTGAATTAGGTGGTTCAATGATGGTTGTGGCATTGGGTAAGGTGCGTATGTAGGTGGGTATGATTGCATAGGTCTAGGGTAGGAGTGGTGTGAATGGTTTGGGCCTCTCCATCCTTCTTGCCAATATTGGGAGGGTTTTCCATAATGATACTATTTCCCATGCTGCCATTGTTGAGAGTGAGTAGTGTTAGGATAAAAATATGGATTTTCATTATAATAAAAAAAATGTGGTGGAAGTTCAGGAGCCATACCTGCACTTCCCTGAGGCCAGTTTCTTCGTGCTGCCATAGCATGCAATAATTAAGCTTAAGGTTTTCCTCCCTCAAATACAGATTTCAACCCAGCTATGGAAGGAAATTTCTGCATGTCATGGTTCTCTGTAAAAAATTCACATTTATTAGTTCCTTTAACATCAATAGGACATTATCTTAAAAGATGCATTTTTCTACAGTTTTGACAAAAAAGGGATAACGAATCTTGTTCCTCTACAAGTTTTTTTTGAAATTGCAAAGAGTCTATTTTTTTGCTAACAGTATTCATTATTTCATTTTCATTTTTTCCATTTTTTTCTCCAATACAATTATCATAGCATCAATAGATTCATTTTTCTTATTTCTATTTCGAATTCGTTTACCGGGTCTATATTGATTCCTTGAGAATTTCCTACACAAGTCTAAGATTTGATCAAAAGGTTTCTAGGAAATATCTCCTTGTCCTAAAAAATTTAAATTATACCTAGCATCATCAGTAAGTCCACGTAAGAACAAGGTCCTAATGGTACTCAAATCAAATTTGTTCTTTGACCTTTAGAGGATATACAACAATTTATCTTGGTAGTCCTCTAGGGTCTCATCATCATTTTGCACAATAGTAAAGATTTCATCTTAAGTATCTCTAGTTGTACAACATTCCTCATATTTTGACATGAAAACTCTCTTCATATGTTCCTAAGAAGCTATAGTGTTTCCCCTAGTCCCATGAACCAGCATAATACTACATCCTTGAGAGTTGCAGGAAACAACTTTAACTTTTGAGCATCAGATGAATAAACATAGCTCCTACAGAAAATTTCAAACTCAAATAGAAAAGAGTCTGGGTCTTCATGTACCTCACCATAGAAATGAGGAAGAGCTGATGGTGGAATATTACTAGGATCCATAATTGGGAATCCAAAATTGGATTGTTCCTCATTTACCTGATTTTATCTAGATCTCTCGGCATGGTCCCTGTGATCTACCATTGTTGTTCCACCAATCGAACAGCTCTCAATACGCTGAGAAGGTTGACTATGGGTTATAATAATATCCTTATTCCCCTTCATGGGTTGTGTCACCCCTGGACTAATGTTTCCAAAGTCTAAGTGGATAGTTCCTACATGATGAGTCTCGGTTTTTTTAGACTTTCTGCCTACAAAAAAAGGCCCAATGTGAGAATTGTTTTCATATTTACCAGAATTTCATAGACCCTTAGTGGGCTTCATACCCCTACCCCTTTTAGGCATTCATTTCAAAAATGACAAAACAAAAACTAAATAAAATGCTGCAACTTAAAAAAATAACTAAACACATATAAATTCCTTCGATCAATAGAAGCACACTGTAGAAAAAACAATAGCAGACTTACCCCTATTCTAGAAAAATGGAAAAATATCACCAATTCAAATTGCCTCCCCGACAATGGTGCCAAAATGTTGGGTGCAGGAATCACAGTTAAGCAAACTCCTTCAACACTTAATTGTCAACTTGATATTTCTAAACTTAGAGATGAAGCATAGGAAATGCCATAAGTGGTATGAAAATTTCCTATCTATTCCTCCTTCTTAAATCAAGATCTTGTACAATAAAAAAGAAAGATCCCCCAACAAGTTACACCGAAGAAGTTCTAGTGCGGGAATGCGAAAGAAAGTACTTTGTGAAAAAAATCAAACAAAGGAACTTTTACACTTGTTGTAAACAATCTTGATTGTTGAAATGAAATTCTATGTTTATCTCCAGTATGGGCATTGGCAGGTTCACATGTGGGCCATTGGAAAGATCTACCTTCTTAAGGATTTTCCTTCTTGCACCAAGTTGTTATTCCTGTACTCCTGCAATATGCTTGCACTAGTACAGGTACAGGACTTAGGTGCGGGAAGTATATTTTACACTTGCACTCGATATTCATGTCTTTGTGCAGGGGCTCTAAGCTCCAAGCTTCAAGCACTTTGTTCCTGTAATAGGATATTGGTTCCTGTACTGGAACAAAGATTCCTACACCAAGTTTTGCAATTACTTTCGAGAAAGGAAAGGGTGTTCTAATCTATGAAAGACACTTGTAAAGGAGACTTAGAAATCTGAAATAAATTGCACACATAAAAGAATGCTTCAACCAAACTTAATCTTGCAATGAAAATAAACTTTGAAATAAAACAAACTTCAAAAGTTAAAGCACACTTTCTTCAATGCAATGAAATAAATAACTCAAGTATGACAATAGGATTTTATCCCTGTGATAGTTACTCACATAAACTAGATCTTCCTTAATCTTTGTTAACTTAGAAAGGTTCAATTTAATTATTTAGATTTAAGTTTTAATTCCTTCCTTCTAAAAATATGAAGTGCAGGCACAAAACAATGTGTCATAACAACGTCCATTCATCAGTTAACAAATCATCTTTTAGTTCCTAGGATTTCAACTCTTGGTATTAAAAAGACTTCTATTTACTAATTGATATTCACTTGCGGAAATAAATTAAATTATTGTGAAGGAAAGGAATGAAACAATCTTGATGTAATGAACCAAAAAACCAAGTTGCAGAAATTGTAAATGCACTAGTGTAGGAATGATGTGCTTGCACTATTCCAGGCGGAAATCAACTAAAATTCATAAAAAAGGAAATGAATCAAAGTAAATAAAACTTAATTAGTAAACACAGCATGGATACATAATACTTGACTGCCAATGAAATAAAACTAGAATTCTTTTGAAGAGATAAATCATAATCTCAATCCACACTTTGCATGGATAAAATCAACACACACACCTTTAACTAAACGAAAGAATGAGAGGGAAAACGAGTTGGGTTGGCTGGGCCATAGCTAACCAACTCGTTTCCTATTTTAGGTCACCTAAAGCATAAAAAATGAAAGGTGCATCAGTGACAAATAAAAATGTAGAATGTAAACAATGTGGCGTAGCTCCTTGTATTAATTTGAATCAGCAAAAATACATCATAAGTATGGATCTAGCCCAGAACGAGGGCGACAACACAGAATTAAAAATTTCCCATAGTTACAGTAGGATGACTATCTCTCCCTAACTTCCTATCTGAAATATATATTTATAAAACCATTTCGACCTATGGTCGTAACGAATTACATACAATCATTCTAATTCTGGCCTTTCGGATGAAACAGAATAACAACTAGCATTACAAAATAAGCCAACGACTATAAAAAAATTATAATCTTCTCGTTGGCTGGTGACTCGATATTTGATCATATCCTTGAATATCCTTCACTCCAAATTTTACTCAAGATGACCTTAACTGAAGAGGTCGAGTTGGAACAAGATGGTCGCGTTAGGTAATGAGTTTTTGCAGAAGTTTATGAGCGGTTGGCTGACATCACTGCAGGAATCTGGCTGCACTAGAACATGTTGATTCAAGATTAATATTTTTTCTTATTAAAATACTTTCTTAAGAGAAATATTAGTTGCAAGAATATAAAAGGCATAAACTCTATTAAAAATAATTAATTAAGTACTTAATAAGCATTAACTATGAAATATAAACCTAGTGGAGGGATAGGACAAGATTATTGGACTAGTGCATGTATAAGGAACTTTATGAGGATAAAATAGAGGCACACTATTCATAGACAACAAGGGTATGGTTAATCAAAAACTTCATATTCCATGCCGCTTTTTGAATTACCAAGGTAACACCGCTATTTTGGGATGTCATGATTTTGGGTCAACAAATCCTTTCATATTTTGGGATGTGATGATTTGCCTCAATGCCAAACTAATGAGAGAAAACCTGAAGTTGTCTTAGGTATGATTTTAGTATAAAATACAAATTGATATAACTGAGATCGTAAATAACCTATTTCTGTCTTTAGATATATGTAAAAATAATGCATTTCTTGACCTCTGAAGTTACATGAATATCTTTCCAAGAAAATCTTAATAGGTAGATTAAATAGTGGTTATGGCCACCTCCTCTGCTGAAAAACGAGAGAAAAAATCCACAAAATATCATAAATAGGGAAATAATGATATTTGACACACTGACTTCTTTTGGAAACAACTACTGCATCAATTTCTTAAGAAACAAAAAATCACTTCAAGAGGGAAAACAATTTCTGGAAGAAACAAAACTCCACATCTTCAAGCCTTACATATTTCAAAATTTTGTTGAGAAAATCAACTCGAAGGGATTATAGTCGCCCCTTTGATTTAAAATAAGCCAAGATAGTGTGAATCCTGCAATTTGAATACAGTCCAATAATTTTAAATGGCTCCTTAGATCACAAAAAATTGAGAGTGATAAGGGGTTAGGCTTCAAACTAGGGATTGCACCCGACTTTCATAACCAGAAAATTAACAGAAGATATTAGTAGGATTTACAAGAACATGAAATCATTGTGGTTTATTATTATTGGCATAGAATTCCCACATCATTGCATAAAACAAAAACACAAAAAGTCTTACTATATTCCAGATTTGTTTAAGGAAAATAACTTGCAATTCCAGACCTCGGGTCACTCACATAATCAAATTTGAAATAGAGAATTTTGTGTTGCAGAAAAAGTGAAGGTGAATACTAAAGGTTACTCTCGTTCAATTTTGTTTCAAGATGTGAGCTAAAAAATTTCTAACAGAAAGGTATATCCTTTAAAGGGGATGTGGAGGCCATAATTGGGCTTAGATTAAGACTGAACTATGTTTATGTTCCATAACCATTACAAATATTGAGAGTATCTAGGTTCTAAAATCCATACAACAAAAATTTTGCATTTATTCCTTTGACACCAATTAGTATTTTATTGTTATATGTTGTGTATTAATTAATTTCATGTTCACACATTAATATGTGTGCCTACAATGGATGTACACTTTTAGACCCACACGACTACTTTCATAGTCATTTCTCCTCGTATTTATAAAATTATCCAATATAATCTATCGATAAAATGGGCCTCCTAAGGAAATAATAAAATAATAGCTAAACCAATAAAATAATATTTATGAATTTTCATTTTACTTTCTGCACCACAATCCATGTAACCATGGTTAAATTCAATTGAAAAGGTGCAGCAAGAAAAAATAATAAAAAAATTGTATTGATGTCACTATAAATAAAAATGAACTTTTCAATAAAATGTCAGTATCATTGAACAACTAATGCATTTGTCCTTTGTACTTAAATAACTTAAAATATATTATAAATATAAATTATATTTATATTATTTTAATTATATAATAAAATGTAATTAATATACCATATAAAAATAAAATAATATGATATAATAAATGTATTTATTATTTTATGTGTTTTTTTTATATGATTTATAACATAAGAAAAATAATATATAATATAAAAAAGGATATAATATATATTCTATAACATTTAGATTATTTTTCATAATATTGTGTATAATAATACAGAATATTAATGTAATCATAATGAAACTAATTTAGTTGTATTTAAAATTAAATAAAAAAAAATATTGAATTAGATTTAATTTATATTTATAAGTATAATATAAGATTTATATACATTGAAATTTTACACTGTTATTCTCCAATCTATGTTGAACCTAATATAACTTTTTTTTAACATACAAAACTAATGTACATTTTTTCATCATACAAAACTAATATATCTTTCTCCTTTAATTTTAATATGTTTGTATTGTTATTAATAATATGATAACAATATTCATAGATTTGATTTGTCATAAAATTACAAGGTTATATTTTTATTTATTTTGATTTCATATGTATAACATATATGTATAAATGTTAACTTATAATTATTTTGAAATTCTAATATTAAATAAAATGAGATGAATATATAATTTAAAAATAAATATATGAAAATATACAAATATAATATTTATTGAAAAATGTGTAAAGACATGAAGATTAGTAATAATATGTATTGTTTCTTTTAAAAAATAGGGAATGACAATAATAATATTTTAATCAAAAAATGTCAAATGAAATTTATTATTAGTACTTTACTTTATGACTTTAAAAGTACTTAGAACACTACCATGGGTAGCCATGATTTTTTATCCTCCATTGAGAATGTAACAAGTAAGTACCTTTAACTCAAGTAATGCCACCTCAACCATTGGGAATGATGTCATTTCTAAAATGTGATTGGTTCTCGTAAAGTGAATTTTGATTGTACATTTTCCTTAGGAGGCTCATTTTAGACCTCAAAATTCCCCTAATGAATGTCCCATGCATTTAGTGTTTATTTATTACTACTTGAGAAAAGATATAAGCCTATTGTCACTCAATCTTCTAGATATATATATATATATATGATGAGTTTCAACAATAAAAAAGAGCTTGGGGCACTACTTCAACAGAAACCACCTAATTTTTAGCCACAGAAGCATGAAAACTAGCATGAAATTCCCTTTATGGATTCTTAGGTGGCACCAAAATTGGATTGGGTTGACAAGATAAGAATACCCTCTACCCATATTTTTCCTGACAAGTGTTTGTGTAGAAAGAGAATAATGAAAAGCACATAACCTTTGCTAGGATTAAAAAATTATCAATACTTATGTTAAGGATGGAGGCTTGGTATGATAATTCATAACCACTCTTTCAAAAAATTCAAATCCATGATAGTTTTAATGTACATAACAATATAATAATAATAATGGGGTTACCAATGAGAAAATATCCCTGAAAATACCACCTCTTTCTTTTGTAATAGTTGGATTTTGAAATTAAATGGAATAATGTAAAATCATTCTCAGCACATCATTTGAAATGCTTGTTTCTTATAATTTCAACTTAACTTAGCCTATTTGATATTTTTGCATGCGCAAAATTACTATCCAAACAGCTAAGATAAAAAAACACCGACAGTTAAAACTAGATGTAATTTCATAGTACTTCTATGTTGTCAAACTTCAAAGAAATCAAAAAATTCCATTATCTCTAACAAGACAATATCAAAGTTAAATAAGTTTCAAGAGTGTATGGCTAGTAGTTACATGTGTATGGGCATCTCCTTCTAGTTATGCTTCTAATTATTATCACCTAGTTTTATCTAACTAAAATATCTCAGGTTGGAAATGTATAATCTATTATTTATAATGAGAATTGTTTTTTGGCTTCATTATATAACTCAATTTATGTCACTTCAAATTTTTTGCCAATAAATACCTACTATTCCTGGGATAGACCCTATACTCATCTTATGTCAGTTTCATATTTTAGCCAATGCATATTTACTATTCCTTGGATAGACCATATACATTGTAACATAACATAAATCCATATTAACACTATAATTAACCCTCAAATTATTAAAAGTGTAGGCTTCAGCACAAACCCTTTCACATCACCCCTACTTGAGCTATAGAACATCTCACTTCTATCAAAATAACATACCATGAAAAAATATTCATTCTCTTTGATATTCAATGATAAGTTAGCTAATATATCATTGCAAAATTTTTTCCTTGATAATCTATAAATATTTTCTCTGTATACACTTAGAAATTTTTCTTTTATGTTGATTTACCGACATCGACCCTTGCTTGTACTAATCATGTCCATGCATATGATATGCAGAAAGTGGGTTACTTGAAAAAATTGGGGCCAAGAGTAAGCCCTGGGTAACTTTGGAAAAATAGATACACTACGACACATAGAAATGGGAAGAGTAGTTACAAAAGAAATTGAAGTTTTTATATGAAATCTTGAAGCTCCAAAACAAGTAACAATGTTGCTCTAACAACAAATGTAAAGAAACTAAAACTTAAAAAAAACACCTATTGGAACAAATCTTGAACAAATTGTTCAAGTAATGATTAGAAATTTGAAGGAAGAAAATACCAAGTTACTAAGATTAAAAAAAATCGATAGTTACATTAGATGCAATTTCATAGTATTCCAATGATGTCAAAATTCAAAGAAATAAAAAATTTCAATTATCTTTGTCAAAAAAATATAATATTTAAAGAAGTGTAAAGTGTGTATGGCTAGTAATTACATGTGCATTTGCATCTCCTTCTAGTTATGCTTCTAATTATTATCACCTGGTTGGACTTAATTAAAATATATCAAGTTGGAAATGTATAGTATATAAGTTATGATGAGAACTAATTTTCTTAGCTACATTATATAACACATTTTATGTCACTTCGATGTTACGGCCAGTACATATTCACTATTCCATATATACACCCTATATAACTCAGTTTATGTCACTTTTATATTTTGTCCAATACATATTTACTATTCCTTCAATAGAGAATATATATTGTAACATAGCATAAATCCATCTTAACCCTATAATTAACCTTGAAATTATTAAAAGTGTAGGCTTAGGCACAAACCCTTGCACATCACCCATACTTCGGCTATAGAAAATCTCACATCTCTTAACATAATTAATCCACAGACCATGAAAAACTATTCATTCTCTTATATATTCAATGATATACTTAGTAATATATCATTGCAAAATGTTTTCTTTGATGATATGTTGGCATCTTGTCTATATACACTTAGAAACGTTTCTTTGATTTTGATCAATAGGTTCTCAAATTATGAAATATACCCACACTTACCCTTATTTGTAGAGATCATGTCCATGCATAAGATTTGTAAAAAGAGGGTTATCTTGAACCAATTGGGACAAGGGAAAATTTTAAGGATGGAAATTTATCTTAAACTTTAGAAACCTTGGTGAATCTTATGAGTCCCTAATATGCATACTATAAAATGTTTTATGATATTTTCTTAAATATATCCAAATTTCTAATGAATTTATATAGTCTGTATAAAATTTTGGCTATTTTTATGATAACATAATTTTATACTATAAAATTTGGGTGAATTAGTTTTAGAAAAAAATGGAAATTGGAAAATCTTGTTTTTGGAAAAGCCATGAAAAATTAGCCCAGCTACAAATATTAGCCCCTACAATTTTCCATGATTGGGACTAAGAGTAAGCCCTCGGTAACTTTGGAAAAATAGATACCCTCCCATACATAGAAATGGGAAGAGTAGTCACAAATGAAATTCAAGATTTCTATGAGATCTTCGAGCTCGAAAAGAAGTAACAATGTTGTTCTAAAAACAAATGTGGAGAAAAGGCAACTTCAAGAAAAAAACTATTGGAACAAATATTGAAAAAATTCTTCAAGGAGCTCAATGATTGAATCTATACGATTAGCAAGTTGAAGGAATCAAATATCAAGTTATTAATATAGAAAAAAATGGAAATTAATCTAGATGCAATTTCATAGTAGTCCTATGATGTGAAAATTCAAAGAAATCAAAATGTTTGGTTATCTCTGTCAAGAAAATATGATAGTTAAAGAAGTGTCAAGTGTGTATGTGATGCAGGGGCATTAGATTCTAGCCAGCAATGTGAAATCTTGTTCACATGTCGTGGCTAGCTGAGTTAAAATTCATTCACTGATGGGTGAAAGTCAATGTTTAATGAGAGGATTGAATTCCTCAAACAAATTGATATTATTATTTTTGTAATAAATTAGGAGAGTATTTATAGATAAGTGGTTTGAATAGGTGTGAGCTTGTTGAGCATATCTAGCTGCAGTTGATAGATTTTAGGAGGATATTGGGAAAGTAGGATTTCGTCTCAATTTAGGAAATTTGATCCTAAATTGAGGAGGTCTCTGTTCTGTAATAAACTATAAATTAGAATCTTTGAAATAGAGAAATGGGGAGTTGGCCAAGAGGAATTATTTGTGAGGATTTGTTCAATAAAGATTGAAATATTTCTAATTACTGTGTATACTGGCGATCCCCGGAGGTTTTTACCTTCGAAATCTTATTTGATATGTCGGTGTGTACACCGAGTGTGAATCAAAATTATGTTCAATGTATAAAGGGGGTTTAATTCTTTTTGAAATTTCTAAGTTATATATATTCTGCATTAATTTGACTGCCAATTTAATGTATATCAATATCTATAAAAGAAGACTCTATTTTTTTTTCCAACGATGAAAATCCTTTTTATTATTGGATACATGCTAGTAAATTGCACACTGAAAAAGGGGATCGATTTATAAAAATTGATAATGATTCTTACGTTTATGTCACAATATAAGAAATCGATAAGGTTTAGCCTTTCATTGATGAATGTAAGCAGTGTTAACCTCTATTATTGAACGTGGTTAAACCTGCATCGATTTCTGGTTATTTAATTTGCTATCAAAGTCGATCGATTCAAGCTCTAACGTGGAGAAGACGTGGTTGAAAGGAAACAATTCATTTTGTTTTGATGGAATGATAATTGTTGAATCAATCTTAACGCAGAGGAAAAATTCATCAATTTTCCAGAATGATATTTTTGAATCAGTCTTAACACAGAAGGGGAATTCAGTTTGAAGAAGCGACTTTGAACTATGGCTTTGAAATTGAGTAAGAGCGTTGGAAGAGGTATGAACTAGCGTTATGTTAAAGTTGAAATTCTGTTGAAAACCATCGTTCAAAGAGATCAGAAAATAGAAGTTTTGGAAAGTGGTTTTGAATGGTAAACCACCAGTATCGCGTGCCTCTGGAGCTAAGGAGAAGTTTTGTAAAAACTCACGCGATCCAATTATTTGCAAACACGTCATCAGTCCAAAACTGCCCATATCGCATATCTTTGGAATGTTAAGTCTCAGTGAGGAAAGTAACATGATATGCATTTGATCCGTTCGATCTGGAAGGCAGAAAATCCAAGGTTGATCGCTAATCAAGCAGCACGAGTTTTAAATATCAGGTATGGCCCAGTAGTTTGGCATTGGTAAATGCTTTATTAACATATAAGAGTTGAAGTTTGGATGCGTGGGGTCCATATGGAACCAACCTAACATAAACTCGTGCTCAAAAGAGTTAATTGGTTATGTAAAAAGCTTAAGGCTCGATATATGTTAAAAGGGGTTCAAACATAAGTATTTTAATATTTTGTTTTAAAAAGGTTAACCACTATTCTTATGACCGAGGTGTTATATATCCAAAGGATGTTGAATTTGGCTTTAATGGGAAAAGATAATATTGTATAATGACTTTTTAAAGTTATTATAATTTCATTAATCAAAATTTTCAAAATTTGATGAATGAAAATGAGAATGAAGAATTGAATCTGACTACTCCAGAGTTAGAAACTATTGTGAGCAAATTTGAAAGGCTTTCCTTAATGCCGGCAACATCACCACCATAATTAGTGGTATCAGAGCTGACTTCAAAGCATTTACCAGAGATTGAATAGACTTCCCAGAGTTAGAAGAAGAAATCTAGCATGGCTGTCCGAATTGGTAGAGGTGCTGCTGGTAGAAGAAAATGTAGGCCAGCTGTTAATGCAGAGGTACTGGAGACCATGAAGCAAATCCAAGCCAGATTGGAAGAAATTGAAGTAGCACAACCAAGGGATCCTGAAGATGTCAGTGAACCTGAAGTTGAAGAAGAAGAGGAAGGAAGTGTTGAACTTACTCCTGAGATGAGATTCTTTAAGACAGTTTTAGGATCTATATCCAAGCCTAGACTTGAAGTATCATATTTTGCAGGAGGATTGAATCCAAAAGAGTTGATAGATTGGATCAATGAGATGAATAAATGATTTGACTATGAAGATAATGCTGAAGACAAGAGAGTTAAATTTGCAGTCACAAGGTTAAAGGGACATGCAGCACTTTGGTGGGATGGAGTGCAAGAAGAGAGAAGGAGAGCTGGAAAAAAACCAATCACAAGTTGGAGCAAAATGGTGGCCAAACTAAAAGGTAAATTCTTACCTAGTGATTATCAGCTTAAATTGTTTAGACAAATGCAGAATCTTAGACAAATACTAATGACTGTGAAAGAGTACACAGAAGAACTCTACAAAGTGAGCATAAGAGCTGGATGGATCTAGGACACAAAAGAGAATATTTCTAGGTATGTGAATAGTCTCAGATTGGAGATCCAAGATGAAATCAATATTTTGTCTCCTAAGTCAGTTGAAGAGGCTTATCAAATAGCCTTGAAAGCTGAAGAGAAACTACTGAGAAAGCAGTCTGCCAAAGGAAGAGGTACTTTCCGAGGAAAGGGAAGTCAAGGTGGTAGAGGGAGATCTACAACACCAAAGGATGGAGCTAGAAGAAGCTCACCTCAGCATGCACACACAGATGGTGATGCAAGTGGAAGAAGAAATTCCTACAGAGGAAGAGGAGGCAGAAGCAGAGGAAGGGAAGTGAGATGTTACCGATGTAACAAATTGGGACATAGAGCCTATGAGTGCCTAGAGAAAGAGAATGTGGGTACAAGTCAGAGGAATGCAATTGTTTCTCAGACTGAAGAAGCAACAAATTTTCTTGAAGTAAAGAAAGAAATTGTGCCAGAGAAGGGAGAATATTTGGTTGTTACTAAAAGTTTTGTTGAAACAAACAAAGGAGGTTGTTGAACCAGCACAGAGGAAAACTTTGTTGAGGAGTGTATGCAAAGTTCAAGGGAAATGCTGTCAACTATTTATTGATAGTGGCAACATAGACAATCTGGTCTCTATAGAAGTGATAGAGAAGTTGAAATTGAAGACAAGGGAACATCCAGCACCCTACAAGGTGTCATGGCTTCAGAAGGGCCATCAGTTGATTGTGAAAGAACAGTGTGAGATAGAGTTTCAGATGGGCAGCTACAAGGATAAAGTAATGTGTGATGTGATGCCTATGGATGCGTGTCACATACTGCTGGGTAGGCCTTGGAAGTATGAAAGAGGAGCAGTACATGATGATAAGCGAAACAATTACAAATTCTTCAAGGATGGTATGTATCAAACATTGTTGCCAATGGAAGAAGGGGAAGCATCAAGCAAAAATTCTGATCCAAAGGATTTATTGCTGAATGCGAAAGAATACTTGTAGCAAATTGAAGAAGAAGAGGTAAATTTTGCTTTAGTTTGCAAACCTAAAGTAGTACTTACTTCTACAAAAATTTCTGATTTGCCAATTGAAATTCAAGAAATGTTGGACAATTATTGTGATATAATTGTGGATGATTTTCCTAATGAGTTACCACCTGTAAGAAAAATCAGCCATCAGATAGATTTGATTCCAGGATCAAATCTGCCAAACAAAGCAGCTTACAGAATGACTCCAGAAGAAAATGAAGAAATCTGAAAGCAAGTGCAGGAATTGGTTGACAAAGGTTTTGTTCGAGAAAGTTTGAGTCCTTGTGCAGTACCTACAGTGTTGAGCCCGAAGAAAGATGGAGGTTGGAGAATGTGCACTGATTCAAGAGTAATCAACAAGATAACAATAAGGTATAGATTTCCTTTGCCCAGAATTGAAGATTTAATGGACTGTTTGAGTGGAGCAAGATATTTTTCAAAGCTATATCTGAAAAGTGGGTATCATCGGATTAGGATAAGGGAAGCTGATGGATGGAAAACAACCTTTAAGACAAATGAGGGATTGTATGAGTGGATGGTAATGCCTTTTGGCTTATCAAATGCACCCAGTACTTTTATGAGGCTCATGAATGAAGTTTTAATAGAATTTATTGGTAAATTTGCAATAGTATATCTAGATGACATACTAATTTATAGCAAAGCAAAAGAAGAACATTTAAGGCATCTTAACTATGTCTTGAAGAAATTACATCAAGAGAAGTTGTTGATAACTTTGAAAAAGTGTTCATTCATGAAGGAAGAGCTAGTGTATCTGGGTTTTGTTGTTTCTGCTGAAGGATAAAAAATGGACCCATAAAAGGTTAGAGCAATTATGGAGTGACCTTCACCGAAAAGTGTCTTTGAGGTAAGAAGTTTCCATGGACTTGCTAGTTTTTACAGAAAATTCATAAGGAATTTTAGCAAGATTAATGCACTTGTCATTGAAACCATAAAGAAGGACTAAAAGCCATTCAAGTGGACTGTTGAAGCTGAAAATAATTTTCAGTTTTTAAAACAGAAAATAACAGAGAAACCTGTTTTAGTGTTGCCTGATTTTACTAAAACATTTCAAGTAAAGTGTGATGCCAGTGGAGAAGCTATTGGAGATGTCTTAAGCCAAGAAGATAGGCATGTAGCATATTTCAGTGAGAAGTTTAATGACACAAGAAGAAAATACTCTTCCTATGACAAAGAGTTTTATGAAATAGTACAATCATTGAAGAAGTGGAGACATTATTTAATGTCTAAAGAATTTGTACTATATTCAGATAATCATGCTTTACAATACATTATGCAACATCCTAAGTTAAATAAAAAACATGATAAATGGGTTGAATATCTTCAAATTTTCAACTTTTTTTTAAGACACATAAGTGGCCAAGAAAACAAGGTAGCTGATGCCTTGAGTAGGAAGAATATTCCTGTTCAAGAAAGTCAATTTGAAGTAGTAGGTTTTGATTTTCTTAAGGAATTATATAAAATAGATTTGGATTTCAAGGAAGCATTTGAAGCATGTTTGAATCCTATTTCAATAGATAGAAGTCAGTGGTTGGATTATTTCTTGCAAGAGGGTTTATTTTTCAGGAGGAATCAGTTATGTATACCAAATTGTTCCATGAGAGAAAACTTAATCAGAGAGAAGCATATTGGTGGACTTGTTGGACATTTTGGTACTGATAAAACTTATGAGCAGCTGAGTCATTTTTATTATTGGAAAAAGATGAGATCTGAAGTGGAAAAGTATATGAAGAATTGTAAAATTTGTCAGTATGCTAAGGGAAGAAGCCAGAATGCAGGTTTGTACATTCCATTGTCTATTCTAGGCAGACCTTAGGATATGGTAAGTATGGATTTTGTTTTAGGACTGCCTAAGACACAGAGAGGGAATGATAAAATTTTTGTTGTTGTTGACAGATTTTCAAAGATGGCACATTTTATTCCATGTTATAAAACCAATGATGGTACTCATGTTGCTAATTTTTTTTTCAAAGAAATTGTTAGATTACATGGGTTGCCTAAAAGCATTGTTTCTGATAGAGATACTAGGTTTGTTGGTCGTTTTTGGAGGACATTGTGGTAGAATCTTGGTACTAATCTAAGTTTCAGCTCAACTTATCATCCTCAGACTGATGGGTAGACTGAGGTAGTGAATAGAAGTTTAGGAAATATTTTGAGAAGTCTTGTAGGAGAACACCCTAATAAATGGGATCATATCTTACCACAGGCAGAATATGCATAAAATAATTCACCAAACAAAAGTACACAACAGAGTCCATTCCATATTGTTTATGGGATGCACCCAAGAGGAGTTTCTGAATTGAGAAATTTGGGAAAAGCAGAAATGAGAAGTGTTGAAGGTGAAGAATTTTCTTCAGAGATTCAAGCAATTCATGAGCAAGTGAAGTAGCAACTACAAGACAACAGTATCAAGTACAAGAGAAGAGCAGATTTGAGCAGAAGAGAAGTTCAATTTGAAGTTGGTGATTTATTTTTGGCTCATTTGAGGAAAGAAAGATTTCCAAAAAGAGAGTATAATAAACTGAAGTTTAAAAATATAGGATCATGCGGAATCTTGAGAAAATTGTCTGCTAATGCCTATGAAATTGAATTACCATCTGATATTGGAATATCTCCAATATTTAATGTTGCAGATTTGTATAGGTATGAAGATGGTGGCACAGATGAAAGACTAGACGATAACGAGCAAATTGAATAGGTAAAACAATTACCTATAGCACAACCATTATAGCCAGAGATGATCTTTGAAAAAAAGGTGTTTAAGAGAGCCAAAGGACAAGAATATTTCCAATACTTGATTAAATGGAAGAATCAGCCAATTGAAGATGCTACATGAATGACATAAGCTATGTTGCAAAAACTGGGTAGTTCTATGAAGGAGCTCATGGACGGGAGCCCATGAAGAATTTTGTCCTCGGGAGTCTGATGCAGGGGCATTAGAGTCTAGCCAACAATGTGAAAGCTTGTTCAAATGTTGTGGCTAGCTGAGTTAAAATTAATTCACTGATGGGTGAAAGTCAATGTTTAATGAGAGGATTGAATTCCTCAAACGAATTGATATTATTATTTTTGTAATAAATTAGGAGAGTATTTAGAGATAAGTGGTTTGAATAGGTGTGAGCTTTTTTAGCATATCTAGCTATAGTTGATAGATTTTAGGAGGATATTGGGCAAGTAGGATTTTGTCTCAATTTAGGAAATTTGATCCTAAATTGAGGAGTTATCTGTTTTGTAATAAACTCTAAATTAGAATCTTTGTAATATAGAAATGGGGAGTTGGCCGAGAGGAATTATTTGTGAGGATTTGTTCAATAAAGATTGCAATATTTCTAATTACTGTGTATACTGGAAATCCCCATAGGTTTTTACCTTCGAAATATTATTTGATATCTCGGTGTGTACAGTGAGTGTGAATCGAAATTATGTTCACTGTATAAAGGGGGTTTGATTCTTTTTCAATTTTCTAAGTTATACATATTCTACATTAATTTGACTGCCAATTTAATGTATATCAGTATTTATAAAAGAAGACTCTATTTTTTTTTTCCAAGGATGAAAATCCTTTTTATTATTGGATACATGCTGGTAAATTGCACACTGAAAAAGGGGATCGATTTATAAAAATTGATAATGATTCTTACGTTTATGTCACAATATAAGAAATCTATAAGGTTCATCCTTTTGTTGATTAATGTAAGCATTGTTAACCTCTTTTATTAAACGTGTTTAAACTGGCATTGATCTCTGACTATTTAATTTGCTATCAAAGTCAATCGATTCAAGCTTTAACGCGAAGAAGACATGGTTGAAAGGAAAAAATTCATTTTGTTTTGATAGAATGATAATTGTTGAATCAGTCTTAACACGGAGGCAAAATTCATCTATTTTCTAGAATGATATCTTTGAATCAGTCTTAACACAGAGGTGGAATTCAGTTTGAAGAAGTGACTTTGAAGTGTGGCTTTGAAATTGAGTAACAGCGTTGGAAGAGGTATGAAATAGTGTTCTGTTAAAGTTGAAATTCTATTGAAAACCCGTGTTCAAAGAGATCAGAAACTAGAAGTTTTGGAAAGAAGTTTTGAATGGTAAATGACCAGTATCGCGTGCCTCTGGAGCTGAGGATCGGTTTTGTAAAAACTCACGCGATCCAATTATTTGCAAACATGTCATCAATCCAAAACTGCCCATATCGTGTAGCTTTGGAATGTTAAATGTCAGTGAGGAAAGCAACGCAATATGCATTTGATCCGTTCGATCTGGAAGGCATAAAATCCAAGGTTGATCGCTAATCAAGCTGCACAAGTTTTAAATATCAAGTATGGCCCAATAGTTTGGCATTGGTAAATGTTTTATTAACATATAAGAGTTGAAGTTTGGATGTGTGGGGTCCATATGGAACCAACCTAACATAAAATCATGCTCATAAGAGTTAATTGGTTACGTTATAAGCTTCAGGCTTGATATAAGTTAAAAGGGGTTAGAACATAAGCATTTTAATATTTTGTTTTAGAAAGGTTAACCTCTATTCTTATGAACGAGGTGTTATATATCCAAAGGATGTTGGATTTGGCTTTAATGGGAGAAGATAATATTGCATAATGACTTTTTAAAGTTATTATAATTTCATTAATCAAAATTTTCAAAATTTGATGAATGAAAATGAGAACGAAGAATTGAATCCGTCTCCTCCAGATTTAGAAACTATTGTGAGAAAATTTGAAAGGCTCTCCTTAACGCTGGCAACATCACCGCCATCATTAGTGGTATTAGAGCCGACTTCAAAGCATTTACAAGAGATTGAACAGACTTCCTAGAGTCAGAAGAAGAAATCCATCATGGTTGTCCGAATTGGTAGAGGTGTTGCTGGTAGAAGAAGAGGTAGGCCAGTTGCTAGATTTTGCATGAGGATTGAATCCAGAAGAGTTGATAGATTGAATCAATGAGATGAATAAATTCTTTGACTATGAAGATAATGTTGAAGACCAGAGAGTTAAATTTGCAGTCACAAGGTTAAAGGGAGATGCATCACTTTGGTGGGATGGAGTGCAAGCAGAGAGAAGGAGAGCTGGCAAACAACCAATCAAAAGTTGGAGCAGAATGGTGGCCAAAATTAAAGGTAAATTCTTACCTAGTGATTATCAGCTTACATTGTTTACACAAATGCAGAATCTTAGACAAATACTAATAACTATGAAAGAGTACACAGAAGAATTCTACAAAGTGAGCATAAGAGCTAGACAGATCCAGGACACAGTAGAGAAGATTTCCAGATATGTGAATGGTCTCAAATTTGAGATCCAAGATGAAATCCATATTTTGTCTCCTAAGTCAGTTGAAGAGGCTTATCAAATAGCCATGAAAGCTGAAGAGAAACTACTGAGAAAGCAGTCTGCCAAAGGAAGAGGTACTTTCCGAGGAAAGGGAAGTCAAGGTGGTAGAGGGATATCTACAACACCAAAGGATGGAGCTAGTAGTAGCTTACCTTAGCATGCACACACAGATGGTGATGCAAGTGGCAGAAGAAATTCCTACAGAGGAAGAGGAGGAAAACGTAGAGGAAGGGAAGTGAGATGTTACCGACGTAACAAATTGGGACATAGAGCCTATGAGTTCCTAGAGAAAGAGAATGCGGGTACAAGTAAGAGGAATGCAATTGTTGCTCAAACTGAAGAAGCAACAAAGTTGCCTGAAGCAGAGAAAGAAATTGTGCCAGAGAAGGAAGAATCTTTGGTTGTTAATAAATTTTTGTTGAAACAAAGAAAGGAGGTTGTTGAACCAACAGATAGGAAAACTTTGTTGAGGAGTGTATGCAAAGTTCAAGGGAATGTTGTCAACTATTCATTGATAGTGGCAACATAAACAATCTGGTCTCTACAGAACTGATAGAGAAGTTGAAATTGAAGACAAGGGAACATCCAACACCCTACAAGGTGTCATGGCTTCAGAAGGGTCATCAGCTAATTGTGAAAGAACAGTGTGAGATAGAGTTGCAGATGGGCAGCTACAAGGAGAAAGCAATGTGTGATGTGATGCCTATGGATGTGTGTCACATACTGATGGGAAGACCTTGGAAGTGTGACAGAGGAGCAGTACATGATGGCAAGCAAAACACTTACAAATTCTTCAACAATGGTATGTATCAAACATTGTTTCCAATGGAAGAAGGGGAAGCATCAAGCAAAAAGTTTGATCCAAAGGCTTTATTGATGAGTCAGAAAGAATACCTGTAGCAAATTGAAGAAGAAGAGGTAAATTTTGCTTTAGATTGCAAACCTAAAGTAGTACTTACTTCTACAAAAATTTCTGATTTTCCAATTGAAATTCAAGAAATGTTGGACAATTATTGTGATATAATTGTGGATGATTTTCCTAATGAGTTACCACCTGTAAGAAAAATCAGCCATCAGATAGATTTGATTCCAGGATCAAATTTTCCAAATAAAGAAGCTTACAGAATGACTCCAGTAAAAAATTAATAAATCAGAAAGCAAGTGCAGGAATTGGTTGACAAAGGTTTGGTTCGAGAAAGTTGGAATCCTTTTGCAGTACCTACAGTATTGAGCTCGATGAAAGATGGAGGCTAGAGAATGTGCATTGATTCAAGAGAAATCAACAAGATAAAAATCAGGTATAGATTTACTTTGCCTAGAATTGAAGATTTAATGGACTGTTTGAGTGGAGCAAGATATTTTTCAAAGCTAGATCTGAAAAGTGGGTATCATCGGATTAGGATAAGGGAAGGTGATGAATGGAAAACAAACTTTAAGACAAATGAGGGATTGTATGAGTGGATGGTAATGCCTTTTGGCTTATCAAATGCACCCAATACTTTTATGAGGCTCATGAATGCAGTGTTAAGAGAATTTATTGGTAAATTTGCAATAGTATATCTAGATGACATACTAATTTACAAAAAAACAAGAGAAGAACATTTAAGGCATCTTAACTATGTCTTGAAGAAATTACATCAAGATAAGTTGCTGATAAATATGAAAAAGTGTTCATTCATGAAGGAAGAGCTGGTGTATCTGGGTTTTGTTGTTTCTGCTGAAGGATTAAAAATGGACCCAGAAAAGGTCAGAGAAATTGTGGAGTGGCCTTCACCAAAAAGTGTTTTTGATGTAAGAAGTTTCCATGGACATGGTAGTTTTTACAGAAAATTCATAAGGAATTTTAGCAAGATTAATTCACCTATCATTGAAACCATAAAGAAGGACAAACAACCACTAAAGTGGACTGCTGAAGCTGAAAAGAATTTTTAGTTTTTAAAATAGAAAATAACAGAGAAACTTGCTTTAGTGTTGCCTGATTTTACTAAAACATTTCAAGTAAAGTGTGATGCCAATGGAGAAGCTATTGGAGCTATCTTAAGCCAAGAAGATAGGCTTGTAGCATATTTCAGTGAGAAGCTGAATGACACAAGGAGAAAATACTTTTCTTATGACGAAGAGTTTTATGCAATAGTACAATCATTGAAGAAGTGGAGACATTATTTAATGTCTAAAGAATTTGTACTATATTCAGATAATCATGCTTTACAATATATTATGCAACAACCTAAGTTAAATAAAAAACATGCTAAATGGGTTGAATATCTTCAAAGTTTCAACTTTGTTTTAAAACACGTATGTGGCCAAGAAAACAAGGTAGCTGATGCCTTGAGTAGGAAAAATATTCTTGTTCAAGAAAGTCAATTTGAAGTAGTAGGTTTTTATTTTCTTAAGGAATTATATAAAATAGATTTGGATTTCAAGGAAGCATTTGAAGCATGTTTGAATCCTATTTTGATAGATAGAAGTCAGTGGTTGGATTATTTCTTGCAAGAGGGTTTATTGTTTAGGAGGAATCAATTATGTATACCAAATTGTTCCATGAGAGAAAAATTAATCAGAGAAAAGCATAATGGTGGACTTGCTGGACATTTTGGTACTGATAAAACTTATGAGCAGCTGAGTCATTTTTATTATTGGCCAAAGATGAGATCTAAAGTGGAAAAGTATGTGAAGAATTTTAAAAATTTTGAGTATGCTAAGGGAAGAAGCCAGAATGCAGGTTTGTACATTCCATTGCCTATTCCAGATAGACCTTGGGATATGCTACGTATGGATTTTGTTTTAGGACTACCTAAGACACAGAGAGGGAATGATACAAGTTTATGTTGTTGTTGACAGATTTTCAAAGATGGCACATTTTATTCCATGTTATAAAACCAGTGATGGTACTCATGTTGCTAATTTATTTTTCAAAGAAATTGTTATATTACATGGGTTGCCTAAAAGCATTGTTTCTGATAGAGATACTAGGTTTTTTGGTCATTTTTGGAGGACATTGTGGAAGAAGCTTGGTACTAATCTAAGTTTTAGCTCAGCTTATCATCCTCAGACTGATGGGTAGACTGAGGTAGTGAATAGAAGTTTAGGTAATCTTTTGAGAAGTCTTGCAGGAGAACACCCTAAGAAATGGGATCATATCTTACCATAGGAAGAATATGCATACAATGATTCACCAAACAGAAGTACAGGATAGAGTCCATTCCATATTTTTTATGGGATGCACCCAAGAGGAGTTTCT
This sequence comes from Pinus albicaulis, assembly GCA_034641835.2. Lineage (NCBI taxonomy): Eukaryota > Viridiplantae > Streptophyta > Pinopsida > Pinales > Pinaceae > Pinus > Pinus albicaulis. The sequence goes on from CM076570.1 coordinate 1,423,193,274, forward strand.
GAATTGAGAAATTTGGGAAAAGCAGAAATGAGAAGTGCTGAAGGTGAAGAATTTTCTTCAGAGATTCAAGCAATTCATAACCAAGTGAAGCAGAAATTACAAGATAGCAATATCAAGTACACGAGCAGAGCAAATTTGAGCAGAAGAGAAGTTCAATCTGAAGTTGGTGATTTAGTTTTGGCTCATTTGAGGAAAGATAGATTTCCAAAAAGAGAGTATAATAAACTGAAGTTTAAAAAGATAGGATCATGCAGAATCGAGAGAAAATTTTCTGCTAATGCCTATGAAATTGAGTTACCATCTAATATTGGAATATCTCCAATACTTAATGTTGTAGATTTGTACAGGTATGAAAATGGTGGCACAGATGAAAGACTAGAAGATAACGAGCAGATTGACTGGGTAAAACAATTACCTACAGCACAGCCATTACAGCTAGAGATGATCTTAGACAAAAAGGTGTTTAAGAGAAACAGACAACAAGAGTATTTACAATACTTGATTAAATGGAAAAATCATCCAATTGAAGATGCTACATGGATGACAAAAGCTATGTTTCAGAAACTAGGTAGTTCTGTGAAGGAGCTCATGGACAGGAGCCCATGAAGTATTTTGTCCTCGGGAGTCTGATGCAGGGGCATTGGAGTCTAGCCAGCAATGTGAAAGCTTGTTCACATGTTGTGGCTAGCTGAGTCAAAATTCATTCACTGATGGGTGAAATTAAATGTTTAATGAGAGGATTGAATTCCTCAAATAAATTGATATTATTATTTTTGTAATAAATTAGGAGAGTATTTATAGATAAGTGGTTTGAATAGGTGTGAGCTTGTTGATCATATCTAGTAGCAGTTGATAAATTTTAGGAGGATATTGGGCAAGTAGGATTTTGTCTCAATTTAGGAAATTTGATCGTAAATTGAGGAGGTCTCTGTTTTGTAATAAACAATAAATTAGAATCTTTGTAATAGAGAAATAGGGTGTTGGCTGTGAGGAATTATTTTTGAGGATTTTTTCAATAAAGATTGCAATATTTCTAATTACTGTGTATACTGGCATTCCCCATAGGTTTTTACCTTCGAAATATTATTTGATATCTCGGTGTGTACACTGAGTGTGAATCGAAAATATGTTCACTGTATAAAGGGGGTTTGATTCTTTTTTAATTTGCTAAGTTATACATATTCTACATTGATTTGACTGCCAATTTAATGTATATCAATATCTATAAAAGAAGACTATGTTTTTCTTTCCAACGATGAAAATCCATTTTATTATTGGATACATGCTGGTAAATTGCACACTGAAAAATGGGATTGATTTATAAAAATGATAATGATTCTTACGTTTATGTCACAATGTAAGAAATCGATAAGGTCCATCCTTTCGTTGATGAATGTAAGCAGCATTAGCCTCTGTTATTGAACGTGGTTAAACTTGCATCGATTTTTGGTTATTTAATTTGCTATCAAAGTCGATCGATTCAAGCTTTAACGCGGAGAAGACATGGTTGAAAGGAAACAATTCATTTTTTTTTGACAGAATGATAATTGTTGAATCAGTCTTAATGCAGAGGAAAAATTCATCTATTTGTTGGAATGATATTCTTGAATTAGTCTTAACGCAGAGGTGGAATTCAGTTTGAAGAAGTGACTTTGAAGTGTGTCTTTGAAATTGAGTAACAATGTTGGAAGAGGTATGAAATAACATTCTGTTAAAGTTGAAATTCTGTTGGAAACCAGCGTTCAAAGAGATCATAAACTAGAATTTTTGGAAAGCAGTTTTGAATGGTAAACCACCAGTGTCGTGTGCCTCTGGAGCTGAGGAGCGGTTTTGTAAAAATTCACACTATCCAATTATTTGCAAACACGTAATCAGTCCAAAACTGCCCATATCACGTAACTTTGGAATGTTAAATCTCAGTGAGGAAAGCAACGCGATATGCATTTGATCCATTCAATCTGGAAGGCATAAAATCGAAGGTTGATTGCTAATCAAGCTGCACGAGTTTTAAATATTAGGTATGACCGAGTAGTTTGGCATTGGTAAATGTTTTATTAACATATAAGAGTTGAAGTTTGGATGCGTGGGGTCCATATGGAACCAACCTAACATAAACTCGTGCTCATAAGAGTTAATTGGTTACGTTATAAGCTTAAGGCTCAATATAAGTCAAAATGGGTTAGAACATAAGTATTTTAATATTTTGTTTTAAAAAGGTTAACCTCTATTCTTATGAACGAGGTGTTATATATCCAAAGGATGTTGAATTTGGTTTTAATGGGAGAAGGTAATATTGTATAATGACTTTTTAAAGTTATTATAATTTCATTAATCAAAATTTTCAAAATTTGATGAATGAAAATGAGAATGAAGAATTGAATCCGATTCCTCCAGAGTTAGAAACTATTGTGAGAAAATTTGAAAGGCTCTCCTTAATGCCGTCAACATCACCGCCATCAGTATGGCTAGTAGTTCCTTGCGCATGTGCATATATTCCTACTTATGATTCTAATGATTATCACATAGTGGGACATAAATATAATATGTCAATTTGGAAATGTATGGTGTAAAAGTTATGATGAGAACTGATTTTCTTAGCTTCATTATATAACTCATTTTATATCACTTCGATGTTTTTGCCAATACATATTTACTATTTCTTGGATAGCCCATATATAACTCTGTTTATGTCACTTTGATAGTTTGGCCAATGCATATTTACTATTCTTTAAATAGACCATATATACTATAACATAGGATAAATCCATCTTAACCCTACAATTAAGCCTAAAATTATTAAAATTGTAGGCTTAAGTACAAACCATTGCACATCACCCCTACCTAGGCTATAGAACATCTCACTTGCCTCAATATAATTTAATCCACAAACCATGAAAATATTTTAATTTTCTTAGATATTCAATGATCATTTAATTAATATATCATTATAAAATGTTTTTCTTGATAATTTTCCAATATCTTGTATATATAAAATTTCCTTTGATGTTGATCAACATGTTCTCAAATTATGAAATATAGCAACACTCACCCTTGTTTGTAGTGATCATGTCCATGCATAAGCTATGTGGAATGTGGGTTAGCTAGAAATAAGTAGGGCCAATAGTAAGCCCTGGGTAACTTTGGAAAAATAGATACCCTCCCACACATAAAAATGGCAAGAGTAGTTATAAAGGGAATTGAAGTTTTCCTATGTGATCCTAAAGCATCAAAACAAGTAACATTTTTTGTCTAACAATAAATCTAGAGAAAAGGAAATTTCAAAAATCTACCATTGGAACAAATATTGAACAAATTGGTCAAGGATCTCAATTCCTAACTCTATATCATTACAAAATTGAAGGAATCAAATAGTAAAGAGAAGGAACGAACTAGACTATTTGATGTATTTTCGATATTAGAAGGTGAAAGCACACAACATTGTAAACCCTTAAATATATGGAATTGTGTATATCTAGAAAATGTGATATTGTAGATCAAGGAGTATATAACGAACCAATAAATATTGTAGGTAGTGATTACATAAGGAAACGAATGGAGAAATTCCTAATAATAAATGCACATTATTCTCTATCTACCATCACTTTTTTCATTTGAACTTTGGTCTTATCAATTTTGAATTGACCTTAGTTTTATCTATAAAATAAATACAAGTATTGGTATTATTCGAGCCACTGATTTATCAATGACTACCATGGTTACATTCCTATTATGGTCCTTGTCACCTTCTTGGCATGAATTTTAATAGGAAGAGAAAATGTGTGCAAGCACTAGGGAGATTTGGAAAAATAACATCCCTTTCATTTAGCATGTAAGTGAAAAAGAAATCTTCTCTTTTTGGTGCATTCCACAGGTAACATCTCTTGAATCATTAAAAAAATGGAAAAAAATTATTGCATTTATTTTGGCATTATTGTGTTTTCCATACTCCTTTATGCTTCATATTCAATTTTGTTAGTAGTTTTATTACTATTTCATTGGATTCCCTCATAGAAACATGCCACCAATACTGATAATATCGGAAAATTTTAATAAAATATACAAGGGATAACCTCATAAGTAATTGATTATTGTTTCTATTCATCAAAAATCATATGGGAATTGCAGCTTGCATCATATCATCCAAAGAGTGACCAAAAGAAGCAAGTCAATGGGATTACAAGAGGAAGGTTGACCATTCCATAGATTCATTGTAAATTATCTGGAAATTGAACCTAACCTCACCTATTTCACCATGGAAGTTAGGGAGACTGAGAGGAGAATGGAGCATTCATTTGTGATGCAACATTCAAGTTGAGGATACAGCCAAAGGAATGGACCATCCATTGAAATCACCACTGAGAAAATCCTCTTTATCAATGTATTGTTATTATTCTATACTAGGTATTCTAGACTAGATATAGATAAATAGAGTAAAAAAGATTAAGAATGAGATCTATGATGGTAAAATTAAAGTTTAAAAATAAATAACTCATCATAAACAACTGATAAGGTTTTACAGAAACAAACCTGACACTTTCTCTATAAGCATGAAAGCACCACATAGCTTCGGAACATTCCTGCCCCATGATACTTTACTTTTCATAACTTTCCTGCCTCGTGATACTATGAGTACAAGCTTGCAAAGATCATCATTCATAAACTCATCCGCAATGTTTAGAGTAGCCATTAGCTACAAGAATGTCTGGACCTCTAAAGACTTGGAAGCATTGGGAGGATCCACACCAACATCAATCTTGAACTTCCACTCATTTATGCTAACCCTCACCTAGTCCTTCGTACTTGGAGACACAACGAACTGCTCAACTCCCATTGTTGGATTCTCTAGGAGGGGAAGCAACAGTTCTAGGAAAAACAAATAGATTGATCTCTTGTTTTCTAGCCCTAAGCCCTTCACTATTTTCCTGAAACCCTTGTTGAAACCCTCAAGTGTATATAAAACCAATGAAGTGAAACCAATGGCAGTCTCTAGAACTGAATGCAATGCAATCCTAAGCACGATAACATGTTTTCTATGCTCCACGATGAATTTCAAGAGACCCTCTATGTACAATTTTTCACAGAGGAACTTAAGTCCATTGTCACTCTTTTCACTTTAAAAAGTCACCAGCATATCTTTATTCTACTCTTATAAGCGAGCAAGACATGTTTCATCATTTTATTCCATCGATTGCTCTATTTTGTCTAACAATTATTTTGTCTCTTTAGTTTTGAGCTCTATATTTTTTTCCTTCTCTGCAAGTTCTTTGAATTTCTTTTAGAGAGGAATATCTAGTGAACCATAGTGGTATGTGATTTCCTTCCATTCCATTTGAGAGTGAGAGTGCATTTCTCTATAACAACTCTTTGGGTATCTAGAATTGTAAATGATTCATCTAGTTGTTTCTTATATACCTCCATTGGATCCATTTGTACGGTGTTAAACTCTAAACCCTAGGGTGGCATAACATTATATGTATAGTAGAAAGGATTCCATTCCTCTAGGCTAATAATTTTTAGATTTCCATTTTTTTTTATATATAATAGGTTTTTGCAAACAAATAAAACTATAAGGAACATAATGAGGTCTAGTGAAGGAAAATTCTATTGAGTTGTCGTTTAACCATAATGTACGTGTGACTAGCATGATTTTTTATTAATATTATTTTTAATTGATTAAACAAAAGATAAATTTAAAAGGAGATTTTAATTTTTTTAATTAAAGTAAAAATAATTATATTATTATAAAGATAAATATGGGTTTACGATGATTTGTAATTTTTGATATTTGTAATTTTTGATATATTTTTCAAGTTTTGGTGCAAGGGATGTGAGAATACCTTTCTCATTGGTATTTAAACTAACCCTTAAGGCTAATAATTAAAGTAACCCTCAAGTCTAGCATACACCTAGCCTATATTTGGAGAATAATCAATGGAATATTAAATTAGTGATATTGTGTTGGATCCACACTCACATTTAATGTGGATTATGTCCAACCCTCTGCATTAGATCTACCCAAGGGTGCTAATTATCTTCCCTCCCCTGTGACACTTAGCATGCGACCCTCATCCATGCATTTGATGATATTTGTAAACATAATCATTGTCAATGGAGGGGAAGCTCATCACTCCAATATGTTCTTCTCAATTCCTTTGTGCTTCATTTTTTGTTCAATCCCACTACATTCCTCTCTCCTTTACTGTGTGTTATACTCCACATAACAAAATTGTATTACATAAACATTGAACATATATGAAACATCTCCCCACTTGCATTCCATTTGGAATTTCAACCCTCCATGCATTCGGCTTGGCTCTCTGTTACCAGGATTAATCCCTCTCGCAAACAAGAACAATATCCCTAATAGTCCAATGAGTAACTAGAAACAAATATCCATTGAATATCTCTTTCTCTAGATTATTTATATTTTAGATTATTACAACCATGAAATAAAGAGGACATGATCCTACCTTTCAACCGAGATGTCCAATGTATTCTCTTACCTTCGCTCCAAAGTAGTTCTTCAATGATGAGAAGAACTCGCAATCACAGACAAGAAAAAAAATAAAAGCACCTGCAGTATATAATAATCATAAATACTAATCCAAATTAGTGATCAAGGAATCTAAGTATTAACATTATTTCATGAATTCAGAAACAAGACAATGAAAAAAAGAGATCCATATGTATTATCATAAATTAGAAAGAGAAATCTTACAACTAGATGGCTTGATGTTGTACAAATTTCTCCCTTGTGTCCAAGAAATCATTTTCATTCAGTCTGTTAAACCTTTATCTCTAGAATGACCAGCATGGAGTCATGGGCACAATGGTGTAATATTCAATGTGTCAACAACAACTTACTAGTATAGAAACTATGAACTCTATGAACTCTCTCCAACTTAGAATCTATACAAATCAGTATCTATTCACATTGGTATCTACCCTTCAACCTGAAACTTTAGTTCAATTTATAGAGAGATTGAGGTAGTTTTAGATCCATTAAGAGAGGGATGAGTTCCTCCCATGAAGGTATTTGAGTTCCTGCGACCAAGGGATAAGCTCCATGAGTAGAGGGATAAATATCGAACTGGCACAACTCTAGAAGTTTCCAATTGGGAGAATATTCGACCAACCAGTCTTCTAGAAGTTACTTTTTAATTTTACTTGGTTTTCACGGGGGTGCGCAGGTTTCAATGGTGAACAAAGTGGTGATCTTCGTAACTAATGGAAGAAGCATAATTTCATGCACAAGAAAAGGCTATAAAATCTGTGCAAGTAATATTTTAATGGTTTTACAGAGCTTTTCTCCAATTTCCAAGACTTGATTCAGGAACGTTAGTTTTATTTTACCTATAAGGTAACATGATATGGATGGTGATATACCTATATTGATAGTCAAATTTTATGGTGACAGAATGACGTGTAACGTATTCCCCCCTAAAGTGTGAAGTTTGAGAAAGTTTTTCTGAAGACTGAAGTGCTTTATCATTCCAAGGATTGGATTGGAGACACCAATCGAAAACCTGTAAAACAATCCAATGCAAATATATCTCATCACTAAGGTAGGAATTCCCATACTTAGAGAAAAAATAAGTAAGTGTTCAGGTACATATATGATTTCAGTATTACACCAAAAGGTAGACATAGTATGGGCACAACCATCTGTCATAAGAAGTATACTATATTATGAATACATAACTCCTCGCAGCTTGGACGGTGGAAACTAGATCGAGGGTCTTTATTTTTCCTTCTCGACTAAGTACGAATATATCCATGCGATTGATTATGTTGAAGTAGAACATGGTAGAAACCACTTGATTACTATTCAATGATGAGAACTGTTAACAAGCATGAGAGAAACCACCAATAATGACAATTGCTCTCAAAGTAATTCAACACAATCTATGAAGTGTGAATGAATGATTTGGAGTTGAACACTCATAGAATCAATCGATCGAAGGTCAATAATGAGAACCTATCGTCGAAGGCAAGAAACTTGCCATTAGTGCATGCATATTCCAAGGTACTGATAGTATTCTAAATCAACTTTCTAGATAGTGAGCTGATGTCAATAGAAAGTGATTCATCGCAGGAAAGCCTACAACACAAAACTATTAGATCAATTTATGAAGAAATGTTTTGCAAGGACTGACTCAACGATGGTCAATGTGAATGGAGAAAAATGTTTGTAATAAATAGTAAATTGATCTTTCTCTTAAACACATAACAACAGTATAAATGGCTTTGGAACATTTGACTCAAAGATAATACCCAAAAACCGGTTGAAGAATTCCAGTGTGGTTTGATTAGCTGCAAGACAAGGGATTTCCCAACAGAGGTACAAGTGTGAAAAAGTTTTGTGTTCAAGGGTGACATGCTGCTTTCTAAAGAAAGGACAATGAATGGATTATTTTTCTCACTTTTCGCCCCACCATTATTGGCAAGTACCTCTTAATTTTTTTCAAGCTTGAGGAGGATAAAATTTTCTTCTCGTGTAAGTTCATCTTCAGATGAGTCCATCTTAGTATTAAAAATGAACACTAAGAAGGATTATTTCAGTCCTGTTGTGGTCAAAAGGTCTTAGACTGTTTAATTTTAACTAGTACAACATAGGATTAACTTAGTTTCTTTCAGTTTTAGGGATTCAGAAGAAAAACATAAGTAAACTCGATAGTGCTCTTTTTCATAAAATTAGTCCCTCAAGCCCAAAAAAAGATAAAATAGTTCAGGAGAGAACTCTATTGACCATGCTTATTCAATGTATACCTATTTCATAAATAGTCCAATTCAGTCCGGAAAAGGGGTAAACTTATACTAGATGGACAACTCTTCATTTACTTTAACGATTTCGAATAGTCAAGTACTCGGCGATATTTTCATGTTTAAAGAGTCTAAAAATGGCTTAAAAGAGGACTCCAGGGTTTCTCTTTTTCGTATTTTTATAGAGTCTAAAAAAGTGATAAAAGTCTACTCAATGTCAAAATGATTCTTTCGAAAAATAACCTGTTTCCTGCACAAAAACTTAAAAAATTACGAACATGTACTCTCAAAATAGGAAAAACATTTTGATTTGAATTCTAAAGTAAAAATAAATAAAGAAATATTATTTTATTCATTTAAAACTACAAAAATAACTTTAAACAAGTCATTTTCACCTTTTAGTTTTCAGAGAATAGCAAAAAACGTTTTTTCCCTAAATCTTCTAGAGCTGATATTAGGAGAACCGACCAACCATTTCGAAAACCATCCTTGCGAGGTATTCCATATCATCATTATATTTGTTTTCATCCGTTAGTTTTTTATTTTAATTTTTTAGGGCATGTTTTAGGGGCAAACAATGTTTTAAAATCTGTCCTCGAGGGTTCATAGGTTTTTGTGGAGAAAACTGCACACCCCGATGATTTTTTAATAGAAAAATCATCGGGCTGTTGTGGGTTTTATTTGTAGCTCGTGCGCAAAAATGTATTGTGTATACACTACAAAAATGGCTCAAAATTATCCCAAATGGTTTCTAATGATTAAATTGATGGTTTGAAAGTTGTTAATCATGTTGGAATGGTGAGAAAGAGAGCATGAACTTGTAGATGATGAAGCCATAGATGATCTGGCAACAATTCGCACATTGAAAATTTTTGGATTGTATAAGTTGTAGGAAATTCAAGGTATGAAAGAAAAGGTTAAGCTAATGACTTGGCTAGTGAATGCTTGGGATGTTTAGGATCAATGTTTCATCATTGGAGACCATAGGCTGGTGATCAAACTGGAGGATATATATTTCCTCAGTGGATTATTCCAGAGAGGGAGGGACATTTCCTTGTTTGGGACAAGACCAGGTAGTCTTCCCACTGCTTCCTACAAGGCTCAATATTGTAGCTAAGATACAGAGTTGAAGGATGGTAACGCTGATATCAAAACTATTGTGCGACTAGACCTTAAGATCATTTCATTTATTGCTACTAGGTTATGTGGGAGTGCAACTCCACATGTGGCTACCAAAGCACAAATGAAAACTACAGTTGACTGATCCGAGGGAAAAATTTTCAACTAGAGTGAAGGAGTGTTGGCTAACATGAAGGGCCAAGTTATGAGAGCTAAGAATGGGAAGTTGAAAAACATTGGCTACAGAGCCATTTGTGTGTCTTTCACTTTGCCTAGGATCCCAATCCTCACACCTCAGCAATCTCTAGTGGATCCCAGAGGACCTAGGGAACCACGTATGTTAAGTTGGGTAGCATTGATGGCTCGCCATGCTGGCGATGGTGGTGCAGTGGTTCGATTTACTCCTTAGTTTTTTATATATCTTTGGAACCAGATATTCATGATTGAATATTTTCCTTATGTAGGGATGGATTTTAGAGGTGATCTTGACACATCACTTCCACCAGGGGCATAGTGGGATGCATAAGGTAAGAAAATTGTTTTGAATTTTTTTTATGTTATTTAATTTTTTTTTTTTCCTATCATCCAATACTCATAAAAATTTTAAATGCAGATGTTAGTCCAACATGACCAACAGTGCTTCGTTGCTTTGATAGGTGAGAGGCACAACCTATAGCAGGCCCACCACAAAATTATGTAGCAAAGATCCTTGTAGAGCTCGGGAACAACCTATAGAGGTTTACTATTGATGTTCCAAAGATAGGGATAGATGATATACCTGTCAAGCTTCAGAGACATGTGACTAGTGTCCCATGCCCATTCAAGATATTTCTGCATAGGGTGGCACATGCCATAGTCTGCTATCATGATCATAGTCATAGATTGCTGATGGGTGATCTAGATTGAAATTTTGTTTTTTGTATTAGTATATTTTAGATCATATGGCGTTTGAATATGATCATAGACGATGTAATATTTTTTGACACAACTATATAACCTAATGATATTACTACTTCCGATATCTGAGTATCTTGTTCAATATGGATTAAATAAATTTTTTTTTTACTTTTAATGTTATATATGTCTATTTAAAACTTGATTAGCTAATGCATCAGCCAATGTGTTTAAATTTCTTGAAATGTTTTGATATTCAATATAATCAAATTGTCTTTCCAAGAGACAAACTCTCAAAAACATTCTTAACAAAGCTGGATTTCTAATAGCGTAAAAACCATTTAAATGTAATACAATGGGTTGCAAATCTAACATAACAATCAAATGTCGAATACCAAATGTGATTGCATCAGATAATAGCTCAATGACTACTCTATATTTTTCAATATTGTTCATTGTTTGTGAAAGGCATATCCCATGAATAGAGACTAACTCATCGGTGGGTGAATAGATAACCCATGCCGCGGAAGAGATCTTTTGTGTACTACGAAAAGCATCGTCAACAAAACCAATGTAAGTTTGAAGGAATGTCGACATATGAAATATCAAGACTAATCATCTTGAGGCACGCTTCTCTAATCTAAGGCACACTGTTCTAAATTTGTAAGTAATGTACAAGGAGGATCTTCACACGAAGAGTCATGCATAATATATCTTGATATAAAGACCATTTCTAGGTTTATCTAAAGAAAGGCCATCATAATCAATTAATTCATAGGCTCCTTTTGCAAGCACGCGCTTAACAATATAGGGACCATGCCACATTGGCTCGAATTTACCAGTGCCTAGTTTTTCGTGAGCTTGATCATATAATAGAACTATATCACCTTATGAATATATGCAATGGTTAACACTTTGATCATACTAATCCTTGACATGTTTTTTATGAGCTTTGATAGGTAATGCAGCGGTGCGATGAGTCTCATCTAATTGTGCTAGGTATAGAAAGTGTTTCTCCTCTTCATAGGTAGCTAGTAATAATTCAATGGCTAATTTGAGTGACGATATTTCACATTCAATGGGTAGCACAACTTCTAAACCATAAACAAGATGAAAAGGAGTGAACCTTGTGGCAGTTTTTGCAGAGGTACAGAATGCCCATAGTGCTAAAAAAAACATGGTATGCCAATTAGTTTTATGAGTTCTGACAATCCGTATGATCATGTTGGTTAAAAACTTGTTGAATGCTTCAACTTGACCATTATCATGTGGGTGATATGGTGTATAATTATTAGGGCCTAGGGTAATTTTATTAGAAATTTTGGTCATCATAATTTTTCGAAAATGGCTTCCATGGTCCATAACAATAGCTTGAGGGACATTGAATCAAGAAATCACGTGATTGAATATGAAAATTGCTGCAGTTTTGCCATCAGTCGCGAATGTAGGCATCACCTCAGCCCATTTGGTAAATTAATTTATGGTGAGAATAATATACCCATGCCCCCCGTCTGTGTGAGGGTTACATGTGATGGAATCAATGCCCCATTTGACGAAAGGACCGAAAAAAATTATTGGGTGAAGAGGAGATGGAGGTGCACGCATATTTCGATCAAAAATCTTGAAATTATGGTATTTCCTAACCGTGAGAATATATTCTTTGAATAAAGACGAACAAAAATAGCCAGCGTGTAATATCTTTTGGGCTTTGGAAAACCCATACATATGACCATAACACGCTCCAAAATGGAAACCATTCAAAACCCTTCTAGCTTCCTCATATTTATACAACGTCAAAAAACAGAATCGTCACCATGACGATAAAGAGTGTCGCCAACAATATTTTATTTTGAGATTGGTATCGAATTGTCCATTGTTTTGATTGTGAAAGCTCTCCTCAAAAGGTTTGGGTCTGGAGATATATAGTGATATAACCAAACCAAGGATCTAAAGTACTTATTAGAAACAGATATTGATGAGCGAGAGGAGTTTCTTCCACCATTTCAGATTCAGTATTGGGAACATCACACATAAGTTCAAAAAATACTAGTGATTCATTACACTTTGATTTCTTGAACTACAAATAAAACTCTTGGAGAATGATCATCCATTTGGAGTATTTTCTCTCGAGAAATTTTTTCTTCAAATTATACATTATCGGGTTGCAATTAGATATCATTGTGGGTTTGCTTAACAATATGTAGTGATGAAAACGTTGGAAAACTTGAGCAGATGCCAAGGCCAATTTATCCACATGTGAATACTTGATTTCCTTCGGCTAAAATTTTGACTTAGGTAATAAATCACACGTTCATTGTTAGAATCATCCTCTTGAACTAGAACCATTCCAATCATGGAGTTGCATGCAGCCAAATACAACAAGTAATCCCGGTGGTAATTGGGTGGATGCAATAATGGTGCATGGGTCAACACGTTTTCAAGTGCATCAAGAGATTTATCAGTAATATCATCCCAAATGAATGGAACACCCTGTTTCAGCAACCAAGTAAAACCTTTTTTTAACTCTGCATAGTTCGGGATAAAACGGCACATAAATTTTTCTTTCCCCTGCAAACTTTGGATTTGCAAAGAGTAGAAGGAGGAGATATATTAAAAATAGCCTCAACCTTTGATGGATCGACACAAATGCCTTATTTTGAAACAATGAACCCAAGTAAACATATTTATTGTGCACAAAATACACATTTGTGCATATTGAAACAAATGTTGTAATGCCTACATCTCACAAAGATAGCATGTAAGTGTGTAGGATGATCTTGTATACGTAAAAAATGAGAATTAAAAAAATATTGTTACGCAATAAAAAAATAATAAAAAAGAAAAAATTAAAAAGAAAATAATTCTTTTTAAGGGATGAAAATTTAATAATAAAAAAAATATGAAAAAAAAAAAAAAAAAAATTAAAACAAATTAAATTTCAAATATAAAAATTAAATTAAAAAAAAAAAAAATTGAATTAAAAAAAAAATCAAATTAAAAAAGAAATATTAGAAATTAAAAAGAATTTTTTGATCGTGGTGGCGCCGCCAATCGGCAATATTTTAAATTTAATTTGTTTTATTTTTATTTTATTTTATTTTTTGAATTTAATATTTTCGATTAATTATTTTTTAAAATTTAAAATTTCTTTATTAAATTTATTAAATTTTAATTTAATTTAATTTTTTTTTAATCTTTTAGTTTATTTAGTTTTTTAATTTTTAAAATTTATAAATTGTTTCATTTAAAACAAAAACAATAAATTTATGGATATTTGTTTTTTAATTATTTGCACGTGGTCTTTTTCATTTTTTTTGTTTTTTAATGATAGTTTTTTTTTTTAATTCTTTTATTTTAATTTTCTTTTTCAATTTTAAATTTTGTTTTTTTTTTTTAATTTGTTTTTTTTGTTAATTTAAAATTCGTATTTTTTTTCTTCTTATTATTATTATTTTAATTTTAATTTTTAAATTTATTTTTTTATTTTTTGTATTTTATTTTTTTTATCTAAATTTTAATTTTGTAATTTAAATTATTTTTAAATTTTCTATTTAATTTTTTTTTTTAATTATATGGTTTTTTTAATAACTTGGAAAAAAATGTTTTTGATGCTTTTTTTTTAATTTTTTTGTTAGTTTTTGTTTTTTTTCTTTAAATTATGTGTTTTTTTTTTCAAATTTTGTCATTTCTTTTGATATAATTTTCGAATATTTTTGTTTTTTCTTTTGTTTTTTAAATTTATTTTTGTTTAAATTTTTTATTTTTACGAGTTAATTTTATTTATTTTTACATTTTTATTGGTTTTTTTATTGTTTTTATATATACATTTTTTATCTAAGTTTTGTGTTTTATTACCAACATGAAAATCACCACTGTAAAAAAAACAGGTTGATGCTGCGTCAATACGTTTCAAAATTAGCATGAAAATCACCGCTCTTAAAAAAAAAAGTTGATGCTGCATCAATAGGTTTCAAAATTAACATGAAAATCACTAACATTTTAAAACAAATATTCATACTTCATAAATAAAAATATTAGAGTGTAAAAAATGTGCACAAAAAAAAAGGGGGTGATTCTCCATCACCACTTTTCAAAATCGGGTGCTTTTTATGCTACGAAAAAACGTAGGTAAGAGTGTGGTTACCTATTTCATCGGTAAGAGTATTCTTTCCACAGATGGATCAGATGTAATCTATGTCTAAAAGGCTTAGCATCTAGGTATGTCTTAATTTCATGAATAACAATCTTAGGATCATTACTTGGCATTTATTCATAAAACTAGGAAAAAAATGTCTCAGGATCCTTGAAATAGGGCTTTGTAGTTTTTGATCTATTCAATGAAGCAAGAAGCACCTATATGAATGTTCTCAATAATTCTGGGTTTAATTGATATGTCAATAGGAATTGTGGTAGAGATATCTCCCAAAATTTTCTCAAAATCCAAATGTACGTATAATCGATGTAGGATTTTGAGGTTTCTTGGCATAATCAATTGTAAAGATGGATGAAAAATAAATCTCAATTTTATCAAGGTCAGGTAAAAAATAATACCGATGATGGAGATCATCCCATGGTAATTCGTCCGATTAAAAAATTTCTCAAATATTTCATCAGTTGCAAATATTTGTTGAAAAGGATTCAGAAATGATGTCAAATTTGAGCTTGATAAAGAAGATGATTCTTCATTGACCACATTCATTAGATCATTAGAAGTTGATGTAGTGTCTGAACATGATTTCACTACTACATATGCCGATTCAAAAGGACTTAAAGTCATCTCACCACCATAGGAGTCCAATTCTGATTCTAAAGGCACATGAGAGCATTGTGCTTGAAGTGATCATATTGATATTGGAAATAGTATGCGGTACGTTGGGAGAAGGTATAGCGAGAGTTCCCATAAGAGAGGAATCCTTAATTAGTCCTACCCCAACATCGTCGTAAGGGAGAACCATTTTTCCAACATGCTAGATACTAACTGTAGAAGCAGGGTATGAAGAAAAATTAGAAAAATTATCGATTTTTACAATCTTTCCTTTATGAGGAAACATTATCATTTCAAAGAATGATGAAATAATAAAAGTCATAGCATAATACCAAATAAGACCCAGAAGAAGGTTGTAATCAAGAGGAGCATAAAAAACTTCCACCTCTAGCGTTAGTGTTCATTCTACTTCTATAGGAAGATCCTGGAGTATTCTGAATGGGAGAAAAATTCTTCCATCAAAGGCTTTAAGAATGGCCAGTGACTAGTTGATTTTTGGAGAACCAAGAGCTTTCAAACAAGCTAAGGACATAATTCACGTAGATCTTCCTTCATCAATTACAGTGTGAAAAACTCGCCTTGATTTGACTAATACTGGAATTTGAAAATCCATTTGATGTGGGAGTCTAGGTACCAAATTTTCGAGATCAAAGAGAATTATATTTGATTCTTGAGGATCAATCACTCTTATAGCTGATAACAGTAATTTCCTCTGAGATGGACAAGATTGTAGCACCTCGAGGGTTGACATTGCTGGAGAGGATATGGCCAAATCTTCAACAACGTTGTAATTTTGAGTGGCTCTCGCATGTGGATTCAAAGATGATTTTTGAATTACACCTTTTCCAGGTGGTTTAATCACTAAATCAATGTTATGTTTCTTGATTTGCAGTGGTTTGGAAATTAGAGCAGTTGATATTGGTGGTTAAATAGATGATTCAGTTTATTTACCAGTTACAAGACTCTTAGATCCATAGTCTTGAGATCTTGTCACAACCATGACTTGGGACATCATCAATATATCTTCTGATGAATTGGAAGAATATTCGATCATTTTCTTATCTTGAGATGAAAAAGTATATTTTAAGAAAATAGGTGTAGATGAAACTTTGACAAATTTGGATACCTCGGCTCGGTGTGGACACTCTTTGGTATAGTGATCGTCACCACAGATAAGACAAGGATAACGAGCCTTCTGTTTTTCGTCTAATGGCTTGGTTTTTTCAGATTTCTCTTTGGGAGAAGTGTTTTGTTTATTTTTACCCTTCCCCTTCTTCTTATTGTTGGATTTAGCTTTGGTTGTAGATGAGTCTACGACGTGCATTTCGACAAAATTTTCTAGGGAAGGGTCTCCTTTAGGTGAATATGGTAGAGTTATAATTGGAGAAGTAGATTTAGATTTTTTCTTCTTACTCTTTGTAGTATTAATTGTACCGGTTACACCATTTGTAGAATGAGAACTATAAGGAGTTTCATTAAGTTGACCTGGGTGTGGTAAATAAATATTTTTTTCATATAGAGTACCGGACTGTGTGTAAACGAGGTCCAGGTACTGCGCTTGAGTTATGACCTGTTCTTCTCTCACAATGCCACCTTTAGCTACATCCTCAGTAATCTTTGGAAGCACTGATTTAATGAACAATTATGCGAAAATTTGATCTCGAATGAAAAGTTTCACTAAACTTCATCCTCGTTGCCATTTGTATATGTGATTTGAAATGTATGTAGACATACTCTATTTTAAATAAGTTAAAATTTTTGTGCCATTGTCATAACAGATTGGAAATCGAAAATTAGTCAGGAAGGTTGTTATAAAGTGTTGAAATTAATTAAAGAGCCATGTGGTAATTCAATGTACCACTTTGCAGCTAAGTTGATCAATGTTCTCTGAAAAAGTATCAAATGAATGGAATAATCATTTAAGGATTTGGATGCACACCACAAATGATAATTCATCACCTGATTTGAGGGGTCTTCTCTTGATTTTGCTTAAAACTTTGGAATATCACTAGGAAAATTATTTTGCATTGCGATCCAAAACGAATGATAATAAATTGGATCATACGTCAACTGAGACAAGTATGGAAATACTAAAGTTGCAATGAACGGTAACCGATGGTTAGGGTGTTGTTGTGGAAAATGATAACCTTGAGGAGAAATACCTGTGCCTGGAGGAGGATATCTAAGATAATCCAAGATAGCCTGAGTAGATGGGTTTGGAATACCTCCAGGGTATCCAGGGTTAACCATACTGAACTGAGGTTGAGGTGGTATTTTATATGTATAACTAGGGTATGGTTGACTCTGGTATCTAGATTTTTTCCCATTTTTCCATATTGAAATTGCCCTTGAAATGGTTGACTTTGAACAAACTAACCTTTAAGGTTTGAGCCGTAAAAGGTTGGCTTGCTTGAACTGTAGTTACACCAGGTTGTCCTACAGAGGTTTGAGTGGTATATTGAAGTGTAGGTATAGTTTGGTGAGCAGTAATCTAAGGGATTTCCTGTGTAAAAGTTGATGCATTTGTTTGAATGGTTGTAACAACATGGGTTTGAGAAACTCCATCGATATGTGTACTCTATTGTTGAACATAAATTTGCATAGCAGATGGGATAGAAGTACTTGGAGTACTCAGACCAGCTTGCTGACTACTAGGCACAAATACCTGAGGGGTAATTTGAAGTGCACTCTGAACAGGCTGTTGGACTTGGGTAAAACCAAATTGTCCAGCTGGTTGAGTAGGTTGATTATAAGTTACTTGTAAGTAGGTTGCAAATATTTTTTATTCAACAACGGATTCCACATAGTATTAACGCCTAGGTAAGGAGCTCCAATCAAAGGTTGCAATGCGTAAGGTTGACCATAACCAGTTTGAGGTATTGGAATATAAGTTTGATAATTACCCTGAAACTTTGATCCTACAACCGAAGGATCTAGTCTAAAAGGAACGTAAGGGTAAATATGTTCACTAAACCTTGGATATAACGATCCTTGATACGAAGGAATTGTGATTATTTCTTCCATGTTAGAATTCTCTTTAATACTAATTAGGCCATGAGGAAGATTCTTAGTAATAAGAAGTTTCACTCAAGGTGAATTATGACGACCAATAGTCTGAACTATGAAATCTAAAGGTGACTCAGACGAAGTACATTCAGATTCAGGTTTAGATATTTCAGGTTCAGTGAATTGAGTATCTCACAATTCCCTAGTAATAGATTCAATTGTAATTACTTTAGAAATTTCTGTTTGTTCTTGACCTTTTTCAATTACCTAAGGTTGATTAACTTCGAAATCGGGATGTATTACAATGAATGTTTCTCCTTGTTCAGTAGACCTTGTTTCTGATAGCTAAACTCTTTCAAATTTAATTTTTCCCAATTTACTAGGTGTATATTCAAGGGGTTTCCCCTGCATTCTACGTGAATGTATCGGTAATTCAACCATATTTAATATTTTAACACACGAAATAAAAAAATTCAAAATAATACACCTAAGGTCACTAAGAAAAATCTATCCAATGAAAACACGCCTACAAAATCTAAGATACAAACCAAACACAAACAATGTCTTTCCATAATCAAAGCACTGGTTGGTGATGAAATCTAGCATCACATAAATTAATGTGGAAAATTGGTTGTTGGAACAGTTACACTAACAACCTTCTTAATGAAATAGTCTGGTGCAAGTACCTCCACTATGCCATTTGAAAGTGAAGAGTACCCTTTGGAAAGTCCAAGTGAGTCTAGCCAATGTGTGCTCCAGGTACAATGGAACATTACCTCCACCATCACATTTGGAAAATCCTAAATATTATGGTCACTAAGGTCACCAACTGAGACAAATGCACCCGAGGGAACAATCTACGATCTGATATACACACAAGGGCAGAGTATCAAGCTCAATCCCCTTGAAAGCTCCTCGACATGGTGAATCCAAAGTTTCCTAACAAGTGGCCACAGGCATTAGGGGAATTTTGAGGTCTAAAATGGGCCTCCTAATGAGATTATAAAATAATAGTGGAAATAATAAAATAATATTTGATTACATCATTAAATTTTAGAGGGAAAAAAAGAAAAAAATACTTTTTCAACTCTTATTTTGAACTTATCTCCTTAATTTTTTACTCAAATTTCAAGAAACAATACTCGTTGGATGCAAAATTTAATTCCCCATCCAAGGATTACCCACGTTTCATACTTTTTATGGACCCTGCTTCAGGAAAAATGAGAAATACATGAAAAAACATGACATTTTTTTCATGTATTTCTCATTTTTCGTATAGCAGGGTCCATTAAAAGTATGCAACATGGGTGTTCCTTGGATGATGAATTAAATTTTGCATCCAATAGTACTCCCACTTGAAGTTTTTGATGTTTTTTCGTGTATTTCTCATTTTTCGTATAGCAGGGTCCATTAAAAGTATGCAACATGGGTGTTCCTTGGATGATGAATTAAACTGTGCATCCAATAGTACTCCCACTTGAAGTTTGAGTAAAAACTTAGGGAGATAAGTTTAAAATATGAGTTGAAAAAGTAGTTTTATTATTTCATTATTTTTTATTCTTTTTACTTTTCTACTGCAAAAATGGTGAATCATTCCCCATGGTTGACATTTCTTGAATCTTATTGGTTCTCATAAATTTTATTTTGGTTGTACGTTTTTCTTAGCAGGCCAATTTTAGACCTCAAAATTCCCCTAATGCTCGTCGAGAATGGTTAATCGAAGGTTTATAATTTGTATTATGTGCACATCTTCTATCTTCACCAATGAAGTAGTACTATTACCTCACTATGTCTAACATGACCTCGTGCTTGACTATTTTAAGAAGAGCTTCCCAGAGTACAAATGTAACAATTGGATTTCCCTACCAATTGGATTTCCCTACTGCAAGATGCTACTTGTTTGTTTTAACTGCTCTATAATTTTTATTACAACCTATTCCAAAACACTAGCTTAAGCTAAATTGGTGGAATGAGCCATAGATAGTGTAAAAATGTCAAGATTGATTTTATTAAGTGCTATATTGATTTCGTTGTTATTTAATGAAAAGGGGTATGAAGATGAAACTTGCTGATATTGTGACCTAACTCAAAATACTCTAAATTAATCAATATGAAAAATGCAACACTTTTGTTTCGATGAATTCTATTTAGGAGAAAGTTGAGAGATTTTTGAATTCAAAAGCACAAGATTTCTAAAACTTCAAATAAAATTCATTTTCGAAGAGAAAACAATTTCATGCATGATCATTTTTTCTTTTGTGAATAAAATTCCATTGATTACAAAGTCAAAAACTACAATTTTGATAAATAAACAAATCTCAAAAGAAGGAAATTTCTAAAAACCCTAAAAGTATAAAAAATTCAAATCAATTCAAAGTTATAATTATCAATACTAACTAGGATACCTACGAATTTTTTTGTAAATGATTTCCTTTAGCTGTAATAAGACTAAGAATATTTCCACTTATCTCAATAGAAATGAAATCATGAAAGACTATCTTGTGACAAATCAGGCTTCAGTGATCTAGAAGCTTTTTCATTTTGCAATTGAATAAGAAATAAATATTCAAAAAAGGTAAGGTTGAAAATAATCCTCATACCCCAAGTAGAAAAAAAGAGTAAACTAATGATATGAGGTAAATGAATGTATCTTCCAAAAATAGAAACAGTAAACTAGGGAAAACCCTAACTTGTAAAATGAAAAAAGGATCATTAATCAAACAATACTTTAAGATGTTAAAGAGGATTTCACACACAAATTTTGACAATTGGAGTAAATTAGGTTAAACCTCAATAATTTTGTTATTTGGCTCTGAAAGAGATAATTTCAAAATTTTCAAAATTTCCCAGTGGGTGCGCAGCTTCTCAGTTAACACCAGCATGCATGTTTATTGAACTACACTCACAAGTCACCCAATTTGCCGCTCTTTTTTCCACAGAAAACCGCATCGGAGGAGAAAAAATTGGAAAAATAATTTTAGGTTTTCTTTCTTGGATATTCTAAAATTTCATGTACCCAACCACACTCAGAGAAGTCAAAATAAGAAAGCTAGATTATCAAAATGAGCATAACGAAAGAAAACTAAACGTGTCTTCCCTAGTATGGTCGCCAATTTGTTACGAGGATAAATCCCTCTTGCGGATAAGAGCGATCTCCCACGTACTCCAACGAGTAACTAGAAAAAAAGAACCATTTAATATCTCTTTCTCTAAATTATTTGTATTTTAGATTATTACAACCATGAAATAAATAGTACATGCTCCTACCTGTCAACCGAGATGTCTGATGTAGTCTTTTGCCTTTTGCTACAAATTATTTCTTCAATGCTGAGAAGAACCTGCAATCACAGACAAGAAAAACGATCAAAGCACCTGTAGTATATAATAATAATAAATACTAATCCAAGTTACTGATCAAGGAATCTAAGTACTGACATTATTTCCATGAAATCAGAAACAAGACAATGAGAAAAGAAGATCCATATGTATTATCATAAATTATAAAGAGCAATCCTACAACCAGATGGATTAATGTTGTACAAATTTATCCTGTGTGTATGAGAAATAATTTTCCTTCAGTCTGATAAGCCTTCCTCTCTAGAATGACCTGCATGAGGTCATGGGCAGAAAGTTGTAATCTTCAATGTGTCAACAACAACTTACTAGCACAAAAAATATGAACTCTATGAACTCTCTCCAACTTAGAATACATACAAATAATAATCTATTCACATTGGCATCTACCCTTCAAATTGAAACTTGAGCTTAATTTATAGAGAGATTGAGGTAGCTTGAGATCCATTAAGAGAGGGATGGGTTCCTCCCATGAAGGGATTTGAGTTCCTTGGACCAAGGGATAAGCTCCATGAGTAGAAGGATGAAGCTTGAACTAGCGTGAATCTATAGGCTTCTAGTTCGGAGAATATTCGACCAAATATGCTTCTATAAGTTAATTTTTCTTTTTCTTTTCTTTTCACGGAGGTCCGTAGGTTTTAGTGGCAAACAGAGCAATGATCAATGTGGCTAATGGAAGAAACATCAGCGCATGTGTAGTAAAAGGCTATAAAAACATGTAGGTAATATTTTAAGGGTTTTATAGAGATTTTACCCAATTTCCAAGACTTGATTCAGGAAAATTGGTGTTTTTGACCTCTAAGGGAACCTGATATGGATGGTGATAGACCCATGCTGATAGTCAAATGCCATGGTGACAAAATTACGTGTAACGCTCTCTGAAGGAAACTTATTTTGTGTCCTCAACACTATGTTTTACCCTTTTCTATTAGATTGATGTTGGTGAGGATAGAATTGAATGGGATTCAAGTTTGTTTTGTTGAACTAGAGAATGTGGCTTATCACCTAAGATATTACCCAAGGGCCACCCTTTCTCACTATTATATTTCAAGAGTTTGGAATTCATTTAAGGCTAGTTTATTTCTTCTCAGGATACTTCCTTCATCACACCACTAATTTAGTGTTCAAAGGAAATAATTAGCAATAGTTTCAATTGTCATTTTGAGATCTTAAGTTTCATTATCATGGGTTACCATTCATTGGGAATTATTTTCCTTTATTCTCCTTTTTCTTATATCTAAGACTTAGGGAATGAGGCTTTCATCAGTTTGGAACAACTAATAGATATAAGAATTACATGATTTTTCACTCCAACCTTAGAGTTTAAACTTAGATACATCATTCAAGTGTATCTTTAATGATTTTGGCTTTTAATTTTTTCTTTTCTTTCATCATAAATTGAAAAAGGGAAAATAGTTTTCCACAAATGTATTGAATGCTTAGTCATGAAGGTGTCCCCTGATGAAAATGAATGAATATCCTGTGGAATGACATGGGATAAAATTTGACTAAGTGAAATAATGGGTACAATAAGGTTGTTGTGTAGAGGCTATTCAAATCACCAAGTATGTTCCCAACCCATCAAGAGTTCCAAGTGCCAAGATATGCCAATGCCTGTTAAGCAGTGTCAAGTAGTGCAAGGGAAAACAAGGGAGTGTTAGGGAAAACTCATGAAAATGAATTAATAAGAGTGTGTGAAAAGGAGTGTCAATGATTTTAGGGTGTGCTAAGGAGGGTCTGTCACATGGTATGATAGGAAATGCGAAGTCATGCTAGAGTGTCAGGGCGTCATGCATCCATGATGTGCTAGGTTCTAGGGTGTGAAAACATTTTCTAGGAAGTGTTAGGGAGTTCCAAGGAAACACAAGGGAGAAATAGGTCAAAATTCATGGAAATTAATGAATAAGTGTGTGACAGGGATTTTCAGCGAGTTTTAGGTGTGCTAAGGAGGAAGTGACATGGTATGCTAAGAAGCGATAATTAATGCTAGAGTGCCAGTGTTAGGTCCCTATATCACTAGTACAGTCCCTTATTATTGTTAGTGTAAACCCCTTATTGTTATTATTGTACCCTTGTAACCCCCATTTTGTGATTATTGTGCCCTTAAATTATCATTGTTAGGTCGGCTAGGATTACATTGTGGTCCACTAGGATTACATTATGGCCCCATGGACTCCTATATACAGAAAGGAGGGTTTGTAAATTGTATCATCCAAGAATTTTTCATTCATGTAATGTATTGGAGGTTTCCCCCTCGAAGTGGCTTATTTCTAAGGCATTGATATCTGTTTTCTTCTCTTTTTTGAGCTGGTTTCACAACATTTGGTATCAGAGCTTTGGATTCTAGGGTTTCGCTGCTCCAAACAGGTCATCGTGGAATTTTCGCTATAACGTTGTTTATACGAAGTTTCAGAAGCTAAAATTTTTAGGGTACGAAGCTGAAATCCTGAGGAAGATTATCTAAAAATTTCAGATCTTGGTTCGCAATATTTTCGGAGATATGATCTATGTAAGTTAGGTCTTTTTTCAGGCTCCTAAACAGGTCATCGCGGAATTTGCGCTATAACGTTTTTTCTACGAAGGGTCAACATCTGAAATTCGTATGGTGCGAAGCTGAAATCCTGAGGAAATTATTCAAAAAATTTTAGATCTTGGTTCGCAATATGTTTGGAGATATAATCTGTGGAAGGTAGTGCTTTTTCAGGTGCCTGAATTTCATCTCAAAGAGGTGATCGTGGGAAAAGTTCAATAACTCTCTCTCTGGGCATCGGATTGGAGTGTCGTAAAAATTGGTTGCAAGTACACGGACTGTAGTTTCTTGGCTATAAATTTCAGAGAAAAAGGACGAAACAGTGACACGTGGAAAGTGGTACACCTTCGCTCTACTGAACCAGTCCATAATTAGGTCATTGTGGGAGATTAGACACAACTTTGTCTTGGAGAATCCAAATCAGGTCAGACCTATGGAATTCTAAATTTAATTTAGAGGGCTACGTCAATACCAAAATTCAGATATTGAAATGTTGCAATCACAGAGATAATCCAATTTCAATATCGAGCTCCTCAAAAGCAAGAAAAAGGTGTGTATTTTTTTTCCGAATTGCATAAGTCTTGTTTTAAGAATCAATTTTGAATTGATTTCAAGGGCATATTGTAGAATAGATATCAGTATTGGCTTCTAAAAGATGCCCCATAAAAATAATTCAACACCCATTAAGCCTTCAGAAGGGTTTACTATGACTCATGAAGATGAAGAATTGCAACATGATCTATCAAAATTACAAGAGAAAGTGCAAAAAATTTCACTCTTGCAAAGAGCAACAAAAAATGAAATGGAAGTTTTGAAGAAAGGCATGGAAGAGAAGATTGATGGTTTGAAGAAAAGCATGGAAGCTGGCATGGAAGCTAAGATGGATGACATGAAAGACAAAATGGAAAACAACATGAAAAACATGAAGAATGATCTAAAAGCAGACATCGAAGGTTTGCCCAAGTTGATACAAGAAATGTTTCCTAATGGTGAAAATATAGTAGAAGAACCTCATGATGAGAACAAAATAAATGTTAATCGTGATTTCATAAACTCTAATGTTGGTGGGAAGAACCACCATATTCCAAAAATTGATATGAGGAAGTTTGATGGGAAGGATCCTGTAACATGGATACTACAGATGGAGCAATATTTTAATCTCCATAATGTGCAAAACACACAAAAGGTACGAATTGCAACTTTACATTTCGAACATAATACATTTGTATGGTATCGATGGATTTGCTTCCGTAAAAAAATTGTCACTTGGTAAATTTTTACGGAAGAAATGATAGCACATTATAAGGATACAAAGAGAAACACCTTCTTTAGCCATTTGATAAATCTCAAACAAAAGGGTTTAGTGGGGCAGCACATTGAGGACTTCCAAAAATTGAATATAAGGGTAACTGATATTCCAGAGGAACACAGGATTGATCTCTTCATAGGTACTCTAAAGGATAACATCCAACATGAAGTTCGTGTGTTGGAACCTGATTCATTAGAGAAGGCATTCAGGTTGGCAAGAAAAGTTGAACGTAAAATTATGGCGACAAGGAAGCCTACCACTCAATTCTATAAAGAAGGAAGTGTTGCTACGCCTAGATTTCCACAACCTACAAGGTTGACACCACAACAATTAGAAGAAAAAAGAGCAAAAGGGCTTTGCTACAGTTGTGATAGCAAATACACTAAAGGTCATAAGTGTGCTGAGAAGAAATTATTTTACATAGATTGTGAAGAGGAAGAAGAAAATGAACAAGAAGAGGATATACACCAGGAACCAACCCTAGAAGAGGAAGAAATGAATCCGACCATATCATGTAATGCACTAGCAGGAATTACCACTCCTCAAACTCTCAAGATAGAAGGAAAAACCAAGAAGAAAAAGGTAATAGTGTTGATTGATTCAGGTAGCACCCATAATTTTATTCATTGTAAGGTAGCCAAGGAATTAAATTGTTTCCTATACCCAACACCAGAATGTCAAGTGATGGTTGCAAATGGAGGAACTATAAATTGCTATGGAAAATGACATAATATCAAGCTAACCATGGGGGAATATGTATTGAATATTCCAATGCTTTCCATTCTTATGGGAGGTGTTGATGTTGTACTAGGATTACAATGGTTACAATCTTTGGGGACGATAGCTTTTAATTTTCAAGAACTTTTCTTGAAATTATTTTCAGAAGGAAAGGAAGTCAAATTAGAGGGTATTGAAGGGAAGCCAGGAAGGATAATAAGCTCTAATGTCATGACAAAGCTTCTAAAGAAAGAACAGCGAGGCGTAATTGCACAATTATGCTCACTAGAAGTTCTGACATCAAAATCATCTATTTCTATAGATCTCCAACAAGTCTTGGACAGTCATTCCAAGGTGTTTGAAACTCCTAAAGGACTCCCACCTATTCGTGATCATGATCATGCTATTCATTTGATTCCAGGAAGTGTTCCTCCAAACATCAGGCCTTATAGATATCCTTACTTCCAAAAGAGCGAAATTGAACGTATGATTGCAGAAATGTTAGAGGTGGGCATAATTCAACCTAGTCAAAGTTCTTTCTCTGCTCCTGTAGTATTGGTACACAAGAAGGATGGATCATGGCGAATGTGTCCGGATTATAGGGAGCTCAATAAGCTCACCATTAAAGACAAATTTCCCATTCCTGTGATTGATGAATTATTGGATGAATTACACGGAGCAATTTATTTTACCAGGTTGGATCTTCATTCAGGATATCATCAAATTAGAATTAAGACTGAAGATATTCCAAAAACAGCATTTCCAACTCATGAGGGTCATTATGAATTTTTGGTCATGCCTTTTGGCCTTACCAATGCACCTTCTACATTTCAAGGGTTGATGAATTCCATTTTCAAACCCTTCATTAGAAAATTTGTGCTAGTATTTTTTTATGATATACTAATCTACAGCAGGTCTTGGAAGGATCATGTTGAACATGTTGACAGAGTGCTCAAACTATTGCAGGAGAAACAATTATAAGAAAAAAAATTCAAATGTTTCTTTGGAGTACAAGAGGTGGAATATCTGGGTCATATTGTGTCTCACGAGGGTGTTAAAGTAGAACCTAACAAATTTAAAGCCATTAAGGAATGGAAAGTCCCCACAACCATAAAGCAGTTGCAAGGATTTCTTGGGTTAACAGGGTATTATCGCAAGTTTGTTAGGAATTATGGGAAAATAGCAGCACCTCTAACAACATTATTGAAGAAAGATGCATTTTCATGGACTCCAGAAGCAACTAAGGCCTTTGAACATCTTAAAGAGGCAATGTGCCTAGCACCGGTCTTAGCTACGCCAGACTTTAGAAAAACCTTTATTGTGGAATGTGATGCCTCGGGAAATGGAATTGGTGCGGTTTTAATGCAGGAAGGAAGACCCATTGCTTTTGAAAGTCGTCCAATCAAAGGAAAGTATTTACAGAAACCTATTTATGAGAAGGAAATGTTAGCAATACTACATGCACTAAAGAAATGACGAACTTACCTAATGGGAAGACACTTCAAGGTAAAAAGTGATCATGATAGTCTTAAACACTTTTTGGAACAAAGACTATCTTCAGAAGAGCAGCAAAAATGGGTC
This sequence comes from Pinus albicaulis, assembly GCA_034641835.2. Classification (NCBI taxonomy): domain Eukaryota; kingdom Viridiplantae; phylum Streptophyta; class Pinopsida; order Pinales; family Pinaceae; genus Pinus; species Pinus albicaulis. The sequence goes on from CM076570.1 coordinate 1,423,221,312, forward strand.
ACAAAGATGTTGGGTTATGACTCTGAAATAATCTACAAAAGGGTAAAGCTTAATGTTGTTGCAGATGCACTCTCCAGAAAGAATGAAGAGGTGGAAGCATTGCTTTGTGCCATTTCTATTATCCAACCAGATTGGATAACCGAAGCAAGAGATGAATGGAAGAAGGAAAAATATGTATGGACACTCATTCAAAAGTTGCAGCAAGATCCTAGTACATCCGATACATTTAGTTGGAAAAATGATTCCTTATGGTACAAAGATCGCTTATATCTTTGTAAGGATTCCCAACTAAAACAAAATATTCTTCTGGAATTGCACACTTCTCCTTTAGGAGGACACTCAGGATTTTTAAAAACTTACCACAGGGTGAAGAAAGAATTTTTTCGGGATGGCCTTAAATCTGATATTCAAAAGTTTGTGGCGGAATGTTTGGTTTGCCAGCAGAATAAAGTGGAAACAATTAAGACCCCGGGACTTCTACAACCTTTATCCATTCCAAGTCAACGTTGGGAGGAGATTTCAATGGATTTTATCACAGGTTTACCTAACTCCGAAGGAAAGAGTGTCATCATGGTGGTAGTTGATAGACTTACCAAGTATGCACACTTTTGTGCATTATCTCATCCATTTAAAGCAAGTACAGTTGCTACTACATTTATGGACAGAATTCAAAAGCTACATGGAAGCCCAAGGGTTATTGTGAGCGACAGAGATCCCATTTTTACCGGAAATTTTTGGACGGAGTTATTTTCTTGTTTGGGTACTCAATTAGCTCATAGCTCATCTTATCATCCTCAATCTGATGGTCAAACCGAGATAGTAAATAAATGTTTGGAAGGATATCTTCGTTGTTTTGTATCTGATAAACAAACACAATGGGTCAAGTGGTTACCTCTCGCCGAATGGTGGTATAACACTTCCTTCCATACTGCAGCAAAAATGACCCCATTTATGGCACTTTATGGATATCATCCACCATCCATCACATCATCTTTAAGGGAAAATTCGAAGGTTCAAGCAGTGGAAGATCACATCGAGCATCAGCAAGAAGTTCTACAACTCTTAAAGGATAACCTGAATTTGGCACAAAATCGAATGAAACAATAGGCAGATCAACATCGCAGTGGGAGAAGTTTTGATGTAGGAGATTGGGTATTTTTACGGCTACAACCATACAAACAAATGTCCCTCAAGCAAGCTAAGAAGGATAATAAATTATCGCCAAAGTACTATGGTCCTTACAAGGTGTTGCAAAAGATTGGTACTATGGCATACAAATTGGAGCTTCCTGCTTCTTCACGAGTACATCCATTTTTCCATGTTTCATGCTTAAAGAAGGTTATAGGTGAAAATCTTCCAGTTCAAACAATATTTCCAGAACTTGATGAGGAAGGAAAATCATATTGGAACCAGAAGCAATCATGGAAACAAGAACTCGACAACTACGGAATCGATCAATTTCAGAGTATCTCATCAAGTGGAAGAACTTACCCACTGAAGATTCTACATGGGAGGATGAGAATTTTATACAGAAGCACCCGAAGCTACTCAAGCGTTGAGGACAACACTTGTTTTGAAGGAGAGGGACATGTTAGGTCCCTATATCACTAGTATAGTCCCTTATTATTGTTATTGTAAACCCCTTATTGTTATTATTGTACCCTTGTAACCCCCATTTTGTTATTATTGTGCCCTTAAATTATTATTGTTAGGTCGGCTAGGATTACATTGTGGCCCACTAGGATTACATTATGGCCCCATGGACTTCTATATATAGAAAGGAGGTTTTGTAAATTGTATCATCCAAGAATTGTTCATTCATGTAATGTATTGGAGGTTGCCCCCTCGAAGTGGCTTATTTCTAAGGCGTTGATATCTCTTTTCTTCTCTTTTTTTAGCTGGTTTTACAACAGTCAGGGTGACATGTGGCCAAGATGTGTCAGGTGTCAGGATGTGCCAACATGTGCTAGGAAGTGTTAGAGAGTGTCAGGGAAACACAAGGGTGCAGTAGGTCAAATTAATGCATGAAAATGAATGAATAATATTTTGTGACAGGATGTTTCAGTGAGTTCTAGATGTGCTAATGAGGGTGTCATAAGATATGTTAGGCAGTGCTAAGGCATGTTAGAGGATAGTGAAACATAAAAATATATGCCATGTTCTAGGGCATGACAATGCATGCCAGGGAGTGTTATGGAGTTTCATGGAAACACAAGGGAGTGCTAGTTTGAAATGCATAGAAATGAATGAATAAGCTCAGTGTGTGATAGGGAGTGTTAGTGAGTTCTAGGTGTGCTAAGGAGGCAGTGACAAGGTATGCTAGGTAGTGACAAGGAATTCTATAGTGGATGACATGCCAAGATGTGTCAGGTGTCAAGGTGTGCTTGCCAAGGCATTTTGGGGAGTGCCATGGAAACACAATGGATAACTAGTTAAAAATGCATGGAAATGAATGAATAAGAGTGTGTGTGATAGGGATTGTTAGAGAGTTCCAAGTGTGTTAATGAGGGAGTGACAAGGTCATATGATAGGCTATGGAAATGCATGCTAGAATGCCAGGGCATGTCAGGTAGTGCTAGGGTGTTCTAGAGAGTTCCAAAGCATGTTGAGGAATGCAGAGGATGCTAGAATGTGTCAAATAATTCCAAGCGATTGTCAGACATGCTAGGTGTTATCGGATGTCAATATGTAAACTATGTTTCTTAGTTGTTTTATGCCCACAGTTTGATGTGAGCCATGACATGGTAACTTGTTAAGTGGGATGAGTTCAAATTGGACATGAGTAGCCTAAGATGAGCTATAAGTAGTTCTTAGGTGAACAATTCATAGTCTAGTTGTATTAAATGTAACTTGGTCAAGTTATTGTAGTTGAGGTAGGATTTCGTTGGGTTCCTAAGTCTCAAACAAATTAAGGGTAGTTGTGAGGGCATGATAGCTAAGGAGTTGGAGGGAATGCCAAGGAATGAAAAGGTATGAAAACACATGATAAACCGTGCCAATGCATGTTGAGGAGTGTTAGGGAGTTTGAGGGGAACAAAAGTGAGAACTAGGTCAAAATGCTTGGAAATGAATGAGTAAGAGTGTGTGGCAAGGACTATGAGTGAATTCTTGGTGTCCCAAGAATGAAGTGTTTCAGGAGAAGTTCAAAATAGGAAAGGAGGAAAGCATATGGCTATGATAAGACATGGAAAAATTAGTTTCAGAGAAAGGGAGACTTTTTATTGGGGAAAATATTTTTTTTCCAATGGCTTGGTTGGGCTCCCAAGCTGCAAAATATTTTTATCTATGAGGCTTGACAACTAAGGAGTGCCACAATGTTTCAGGGAATGCCATGAAGTACTAACACATGCTAGATATTTCCAATGCATGTTAGCCATCCCAAGACATGCCAAGTGCTAAAGCATTACAATATGTACCAGGAGTGACGGTTTTGTGGAAACACATTCTAGGGTTTGTTAGGGCCAAGTTCTATGGAAACACAAGGGAGCACTAGTTTCATATGCATGGAAATGAATGAATAAGAGTGTGATGGTAAACGAGTTCTAGGTGTGCTAAATGTAAGGGAGTGTTAGGACGTGTTAGGGAGTTCAAAAGCATGTCAAGGGATGCAAGGGATGCTAACATATTCCACATAGTGCCAAGGGATTATTAGGGGTGCGAGGTGTTATGGAATATCAAGATGTAAACTATGTTACTTTGTTGTTTTATGACCACTATTAGATGTGTGCCTTGTCTTCTTAACTTAATAATTTGTATGCTTTGAGATTCAACAAGAGTAGCCTAAGATGAGTTATAGGACATTCCTATGTGGAAAAGTAATAGTCTAGTTGTAGTAACTATAACTTGGTCAAGCTATTGTAGTCAAGGAAAGATTTGGTTGGGTTCCCAAGTTGCAAAAAAAGAAAGGGTAGTTGTGAGGGCTTGATATCTAAGGAGTGGTATAGAGTTTCAAGGAATGAAAATGAATGCTAACAAAATATATAAAGTTTCAATTCATGTTGAGGAGTGTTGGGGAGTGTCAGGGTATCACAAGGGAGAACTAGGTCAAAATGCATCGAAATGAATGAATAAGAGTGTGTTCCATTAAGTGTGAGTGAATTATATGTGTCCTAAGGATGAATTGTGTTAGGATAATTTAGGATATGACTTGTAATAGGAAAGCCTACGATTCTGATAAGGGTTGGAAAAAATATTTTTAGATAAACAAATACTTTGGGCTAGGCACAAAACTATTTTTTGAAAGACTTGGTTGGGTTACCAAATCATAAAAAGAGTAAGGCTATTTATAAGGGCATGAAAAGTAGGGAGTGTCAAGGTGTACGAAGGAATTCCAAGAAGTGATAACACATTTTAAATAGTTCGAAGACATTTTAGTGATGCCAAGACATGCCAAGATGTGGCAGGTGCTAAAGTTTGGGACCAACGAATTCCAGTGAGTGTTAGGGATTTCCAGGGAAACACAAGGGAGAACTAGTTTCAATTGCATGGAAATGAATGTATAAGAGTGTGTGATAGGGAGTGTTATTGAGTTTCAAGTGTGCTAAGGAGGGAGTGAAAAGGTATGGTAGGTAGTTCCAAGGCATGCTAGAGTGTCAGGGAAGCATGCCAAGATGTACCACGTACCAAGGTGTGCCAATGTGTCTTAAGGAGTGTTAGTGAATGCTAGGGAAACTCAAGGGAGAACTAGATAAAAATTCATGGAAATTAATGAATAAGAGTGTGTGATAGGGAGTGTTAGTGATTTCCAGGTGTGTTAAGGAGGGAGTGACATTCTATGATAGGAAGTGCTAAGGTATGCTAGAGTGCGAGGGAAACAAGTGGTAAAGATGTGTTAGGTGCCACAGTGTGCCAACGTGTGCTAGGAAGTGTTAGGGAGTGAAAGGGAAACACAAGGGATAACTAGGTCAATTTAATGCATATAATTGAATGAATAAGAGCTTGTGACAGTAACTATCAGTGAGTTCTCTATGTGTTAAAGAGGGAGTGAAAAGGTATGCTAGGCAATTCTAAGGTATACTAGAGGCCAAGGAAACATGGCAAGACGTGCCATGTGTCAGGATGTGCCAATGCCTACCAGGGAGTGTTTTGGAGTGCCAGGGAAACACAAGGGAGAAGTAGCTTCAAATGCATGGAAATTAATGAATAATAGTGTGTGACATGGAGTTTCAGCAAGTTCTAGGTTTGTTAATGAGGGAGTGACAAGGTATGCTTGATAGTGCCAAGGAATTCTAGAATGTTAGGGTGACATGCCAAGATGTGCCAAGTGCCAGGGTGTGTCAATGCATGCCAGGGAGTGTTAGGGAGAAATAGTTGAAAATGCATGGAAATGAATGAATAAGAGTGTGTGATAGGGAGTGTTAGTGAGCTTCAGGTGTGCTAAGGAGGGAGCGATAAGGTTATATTCTAAGTGATGCCAAGGCATGCTAGAGTGTCAGGGCATGTTAGGGAGTGGTAGTGTGTGCTAGGGAGTGCCAAAGCATGCGAAGGAATGTAGGGGATGCTATAAACATGTGTGGAACATTGCCAAGTAATTCTAAGATGTGCTAGCTGATCTGTCATGTCAAGATGTAAACAATGTTGCTTAGTTGCTTTATTGCCACGGTTTGATGTGAGCCTTGTCATGGTAACTTGTTAAGTGGGGCTATTTGTGATTTAAATGAGTAGTCTAAGATGAGTAATAGTTATTTCATAGGAATGTTGAATTTCCATAGCACATGAGAATCTGGGGTCTGTCTTAGAATCTTTGATGAAAAAACACTCAAGTGCCCGACATATCTACTTTAATGCACAATGCAATATACAGACATCATGGAATAAACTAGTGCACATGATAGTTTTTAACATTTTCAAACCCTTCTTCATTATATTAAAAAATATAAAACAACATGCTAGAGATCTGTACTAGGGATCATGGTACTTTACAATCACAATGAGAAAAGGAATACAACTAGGGCGTTGTGTTAGTCCTTTGACAACTAATATATCCTTAACAAGAAAAAAATTGATCTACTTGTTGATGGTGGCCACAAAAAACCCTTTTAGTCCACGTGTCATGAACACATCTAGGAGGTCCTCTTGCCTCCCATTATACAACTCCTAAATCTTCCTTTATCAATGAGCTCCACTCCTCTAGGTTACTGAACATGGCTAAAAAAACTATGCCCCTGATCTTCCTCCTTTTCCTTCATGGTTTGTAACACTTGGGGTATTCAATCAATTGTTCACAACTACATTTCTAAAAATCTATTTGGTCTGCAAAATTTTGTGATACTACTATTCCAAGATGACAATTTTAGGGCTATGGACTATTCCCTTCTTCTCACTGAATCAATCCTTTTCAATATAGTGAAATAGGGCTAGTTGGTTTGCCCACTTGATTGCTACTTTCGTCCTTTAAAGTTTGAAAATCCTTATGCCCAATGCACCTACCCTTCTACCACTCTTATTGTCCTTCACAAGAAAAAGACTTAGGGATCTTATTTGATAGTCACCTAAAAAACCTCCAAATATACCTGGACTACCATCAATCTATCGAACCATAGTCAATTATTTTACTAATCTAGGGCCCATAACACAACCCTCATCTAGGTCTCTTCAAACATGAACCTAACAATAATTTTATTCCTCTCAAAATCATTGTTCTTATGTACCAATTTATTTCTTTTCCAATCTATGCATATATCTAAACTACTCCTATTATCATCCTTCTAAAAATTGTAGATGACTGAACTAGCATCACAAATAAACCACTAATATCACATTGACTAATTATTTATAGGTTTCTTCAGGTCACTGTTGAAAACTCTATGGACAATCCACGAAAATAAACTAATATTCACGTTAATACATTCTTCATATGTCACATTTCTTCTTCTTAGGTTCCACATCCCTTTCGTTATGCTATCTCCACACATTCTTCGACAAATCACATTTCAAATCTGCATTATATATTGCAGAGATAAACCTCACTCTAAGGGTCACAACCCCTCTTCTTCTACACAGATTTTTCAGAATCTTAAGGGAACACCATATAGACTAAACATGCTATGAAGCCACCCTAACTAAGGCATCATAATTTTGTTATAGTTGCTTTAGAAAAAACCTTATCCACTCATAGCATAAACAACTAATCTTGCCTCCATAAGGGACTTGACCTAACTCATATGGATCCATAGATTCTTGTGATTTATCTCACTGAATCTTGGCATGAAATTTAGACTTATAAGAACCTAGAACTAGGGCTACCTCATTCAATATTATGCATCTTGCTACTTCAGTTATGGCCCTAAATTGTAGTGTAGTCCCTCCATTTTTTTTTCTCTTTATCACAAACCTTGCGGCCTACTAATGACCACAAGATGGGGTCTCAAACCTCTCTGCTATTTCAAAATTTGGTGCGGCCTTCACATATAGACACCACCCAAATCACATGCCAAATTTTTTATGAGAAACCCTCTCCATAGTTAGATATACCATAAGAGAACCAACAATATGCCATCCTAGTTCACAACTCCAACCCATTAGGGTATGCAACATTCTTATGAACCCTCACATGATGATATTAATATTTGTGGATGATCATGGCTTCCCTTTATCAGCCCTTGCTCTTCCCTCTAACTAGACATACTTTGGGACTACATTTCTCCTAGATTCCTTGATCAAATGAGTTCCTTCACTCTCCATGTTCTTCCAATAATCTTAAGTCCTCCTTAAATATATTTTCGTAGGCCTCTTAGGAACCCTCTAGAACTTAAGGGTTTTATCCATGTAGAACTTAGAAAATATTAATTTTCCTTTTAGATTTATACCCCATTTTGGGTCCAAAACCCCTTCTCTTGTGTTGTTTTCCCACAAATAATTTTTTCACCAAAATCACACAAACCCATCTCATTAGGCTTGTGGAGTACCTCCAAATATACACAATTCAACAACATAGTCTAGTTGTAGTAATCGTAACTTGGTCAAGTTCTTGTAGTGAAGCAAGGAGTTGGCTGGGCCTCAAGTTCAAAATTAAGTACGGGTAGTTTTGAGGAAATTACAATTAGGGAGGGTCAAGGAATGAAAAGGCGTGCTAACACATGCCATAAAATGTCAATGGATGTTAAGGAGAGTTAGGGACTGTTGTGGCATCACAAGGGAGAATTAGGTCAAAATGCATGGAAAGGAAGGAATAAGAGTATGTGCCAAGGATTGTTAGTGAATTCAAGTGTTCCAAGGACGAAGTGTGTTGGGAGAAGATTAGAATAGGATTTTCAATAGGAAAACCTATGATTGGGATAAGGTGCTTGACATAGCAAGTTTAGACAAAAGGAAACTTTGTTCTTGACACAACACAATTTTTTATTTAGCTATTATTTTTATATGAGATGTGGCACACTTTGGCTTCATGCTCATGTTTTAAACTATTATATATTTGCATATTGTGCATTTTTGTGTATAAATTTTGGGGCACTCGATGTGTTTTGGATTATATATTGTGTGTCTTTTTCATATTTTGGTTCTTTAAAACTCCAAGTTAATGTTATTTTGTTTATATGAATTGGACATACATGTGAAATATTGCTTGTGTAAGCTATGTTGGTTAGTTGTTTTATGGCCATGGTTAGATGTGATCCTTGTCTTTATAACTAGTTAAATGGGACAAGTTGATCTTGGACATGTGTGGCGTCAGATGGGTTATACGTAGTTCTTAGGTGAGCATGGCACAATCTACTAGTAATAGGTGAAATTGGTCAATTTTTTGCGGCCGAAGCAAGGCAATGTCACATGAGCTACAATAGCCAAGGACTTGATAAGGTTCCCAAATTGTGAAAAAATGTAAGGCTAGATAGTTGTGAGGGAATGAATTCCAAGGCATGCTAGGGAATGATAACATGTGCTAGATAGGGTGAAGGCATGTCAAATTCTAAGATGTGCCAAGTGTTAAGGCATGCCAAGATGTGCAAGGGTGTGGCAATGCGTGTTGGGCATTGTGAAGGAAAGAAAAGGGAGAAGAAAGATAAACTACAAGGAAATGAAGAAAAATAAGGTTAATAAGTAATTAATTTACCTTTTCCATGAGGGTAATTCTAGGCACACCAACACTAGGTGCCATGTGCCAAGTCTTAGTGGATTCTAAGTGAAAAATCTTCCTTTGTTGCTTCTCACCTACTTTCCAGTAATTGATCTCAAATAAATTTAATATTAAACCATGCTAAAGCATGCCAATGCATCTTGATGCATGCCAGACATGCTAATACTTTCCACATGACATCACGTTCCAAGTGCCAACGTGTTTCAGGGAGTGTTATGCATGCTATGAAGTGGAAGGGTATGTCTAAGAGTGTTAAGGTGTGCTAGAGAATTCCAATGCATGTTGAGGAGTGTTAGAGAGTACTAGGATAACACAAGGGAAGACTAGGTGAAAATGCATGGAAGTGAATGAATATGAGTGTGTGTCAAGAAGTGTCAATGAGTTCTAGATGTCATGCCAAGGAGGGAGTGAAAAGGTATTATAAACACAAGTAAGACATGCTAGGGAATATCAGGGCATGGAAAGAAGTTCAAGAGTGTGATAGGGAGTTCCAAGGTGTGCTAACATGTGCCAAATAGTAATAGTTCCAAGGCATGCCAATACATGGTAGGTGTTAAGGAATTATAATATGCATAGGCTAACAAGGTATGCCAATGTGTGTCACAGAAACAAAAGGAATAACCAAGGTATGCCAATGTGTGTCACAGAAACAAAAGGAATAACCAAGGTATGCCAATGTGTGTCACAGAAACAAAAGGAATAACCAAGCTAAAATGAAAGGAAATGAAGACATAAGATGGTTAATAAGTTGGGACTTATCTTTTTCAAAAGGGGTGTGCTAGGCACACTAATAATAGGTTCCAATACATGTGGAGTGCGAATGTATTCCAAGTTCTAATGTATGTCAATGCATGACAAGGTGTTCCAGGGAATTCTAGGGCATGCCAACACATGTTAGGAGAGTTTTATGTTCTGTTAGGGCATGCCAAAATGTGATTGGGCATCCTAGTCATGGAAATTTGTTCCAGGTACAAAGATGTTCTAGGACATGCAAGGTGATAAGGAATGTTAGTGTGTGCCAAAGAATGTTAAGGGGTGCCAAGAATGTTGAGGAATGCTAGGTTACTCTGATTAATAGAATTGATAGAGATTGATTATGTATTAAATAATATAGTTTCTACACAGAACTCAAACTTTATCTAAATGGAATTTTCTAGATAATAAACCTAATAGATATGAATAATGTCTTGAATCATAGGAAAACTATATGATCTTTTTTTGAGGGAAATGATACACATTAATTACTTCTTAACAAATTGACTAACTCTAACTACTATGGCCTTGGAAACATAATGAAAAAGACTACATAACATCGGTGTTAAATCATTATATTTTGAAAAAAAATATAGTAACAAATACATAGTGTCATCAAAAACTCATTGGAATGATCAATGATGATGAAATTTTTTTGATCGTCAGAAAAATTAACTAAAAAGAGCATCGGTGGGGGTCAATAAATGATCGTCACTAGAATTGTCACCAAAGAGATAATTAGTGACAGGCCTTTAATGACCATCACTATATACACTTACAACAATGATTTTTTAAGGACCAACACCATATGTGACGAACCTTAATGGTCCATCACATGGATAACCCTCACCAATGATGTTTTTTGTTGTAGTGTTGGTTTGTGGACTCTGGAGAATCCACTCATATGACACGTAATAAACATTGGTATCAAAATTTTAAGGATACCAACAACGGTGCTAACATCTACCTGGGAAATGACAGAGCATATCAAATTAAAGGGTATGGAGATATTTCCATGACATTACCTAGTAGTAATATCAAGCACATTGAGAATGTCATGTATGTGCCTAGTACTAAAAGAATTTTATTTGTCTCCATGATTACAAATCAAAATTTAAAGGTAGAATTTTTCAAAACTTATTATATTGTAAAGGATTTTTTGGATCATCAGAAGCTGGTTGCATCAGGAGTAAGAGTTGGAGGCCTATATAATTTGTATGTTACAAGCATGCCACATCAATATTTAACTTCAATGACTATGAAAACAGTGAAACTTTGGCATCAAAGGTTTGGTCATGCTAACCTTCATGACTTATTGATGCTACCGAAACAAGGTATGGTTGATGGACTTCCTATTTTAATAAATGAACATATTGATTACAAAGTTTGTAAACTTGTAAAAATGGACAGGGATAAATTTCCCTCTAGCTTAAATAGGAGAAAGGAATACATACTTGAACTTGTGCATAATGATATTTGTGGACCTTTGGAGACATGATCCTTAGGTGGAGCTTACTATTTCTTGTTATTTAGTAATGACTGCACAAGGTATACCTGGGTATAATTCCTTAGAAGGAAAAGTGGTCCTTTCAATTACTTTAAAGAATTTAGAAATAAGGTTGAAAAATAGACATGGAAATTCATTAGAATTCTCCGCTCACATCAAGGAGGAGAATATAGAATTGAGACCTTCATCAAATACTGTAGAGATCATGGAATAGGGTGAAAGTTTACATTACACCACACTCCATGACAGAATAGGGTTGTATAAATAAAGATACAAAATCTAGCAGAGTGTGCACATAGCATGATGAAAGGTAAGAAACTATCCAATGATTTCTGGGAAGAATAAATTAGTAATATAGTTTACTTAAAGAACAAAATTATAACTAGGTGTGTTTATCTCAAGACTCCATTTGAGGCTTTGTATGGTTTTAAACCTGCAATCCATCACTTGAAAGTATTTGGTTCTAGAGATTTTGCACAGATTCCAAAGGAATATAGGAATAATTGGATGCTAAAGCTATAAAATGCATATTTGTGGGGTATTTTTATGATTTCAAAGCATATAAGACATTTAATTCATATAATCTCAAGGTATTTGCAAGTAGAGATGTTATCTTCCATGAACATGTTGATGAAGGGAATAAGGACGGAAGTTATGAGGACTGCCACATGCCTTTAGCGATTGATGATGACAATGATGAAGCCAAAGACAATAATTTACAACAACATCAACAAAAAGAGCGGTCTAGCGATGTGGATACATTCAGCAGTCAAACTCCATTAAGAGGTAAGCGAGAAATCAAAGAGGACATAATTGAAGCAAGTCTACTACCAAGGAGATCAGGACGAAAAACTAACTTACTTGCAATGTTCACATATTATTCTCTTATGACTAGTCTTTAAATGTTGTTGATCCCATGAATTATAATGAAGCAAATTAGTATGATGGATGGAGGTCAGCTATGAAATAAGAGTATGAGTCGATAATTAAAAATAAAACCTAGGAATGAGTTGAACTTTGAAAAGGAAAAGGGCCCATAGGTTGTAAATGGTCCTATGAACCAATGTTCAAAGCATATGGTAGTGAATACAAGTATAAAGCTAGGTTGGTGGAAAAAGGGTACCGAGAGAAAGAGGGGATTGATTATGAGGGAACTTTTGCTTCTGTAGCTAAGTTAAACACTATTAGGATGTTAATAGCTCTAGCTAAAAACTACCATTGGAGCTTACACTAGCTAGATGTAAACTCTACTTTTCTAAATGGAAATTTGAAGGAAGAAGTATATTTAACATAACCTGAAGGGTTCATTAAAAAAAGGCACAAACACTTTGTTTGTAAATTTAAAAAGTCATTGTATGGGCTGAAAGAGGCTCCCAGATCTTGGGATGAGAAAATAAACTTTTTATTCTTACATGATGCTTATAAGAGAAGTAAAAATTATCCAAATCTGTGTACCACATTTTATTCCAAGGGGCGGATTGTGTTGATTTCCTTATGTGTTCATGATTTAATTGTTACTGGAAATTCGGATGAATTAGTTGAACAAATTAAAGTGCAGATGTCACAGGTAATTGAAATGAAGGACCTTGGAGAACTACATTATTGTTTGGATCTTGAAGTCTTGAGGGATTCTAGCCAGAATTTTGTTACTCAAGGAGAATATGTCAGGGAATTGTTGAAGAAATTCAAAATGGATGAATGTAAAGTTTCTTCAGTACTTATACAACATAATGTTAAATTTTAAAGTGATGATGACGCTAAAGAGGTGGTTGCTACATTGTACAAACAACTCGTTGGAATTTTGATTTACTTGACTACAACCAAACCTAACTTAGCATATTTAGTGACTGTGTTGAGTCAGTTTATGACAAAAAATATTGAAAATAATTAGGTGGGAGCAAAAGGTGTCCTAAGGTATCTTCAAGGAATCATAAATTTTGGCATTAAATTTACTAATTCCTTGGATGTTAAAATGTGAGGATATTTAGATTCAGATTGGTCTAGAAATCTAGGCTCGAAATCTGGATGATAGAAGATCTGTAAATGGTTATTCTTTAAATATTGTGTCCGAGGTCATTTCTTGGAGTAGTAGAAAACATAGTATTGTATCTTTCTCATTAGCAGAGTATCAAGTTGTATGTACATCCAATTTTGAAGCAATTTGGTTGAGAAGACTCCTTCATGATGCAAAAGAAGAGAAAAAGGATGGTACGCTTAAATGCGACAACCAAAGTTCAATCAAACTCACAGATAATCCTATTTTTCATAGAAAAAAAAAACATATAGCTACTCAATTTCATTTTGTTAGAGAAATGGTTCAGTCGAAAGAGTTTTTTCTTGAATATTGCAACACGTGTGAAAATGCAGCTGATATCTTCACTAAGCCTCTTAGGAAGATCAAATTTGAATTGTCTAGGGGGATGTTATGTGTGAAAGTGAATCCTTTCTCCTTTAAGAGGTAGAGTTAAAATTGATAGAGAATGTTTGTTTCATAATTGTGTGTGTGTCCTTAATTCCTATCTTCTAGGAGATAATTTCGATCTCCCTAAATTAAATGCAATCTTTTTTATTTCTGATTCTATGATCAATAGAATAAAAGGGTATTGATTAGGCAATCCTAAGGTGTAACTTGTCTAACCTGTGATTTTCAGATTGTAAGTTTCTTTCTAATTTAACATTCCATTTTTTATCTCTTTTTGAGTTATGGATACTACCTCATTTTAATATATTTTAATCTCATGCATTTTCTATTCTTAGATAACCACACACAGAGTTTAGTGAAGGTGTGACATTTGCTATTTAAAATAAACCTCTCAAAAGATGTTAGTTTTTGATGCTGCAATTATTTTGCTCCATAGGTAGAGAGACAGTTCTACTTCAAAAAGAATGTTTATTTTCCCTTTGCTCCCATTTACCCAAATATAAGCTTCTATCGACTTGCTCGATTTTTTAAGATATATCTTTTACCAATCTTTTCACAGATATAAATTAAGCTTATATATCAAGCTTGGTGCAGTAGCTGGAGTTCAATATCACCGTAAGACTATTCAATATCTCTATGAGTTTTCTTTAGATATAATCGCTGATATGACAGGTCATTGAATGGTAATGGAAAATAAAAATTAAAAGAAAGTTATCATTTTGTTTATAATTGTGTTTTTAATTATTATTTTGTTTAGAGTTGTTTTCTACATTACGTTGCAGATGGGTTTACAATGAGCGAAAAGGGATTACAGAGCGAAGATATCAAATTCATTGTGGAGAGAATAAAATTTAATTGAAAAACATAAGGAAAGGTTTGAAAAACTTAAAAAATGTTTAATTTAATCCGATTCGTCCGAATTATATTACCATATTTCGACCAGATTCTACTACAACGGTGGAGATTATCGTGAATTGTACGAATAAATTCAAAAAAACGCAATAAATGCTCTTGGTTTTTTGTTTTTGTGTATGACAACACGTGATATGAATTTGACCAAAACAAACTCCAACACCACGAAGCACATCCAAATTTATTTATTTTTTTTACGAGAGAAGGGAAAAACATTCATCTTGGTGCCACCGTTATGGCTCATTCGACTTTTTCGTCAAGCTGAAATTAGTTAAAAACATGCTGATGCCGTTCGTGTTTCGTTGAAACAGAAAAGAGAACAACAGAAAGAGAGTTGTAACGTTTAAAATTCAAGTAATACTGCCCCACCAAAAGAAAAAGGTTAACAGTTTAGCAGAGAAAGCAAAACAAATAAACAGAAACTAAAGTAACAGTTTGAATGGAGATGGCCACCCTACAAACAAACAGAAACTAAAATAACAGTTTGGAACGAGAAAGCCCACTAGAGAAACAGAAATTAAAATGACAGTTTGGTTGGAGAACTGGGGACCTAACCGTTTGAGCACTGTAACCCCATTTTTTCCTTTGGTTACGATGAGTATCTCACCTTGAAGTAATTAACTGGAGATTTATATTCTTAACCAGAACATATTCTCCTCAATATTACTTACAGTTTGGAAGGAGGATTTCTTAAATTTCTTGTCCTAAGAAAAAATGGAGGAAGAGGGAGAGGGAGATGAGATAACCGAAATCGATTCTGAAACAGTAAGTGGCAGTGACATATTCGTTGGAGACGAGAGAACTCTGCAATGGCTGGTGGTTTTCATTTGTTGCGTTGTTTGGTTTTTGGGATATTTGGTTTTTGGGACGCTGTTGTGCCAGTTTTTCCTCGGGCATACCCTTCTGCTACAATGGCTGCTGTTATGTATAGGATTGCCTATACCATTTCTCCCCATAATACTTGACCCACAAACCAGACTATCAATTGCTACCGTAAGATTTATCCTCGGGTGTGGATTTTTGGGTCTAATGGCAGTAAAAATCTCAACGATTTATCCCTCTGTTATGGTTCTTCTTTGCGTCATCTCGTTGCTTTTCGGTGCGTTGTTCACATTTCTGTTATATAAGCACGGGATAATACCGAGTTCTTTGAATTTAATCGTCATTCTTCTCGGTAGTGCGGTTGTGTCCGGAATCAGTTCAAGTGGCGAAAGACCAGGAGGAGAAAGCGGAAGCCGCTACATTTTGGGTTCTGTTTTCGCCATTTTAAGCTGTGGAATCAATGGACTGCTTCTTTCACTGGCTACCCTAGCATTCCAAAATCTCCACATTATTTTCGTATCGCTGTCGTATGCCCTGGTGGTATCAGCTCTGATTTGTGTCGCGAGGCTCCTTATCAAGGGAGATTTTGAACACATGATATTAGAAGGCGGCCGTTCCGTGACAGAAACACTGGGCTACTGGATAACTTTCGCCTGCAACGTAGTAGCATGGCAGACCTTTTTCCTTGCAACCGTTGGATTGGTTTACTTGGCATATTCTTTATTTTCAAATGCAAATTCAACGGTTCAAATGTAACCAGAACTGTCATGCTTCTGCCTTTTTCTTAAACATGATGATTTGCCCAAGATACTGGCAATGGTATCATTAAGAGGATTTATTTCATAGCCCACATAGTTCAGCAATTGCAATTCTCTTCAAAAAAAAATTCCATTCAAAAACTTACATCTGTTGTCAAATGAACATCAAAGACATCGTTCAGAATTTGTTTCCAGCGGTTTTAAGCCTTTCGTTAGCTTGAATGTATTGTAGCTGTATGAAAACTGAATTGATTAAGCATGCTGTCTTTCATATTGGCAATTTTCTTGAAATTATTGTGGATTGCACCCTGAAATAACTCACATACTTTTTTGTATTCAGTGCTGGCAAGTTTTTGCTGAAACCTTCGAACACAGTGAAGAGTGCATTTCCGTGGTTACTACATGATCTTATAGGTATTTTTTTCGTTTTTTCATGGACAGTAAAGGGTTTTGTGATTATGACCAATACCTCCAATTGAATTATATAAACGATTTACAGCATTATCAATGGAGAGGGGTCACCTTGGCATGCTCGAAAGAAGTTTTTTAATTGATGAATTATCTTTTATTCCATGAACAACGACAGATAGAATGTTTTGTGATTATGATCAATACCACCAGTTGAATTATATAAATGATTTACAGCATTATCAATGGAGATTGGCCACCTTGGCATGCTCGAAAGAAGTTTTTTTTTATTGATGAATTATCTTTTCTTCCCAGAAGAATAGACAAAGATAGAATTTCTTATGGAATAGTTATATAAATATTTTGAATTTTTCAAGTTGAATAAAATCCACGTACATAAAGAAATTAAACCTATTATGAATACCTTAACAACCAGGCTCATCACCAGAACTAGAAAGACCCCAAGGGCGGACAACCATTCCAATTATAACACGAATATCTACGTAGTTTCATTAGAGGCATTTCATTTTCGGGAGGAATGACATCAGATGCAATGCGTTCATATGTTTCACCATAAATGCTTCTTCACACGGTTTTATAAGTGTGTGCATGTGTAGAATATAAGCTTAAAGAATGCCCCAACGTTGAGTTTTTTTGGAATAACTGTGTTGCATGTGTAGCCTATAAGCTGAGAGGATGCTCGAACCTTGAGTTATTTTTGGGATAAGTGTTGGATGGGTAGACTATAAATGCTTATTCACACGATTTTATAAGTTTGTTGCATGTGTAGAATATAAGCTTAAAGAATGCCGGAACGTTGAGGTTTTTTTGGATAAGTGTGTTGCATGTGTACACTAAGCTGAAAGGATGCTCGAATGAGTTTTTTTGGGGTATAAGTGTGTTGAACGTGTAGACTATAAGCTGAAAGGATGATCGAACCTTCAGTTTGAGATTTTTTGGGATAAGTATGTGGCAAGTGTAGAATACAACCTGAAAGGATCCTCGAACTTGATACAATGGAAGGAAATAACTTTTTACTACACTCACTTTCTCTCATAAACTATCTAGGCTTCCACTACAAACACATTTCATTATTGCGGCGGATTGCATTCTTGGATCCTTAAAGATTCACATTATCAATAGATATTATAATGTTCCCTCAAATGGTTCAAATTAACATACTCTCCTAAGCATTTTACATATTCTATTATAAAGTTACATATTGTTTAAAGTTTATATATATATATATATATATATATATATATATATATATAATTTTTTTTAATGAGAGGAAAAAAAATCCAAATTATAGAATGTGATAAAGAGAAGCACTTGATCGTTTCTTTCAAGTTAAAATATTTAAAAACATACATTTTTATTAGCACAAATTTTTTAGCCCTTGTTTTTGTTTCAATAAGTAGGAATAAAAGCTTGCATGACAAAGAAGTAATATACATGTGGAAATTAAGGTTATTTATAATAATGACAATATGAACTGTTAAAATAAAATATTTGATTATGAAAAAGATAATGTGTTTTACCATGGGAGTTTGCATAGTAAATTAGATTAGAAAAAAGAAGAAGAGAATATAGTTGAAATCAATAAGAAAATGGAAACTCTTTATGGGTAGTTAACAATATCACTAATTTGAAGACATTAAAATCTATTAATGTTTATAGAAATAAATAAATTAGCGAAAATTTCCCTTCAAGTATCAAGTTTATAAACCCTTCAAACTATTGAGAAGTACATTAGAAAGGATCTATGATCATGGGCTTCGGGACATAAAAGTAATTGTACATTTTACTCACATTACACATTCTTTCAAGTTGAAGCGTTTCCAAGTGTCACTAACTTGTAACATATCTAAAGTTTATCTCCCTTTGATCTATAGTTAATATAGATATATAATTTATAAATTCAAAAGGACATTATTAATATGCGAAGGGATGTATCCCAATATACTAAGACATGTATAATTGATATTCATTTAATATTGTAAAATGTGAAAAATATAAAATAAAAATTCATTTCGTTAGCTCCAAAAATAATATAGGATATCAGTTTTATTATTGCAACGCTCCTCTAGAATGATCCTAAGAGTAACAAGGTGGTTCATAGTTTAATGATGTATATTAATATCTAATATGTTTTAAACATATTATTAAAACTAGGTTTAATTAATACATTAAATTAAATTAATATTAATATAATATATATTTGGTATATGTATAATACTTATTAATCTATATATAATGTTTATTAGATAGAAATTAATCCCTAAAAATAAATGTAATGAATAAAAGGGGGAATTAATTCATAGAAAGGAGTGACAATGACTATTTGGGGACAACCCTTGAGGTGAGAGTGGGAATCCAAATTTTACTAATCTCCCACCCATCATCTCTATTGAATTTATTTGGGTGTTTCCTAATTTTAGTGGCTTCCATGAGTTTCCTATGGTGTGGTTGGTCAACTTAGACTAAGATAACCACATTTTCAACGCAAATTTGATGTTTTTTTTATTTCAAGTGTTCAACGAGAGCTAAGAAGTGGATCCAATTGTGTTTTTATGTCAGCAAAGTGTTCTTGTATTTTATTTTTATGCAGAAAAAAAATTATCTTATACCGATTTTACGGAATGAGCAAGAGATCACGTATACACCTTTTTGATTGGTGGGATCAATGGGATCTTTGATGGACCCTGGTTTCCAAGGTGTTAAGAACCCCGAGTTTCTAGTTTGGATGATGGTGCGAAGTACCGTAGAGGTATTTCTTAGTGTGCATTTTTGTGGTAAAACAGAAGGGAGGTGGAGCCATCATGATCCTTTGTGGGAAGACCATATAGAAAGAGAAGGTTCCCATCAACCACTATTCCATGGTGAAATTTATAAAATTGGAGTAATTGTTAAGGTGTTGTTTGAACATTTCTACTTTCTCACACCTATGGGACCAAATGATAAATGTGTTGTCAATGAATTTCTTTCAAATTTTGGGATTTAAGGGGATATAGTATATTTCTCTAGTTTCAAGGCCTTACATAATAAAATTGGAGAATACGGGACAAAGAGGGGAGCCCATAGCCACCATAGATATCTCCTTATAAATATTATTTTGAAATCTAAAAATGTAGATTTAAGACAAATTTGAATTAGCTAGCAGTATTGGGACAAGTGATTTTTTTTATCACTTTCATGAAATCACAAATGTGAGGTCTCCTAAGTTTTACTTAACCATTAGATCATATTCCATGTCTTTCTAACCAAATATTAATATTATTTTTCAAAATAATTCCATATAGCCTGGTTAAAATCGAGATAGTCGTAATGGTCATATTACTTGAGAATTTGTTATCACCTAATAGGAACAATGATGCTTCACATCTAGTGTTTATGGAAGCTTGATTTCATTATGAAATTGAAGAGTTTGCATAAGTGAGGAATGTAGTTAGGCCTTTCAATTATAAAATTTTGAGCTTGGTAGCCTTTAGTGTCCCTAGCTTATCCATTTGCAAGCCATCTAATTCAAAAATTTATTTCTTCGAAATACAATTGGTGGCGATCTTGAGGAAAAAGCATTGAATATAAAAATTATAGAATTTTTGATGTTTTCGATACACGAACCTTGGTTATTAATTGAAAAAATAAATGACTTAACTTACCATACTCACTATGCTAACCCTTGGGTTTGAAACCGTGGCTAAGCTTCCATGCTTAAAAGCATTTGCTTTAATTCTTAGGGTTTTATTATGGACTTTTAACTTTTCGTCGCAAGGCTTGAGAGGGAAAATATGGGGCAAGGGTTTCGAACGTATGGCCACCCGAAACTATGTCAATGTTTCATTGTGTATACGCAAACTGGTTTCTCCTCCTATGGAGGACCCCTCTACACGAATAAGTCTTGATTCTCTTGGTAACACTAAAAGTTCTCTTTTTATTTTGTTTATGATTCCTCTGTTTCTGTCGATCGAAACTGGTGGTCTGTCTGTGACTTTTAAGACTGGTTTCTATGTATCCAATAGGGGTTTGCTATTTCCATGGACGGCTCAACAATCTTCGCACATGTAAGCTTAAGATCTGGTTTCATATCTATGTTTCATTTTTCGTCCTTTTTAACCCTCCATGATAATGTCAACAGGTAATAACTCCTCGAATTCACTCTAATGAATTCACACTTCAATTTGGCTTTTTCCGAAGGTTCTTCTACCTTAGGTATGCTTTTGGAAACAAGTCTCTCAACCCATTTCTTTTTCTCTGTCTTCTGTGTCTATTTTTTGCTTCCGCTTATCAAATATTAATGTCTCTTTCTTTGTTTTGCAGGTTTTGAACCTAGATAAGTCTCATGCCATCATCTTGTTCTCAACGCTGGTCATTTTTAACAGGGTAGGCACTTCCACTACTTACATACTATCTTTGACTGTGAATAATAGAGAAAACCCATGAGGGTTTCATCATAATTCGACTATCAATTAGTTTTCTTTCCTTTAGTTTGCTTGTAGCATCTCAAGACAGGCTCAGACCTTCATTGGTGTCTTCGCTGTGGTCTTTGTAAGCTTGTAATCCTTGTGAGTAGGATATAAACCCTCACTGTTACTCAGTCCATGTATAAATATTCAAAACCCTTACATGGTTCATTTCTTTTAAACGTTTCTCTAAATGAGACTATAGTGTTTCTTTGCTACGACTTATTTTGTTTGTATAATGAAATTTTAAGAAGGAAAGATAATGTAGAAATTTTTATCAATATTTGTTTGAAAGTATACATGTGATTATGCTTGAAAGGTGTGATAGTTGCTTGGCTCAATTTGATTGTAAATTCTGCATCCAATAAAATCTCTTTATTGCGTTTAACTCAGTCCCATCCTAGTATCTGAAGGTTCTGTAATTTCGTCTATTTACCTAAAGATTCACATCATAATTTATCACTCAGATTAGCTCTGATACTCAGAAAATCACTTTTATAAAGCAATCTAAACATGCATTGTATTCACGTACACACAAAAATTGTTAATACAAGTTTTTATAATTCTTTTACTTCCTCAAGATGGTAGGCCCCCACAATGGTGGATTTGGTTTGGTTTTATGCCTTTCAAAAATCCCCATATGGTTCAGAAGTTGTCATTCAGTATGAGAATAGTTTATTAAAACTAAAGAGTTAACTAATCCTAATCTAACTATTCTTTTAATCTGCAAATTACAATGGTTGTGTTAGCCAAAATTAACTTAAAAAAAAGTAAAATAAAATTCAAAACTTCTTCTTCTGTCCAACAAAAGAAATCTGCTCCAGTTGTAGCCTTTTAGTTGGATGCTCCTGCATCAGGCTCTCGGGGTAAATTAAACTCATGGATCCTATACATGAGCTCTTCAATAGAGTACTCGATGCTTTGAATTTCGGCAGTGTCCAACGAAAAAAAATCCTCCATAGGACGGTCCTTCCATTTGAACAAATATTATAAATGTTATTTTCCTTGTGTCTTCCTGGATACGTGTGTGTCCAAAATCTGTTCAATTTACAAAGTCTATGCTAGATTCATCTATTTAATCCATGGCCTCTCCTCATCCTGGGTGTCCCACAATCGTCTCTCCAAAATATCTTCTTGATAAACAACAATGTATGGGTACAAACATGCCACATTAAAACTAGGTGAGATTCCTACACCCGGAGGTAACTGCAACTCTTAAGCATTTGCAGAAAACTTTTGAAGGATTCTACAAGGTCTGATATTTTTCATCTTCAATTTGTTGTATTTGACTTTAGGAAACCTTTCCTTGCACAAATGTACCATTATTAGGTCTCCTACTTTGAACTGCACCTCCGGCCTTTTCAAATATGCTCTCCATTTATATCATTGGTTGTTGTCCTGTAGCTCCAATTTGACCTGTACATGTACATCGCTAATTTATTTTGTGAAATATTCGCCATCAACACTCCTACGCTCCAACTAAACCAAATCCTGCAACTCAAATACTCCATGTGGGTGCATTCCATATATGATTTGGAAAGGACTTATGCCCATAATTTTTTTGGGTGAGTCATTGTAGGAAAACTCTGCTTGTGCAAGAACATGATCCCACTGTTTAGAATTTTCACCAACTAGACTCAGTAGATTTTTGAGACTCCGTTTCATAACTTCAGTTTTCCCATATGACTATTGGTGATAAGTCGAATTGAAATTTATTTTGGTGTCTAACTTCTTCCACAATGTTCGCCAAAAATGGCTTGTGAACTTTACATCCCTATCCGAGATGATGGATTTTGGCAAGCCATGTAATCTGACTATCTCTAAAAATAACAAGTGTGGTACGTGTGTGGCATCACTTGTCTTTATGTATGGAATAAAATGTGCCATTTTGGTGAAACGATCCACCACCACCATAATGGAATCGAATCCTCATTGTGTCCTTGGCAGACCTAAGATAAAGTCCAAGCTGACTGAGTCCCATGGTTTGTTCAGAATCGGTAAGGGTGTATACAACCCTGCATTTCGGCTGCGTCCCTTTGCCTACTAGGAAACTTTACTCCCAGTCACGAATCTCTCCACATCTCCTCACTTCATCAGCTAATATTAAAAGTGGCTCAGCTGATCCAAAGTCTTATCTATGCCAAAATGTCTGGCCAAACCTCCACTGTGCTTTTCCTGGATTCAGCTCTCTCGCATAGAACATTTTGAAATAAAAAATTGTCCTCCTTTGAACAACAACCCCTCCTACATGTTATAGTCCAACCATGGACTATTGTCTCTCAACACTAGATTTTGGCAAGCTTCATAAGCTTCCTTAAAATCTGCATCCATCTCATACAAGTCTTTGAGATGCTTGAATCCCAACACTTGTACTGCACTTTCTTGTAGTATCAAACTTCTCCTGCTTAATGCATAGACCACATTGTTGGCATGACCACTGATGTGCTTCAAAACGAATGTAAAATTCTGGCAGTACTCCACCCATTTCGAATGTTTATGATTTAGCTTGTGCTACTGCATAATGTATTGTAACGCAGAATTGTTTGAAAAAAAGACAAATTCATTAGCCAAAAAATAATATCTCCTGTGCTTCAATGCTTGGACAACTGCATAAAAATCTTTGTCATAAGATGTATACTTCTTCCTGCTCTTATTTAACTTCTCTTTGAAGTATGCTACTATCTTATATTCTTGGCTAAGTACTACACCAATGGCTATTCCACTAGCATCACAACAAAATTGAAAAAGTTTGTTAAAGTTTGGTAATCCTAGAACTGGTTTTTCAGTGATTTTATTTTTCTACAGCTGAAAACTTCTCTCAACAAATTTTTTCCAATGAAAATTCTGATTTTCCTTCTTAATGGTGTCCACCATAGGCACACAAATACCATTGAAGTTCTTAATAAACTTCTGATATAATCTTTCCAATCCATGAAAACATCTTACTTCAAACAAACTTTTGGGAGATGGCCAGCTAACTATGGTTGCAACCTTCTTTGGGTCCATCTTCAACTCATTTTAAAAGGTTAAAAATTCTAAATAAATCAATTATTACTTGGAAAAAGAACATTTTTTAAAATTTATCAGCAATTTATTTTGCTGCGATTTTTCGAGCACATACCTGACATGCCGAAAATGTTCTTCCTTCGTCTTGTTGAAAATAAGTATATCATCTAGATATACCATCACAAAATTTCCAATTAATTCTTTTAACATCTCATTCATCAAACACATGAATGTTCTGGTAGCATTGCTTAGTCCAAATGGCATGACCAACCATTCATACAAGCCTTCATTAGTCTTGAAAGTTGTCTTCAATTCGTCACCTTCTATAATATTCATCTGGTGATAGCCTATTTTCGTATCTATCTTTGAAAATTACACTTATCCACTCAGACAATCCATCATATCATCCATCTGAGGTATAGGAAACCTGTACCTAATAGTGATCTTGTTTATCTCTTGAGAATAAGTGCACATCTGCAATTCACCTCCTTTCTTGGGAGCTAAAATGATTGGAACAACAGAAGGAATAAAACTCTCCCGAAGCAGCCCTTTATCCGACAATTCCTATACATGCTTCCTGATCTCCTCATTGTCTTTCAGACTCATTTGGTAAGTAGACTTGTTTGGGAAAATGGCTCCCAGAATAAAATCAATATGGTGATTAATGCTCTGCTTTGGTGGTAATTTATCTGGTAGACCATCTACCACAATATCACTAAACTCTTACAGCATGTCTTGTATTTCCACAAGAAAATCAGTAATTTCCGTATGCAACAATACTTGTCTTGGCCTCTGCACAACTTCATAATTTACCTCATTCTCCTTAATCTGTTGTAAAAACCTCTTTCCGCCTATCAGCAACATTTTAGTCCCACTAGTTTCTGTAGTATCTTCTTCTTTCATGGGAACTAGCATATGCTTTATCCCATCCTTGACAAATATATAACAATTATTTTCCCCATCATGGATGAAATTTCTGTCATATTTCCATGGTCTTCCTAGCAAAATATGGTAGAGGTCCATAGGCATAATATCATAAGTCACCTTGTCCTTATACTTGCCAATGTGAAACTCCACCTCTCACTGCTCATCAACCAACAGTTGGTGTCCTTTCTGCAACAAAGACACCTTATATGGATTCGGGTCCTTCAACTTCATCAAACCTAATTTTTCCACCATCTCAGTGGCTACCATGTTATCAGTGCTCCCATTATCTATAATTAATTTGCACTATTTTCCATGTGACTTGCACACAGTCCAAAACAATGCTTTCCTATGTGTCAGTTACCCACCTCCTTAGCTAGTTTCAGTAAAAACTTGTTCAACACCAAGGCTTCTCCTGTTTCAGGCACATTCTCCACCTCTTGTGGCAATGCCTCTACTACATCAGGTTGAGCAACATATGCTCCCCTCTTTCTAGCTTTCTCATTTTCACAACATTCAATACAACTGTGCCCCCATTTGTGACACTTGTAACACTAGTAGGAATTTCCTCTACCCCTGTCATTACCCCTTCCACGCTGGTATGGCCTTCCACCTCTGGTGTTACTTTACCTCTCAGTCTGTCCTTGAGTCTTCAAACTTTTTCCCTCTTCATTACTATTGAAAGTTCTACCTCGGACAAAGAATTGTCCTTTTCCTGTACCAGAACCACGTCCTCTCTTTGCATTTTGCTTCCTGGTAATCTTCTCTTCTTCTTTCAAAGCACTTTGATATGCCTTCTCTATAGTTCTATGGGAAAGAATATTGATCTCGTCTAGGGTATCCATCCGTAGACCATTCAAAAATCTTGCTGACTTCTCGGGGGTATCTTCAACATACCCAGCCCTCAGTTTCACCTTATAGAACTCTTTGGTATAATCATGTACACTCATCATCCTCTGTCTCAGGTTTTGCACATGTCTGTAAAGAGAAATTTGGTAATATTTTGGAATAAATTTTCTTTTCATATTTGCAATCATTCTATCCAATTCCTTGATCAATGTTTTGTTCACTCTCCTCCTTTCTGCCTGCACATTGTCCCACCACACTGTTGTGTGTCCTTTCAACTTGGTAACAACAAACCTGATTTTTCTATCCTCACTAATTTCCTCATATTCGAAGTATTTTTCCAACTTGCTTATCCAATCCAACAATGCTTCTGTGGACAAGACTCCATCCTAATTAGAAAGCTTGAGTCTTATTTGGCTGCTAGCCATAAAAAATAATATCGACAGTTTGATGTCTAGTCACTCTTCTTCCGACCCATTTGTCGTTGTCGTTGTTTCATCCTGACTGTCATCTACACCTTTAGGATCTCTGCGCCTTCACACTTCCACTGCTGCAAAAATTGCTGACAAAGTTTTGATCTCTTTTCGTAGTCCTTCATATACTACTCCCATTATAACTCTACCCTGACCTCTTCTTCCTACCTCCATCCTTACTGAAGAAGAGAAGCTTCCTCTGATACCACAATTGGTGGGTATCTCGAGGATGAAGTATTGAATACAAAAAATAAATACTTGCTAATGTTTTAGATACACGAACCTTGGTTATTAATTGAAAAATTGAATGACTTAAATTACCATACATAATATCTAACTCCTTTGTGCATGACCTTGGGTTTGAAACCGTGGCTACGCTTCGAGGCTTAAAAGAATTCACTTTACTTTTTAGGGTTGTATTATGACATTTTAACTTTTCATCACAAGGCTTGAGAGGGAAAATATGGGGCAAGGGTCTCGACCCTGTGCTTACTTGCAACACTGTCAATGTTTTACTGTGCATAGAAAACCTGGTTTCTCCTCCTATGAAGCACCCATCTACGTGAAGAAGTCTTAATTCTCTTGGCAACATTGAAATATATATTTTTATTTTGTTTTTGATTCCTCTATTTCTGTCCGTTGAAACAGGTGGTATGTCCGTGACTTTTAAGACCGGCTTCTATGTATGCAACAAGTGTTTGCTATTTCCATGGCTGGCTCAGCAATCTTCGCACTGGTAAGCTTAATTTCTGGTTTCATTTCTATGTTTCATTTTTCGTCCATTCTAACCCTCCAGGAAAATTTCAATAGGCAATGACTCCCTGAAATCAATGTAATGAATTCACACTTGTATTGGCCTTCTGCCCAAGGTTCTTCTACCTTAGGTATGCTTATGGCAACGAGACTCTCCACCCTTTTATTTTTCTCTTTCTTCTATGTCAATTCGCTTCTTCCGCTTCCAAAATGTTCGCGTCTCTTTCTGTGTTTTGCAGGTTTTAAACCCGGAAAAGTCTCAGGTCATCGTTTTGTTCTCAAATCTGGTCATTTTTAACACGGTAGGACCCTTCCACTATGTACTCACTGTCTTTAACTGTGAAGAATGGAGAAAACCCATGAGTGTTTCATCATAATTTGGCTATCAATCAGTGTTATTTCCTTTATCTCAGTTGTAGCATCTCGAGTTAGGCTCAGACCTTCCTTGCTGTCTTTGTCATGGTCTTTGTAAGCTTGTAATCCTTGCGAGAAGGGTATAAACCCTCAACGTTACTCATTTTGGTGTATATATATTTAAAACCCTTACATGATTCGTTTATTTTAAATTTTATTCTAACTGATATTATAATGTTTATCTGCTACGACTCAGTTTTTTTGTATATCGGACTTTTAAGAAGGAAATATAATGTAGAAAGCTTTATCGATATTTGTTTCAAAAGTATACCTATGATTATGCTTGAAAGGTGTGATAGTTTCTTCGCTCAATTCAATTATAGCTTTTGTTTCCAGTACAATGTCTTTATTGAGTTTAAATCAGTCTCGTTCTATCTTAAGGTTGTATAATTCTGTCTATTTACCAAAATATTCACAGCATAATTTATCACTCAGATTAGCTCCCATACGCAAAAAATCACTTTTATAAAAGAATCAGAAAATGCATTATATTCACGTACACACACAGATTATTAATACAACTTCTTCTAATTATTTTTCTTCATCAAGATGGTAGACCCCCACGATGGTGGATTTGGTTTGGCTTTATGCCTTTCCAAAATCCCCATATGGTTGAGAAACTATCATTCAGTTTCAGAACAATTTATTAAAACTAAACACTTAACTAATCCTAATGTAAGTATTCTTTTAATCTGCAAATTACAATGGTTGTGTTAGCCCAAATTAACTTAAAACAAAGAAAAATAAAATTCAAAACTTCTTCTTTTGTCCAGCAGAAGAAATCAACTCCAACTGTAGCTTTTCAGTTGGATTCTCCTACATAAAAAAAACTCCATCCCATGTAAGAAATCTCATAATGGCATCCATGGCATTAATAGATTCCTAAATATTTTTACAATACGAATTTCAATCCTCCATGGGAATACCATTATTTCTTTTTGTTTTATGAATTATAATTTTCCTCCAATAATTCCTAAAATAAATTTTAGATAGGTAAAAGCTCTTCTCTATTACTTTGAATTACTATAGTATCTAGTGTGATAATGGTTACGTCAGAGTATCTATGATGTTTATGTCTTCCACTTCATGGATGAATTGTTTTCAAGTTGTAGGATCAAAAGAAATAGTTGAGATAGATAATTTCTAAGAATATTTTCAACATAGATATATGATTTCATACTATCCTCTAAAATCAATTTCTAAAGGGGATAGTCACCTTGTTATAAAATTAATGATATTCCTAGTCAAACCAAAAATAATACTATTTATTCTTTAATTTTGTGGTGACACAACAATCCTACTACAATTTGATGTCTATACTATAGTAATTGAAAACATTAGATCCTCTTCTAGTCTCCAAATAAGGGAAACGAATGGTATGGTATTAGATTAACCCTATTTACATTCAAGAGAAAATAGATTGTCGTCATGTGGATACTTGGCCAAAGGAATACCGAATACTAGATTTTGAAGGCAAGCTTCTACTGAAGCTTTTAAACATAGTGAATGGTGCATTTCCCTTCTTACTACAAAATCTTATAGTTTTTTTCTTATAATGACATCGAAGAGTTTTATGATTAATAATATCCGCAACAAAATTGTATAAATCCTTCAAAATGTAAATTGTATAAATCCTTCAAAATGTTTGGGAGACAATGGTTGGGAGAGATACCTTCGTATGGTTAGGAGAGACACCTTGGTATGATAGAAATGATTTTTTTTTTTTAATGCAAAATCACTTTCCTTACCAGCACTTCAATAGATAGAGTCACTATGGAATTGCTGCATAAATATTTCAGACCATATGTGTCACAACTCTTCCGATATAGTACAAGTAATTTTTTTTTTCTCAATTTGTTTCTAGCATCAGCACTATTTATTTACAAAAAATATATTGTTACCTTTGGTCCTAGAAAATTTACTTCCTTTTACTCACTACTTAGGGAATTTATCTTAATTATAGGTTTAGAATAAATTTCAGATTATGTATGAGGGGATTACCCCTTGGCCTAGTTAAATACTATATGTTATATGGTTTGCAGTGTTAACATTATTTCATTTGGATGAATTATATATAACACACATCTCATACAAATTATTCCATAAATTAATATAAATTTTTTTTATGTTTTTTAACTATGTGATACAATTGAATTAAATTCTTGTGTACCAAGGAAGGGAGATATTTATAACTCCTTTGCTAATATTCATACTTGCTGTGCCACCCCTCCTTTGGCGGCTAACCATGCAATTTTCTTCTATCACGTCTTCCTCCATCACATGGAGGCCATGTGACCGCCATGGTAGCATTGACACAGATGGGTGTCAACATTTCGACGGTTCAGCTGAGGAGTTCACCATCAAGAGTCACAATTAATATGTGTAACCCTTGACCAATTTTGGCCCTAATTGCTAAGTGAGCAATTCAGTGCACCCTTTTCGGTGTCGCCTCCATCATCTGGTGGAATAGCTGCATCACCCTTTATTCCTCCTCAACATATTTCCCTTTATGGGTATACAAATTTTATGAAAATAATCGAACTCTGCATGCCTCCACCCCCTGTGACTTATGGCGTTCCTACTCGTAATTTTTTTTTTGAATCGGTTTCGTTTTGTGTCTACTATAGTTTTCCTATATATGATTTCCCAACTCCGGGGTTGTATTCAGTCAAAGTGTTTACAACGTAGTTTTTTTCTCATGGGTTTAATTGGGGATGAAATTTTCTCCACGGGTGTAACTGATTTTTTTCTCACATTGAATGGATATTTATCAGTTTTCCTTTCCTTTTTCCTTATATAGAGAGCATAGAAATTATTTCCTCTCATCTCCATGGCCTCCATTCTCTCTTGAGAAAAGGTAAGGTATGGTTCTAGTTTTTTAGATTATTTGTATGATGATAGGCATCCCCCTCGTTGGAATTGGCTACTTTAATGACTTTTCTAGTTAATCATCTTGATCTAATGGCCTAAATTGAAATATGTCAGTATATTCTCGTGGTTTCCACACATCAACAAATCAAATTGGAAGTGATAACTTCCTTTCATATCTAAATAAGGTGTTTCAACCATCTTTAAATTAATTTTTTACTGAAGTATGATTAAAAATTTACTATGCCACATATAATAATTAATCGCCACATATAATGATTAATACCACATATGAGGATTAAGGGAAAATAAAATAAAAAATAAAAAATTGTATTCAAACGTGGTTGTGTGTTGACATGTGTGTGTTATGTAATTTTGAATTTGACATGGTGGTATGTAAAGAGTTGGGTTTTCATGTGCCAAATGGAATTAGCAGTTATGTTTGTACGAACATTATTAATAACCCCATGGCCACATCTCCACAAATATAAAATAAAAATAAAATCAATAGGTATGGCCACATGGAAACCATGCTTGTAACGACGACAATGATTAAATGTTCAAAGATAGATTAAAAAAAAACATAAAAAATATGCATTGTAAGGTCATTCATTTCATTAAGTGAGTGGTATGCAATCGTATGGATTCATTTCATTAAGTGAGTAGTATCAAATGGTTTTTTATGCAAAGTTTTGGACACATGGCAACCATCTTTGTAACAACGTATTGGATTTATTGTGTCAAGTTATTGATATTTATGTCACGATGCTTTTTTTATTTACTTACATTTCTTTTAATATTCTATATATTTGAAACGCATATTCTTCAATCTCCCCGAAAATAACTTTATACCAACATATATATACATTGTTCTTAATGGAATTTGAACACTTTATGAGAAAGCCCATTTTTCCCTTCTTCAATTTTCCATTCAGGTTTGGTTTGTCTGTGTGTGTCTATATATATATATATATAATTTTTGTTTTATTTTATTGATTTTTTTAATGTTAATAAGTTTTAATAAATTGATTTTGGTTTGTAGGTTTGTAGAGGTTCAATACTGACGTTAGTATGTCCGATTTGATACACAAGTTTTTTTGTGGCTCAAAAAAATATGTAGAAATTTCAACTATTAATTTTTTTTGAAAAAAATAGGGATTTTGATACAAATGTTTCAATGATTATAGGGCTACCTGATTGGTGAACTAAGCTATAGGATTTCTTGTAACAAACTTGGTAGGGTACAATTGCTTATCCATTTTGTGGAAAAATGATATTCTTTTTTTTATGAAAGTTGTTGGGTTTGAGAGTAATACCTTTATGATTTAGCTTAATAAAACTTGTAGCTGAAAAGAATTGAAACACTGAAACAAAAACTGGAGCAGAGAATGCTCTTCAGAATATTACGAATAGATAAATAGGAATACATTGGAAACATCAGCAATAAATGACTGAAGTAAACTGAAGCAAACTGAAGTAACACTAAACTGCCTATGACACCTAGCAGACAAGAAATTAACTGAACTGAACCTAACGGACAGTGAGATTAATATCTCAACATCCCCTCCTAATCTCAACTGTTACAAGTGGAGGCACTAACAATGCCTAATTTCTCTCTTTGAAATTCAAATACATTCTTTCCCAATGGCTTGGTGAAAATATCTGCAAGCTAATCTTTGGAACCACAAAAAGAAAGTGTGATGTCCCCATCATTGACAAGTTCACGAATGAAATGAAAACGTGTGTCAATGTGCTTGCTCTTTTTGTGAAAAACATGATTTTTTGATAAAGAAATTGCTGAATTGTTATCACAGTAAATTGGAGTTGGCTCCTTATGAATATCTGAAATGTCTTTCAATAATCTTTTCAACCACACTACTTGACAAGCTGCTGAATTTGCTGCTACATATTCTGCCTCTGCAGAAGATATTGAAACGATTGACTGTTTCTTGGATGCCCATGAAATCAGATTTGTCCCATGATGAAAAACATACCCTGAGGTACTTTTGCGATCATCTAAACTCCCTGCATAATCGCTGTCTGTATAACCTGAAAGTGAACAATTTTCAGAATGTGTATAAAACAAACCATAGTCTATGGTTCCTGCAATATACCTTAAGATCCTTTTCGCAACCTGCCAATGAGTAAGCTTTGGAGACTGCATAAACCTGGAGACAAAACTTGCTGCAAACATAATTTCTGGTCTAGTTGCAGTTAGATACAACAAACTACCAACTAGGATTTTATACAATATGGGATCAACGGATGGTGCTACATCTTCTTTGCTGAGTTTGGTACCTTGAGCAATTGGTGTATCAACTGATTTGCAATTTGTCATTCTGAAATTTTGAATGATATCAGTGGCATATTTTTGTTGACCAACAAAAATGCCATTATCAGATTGGTGAATTTCAATTCCTAAGAAACATTTCATGACTCCTAGATCTGTCATATCAAACTCTGTTTGCATTGCTGCTTTGAAATCTTCTAACATCATATTTCCTGTATAAAGAAGATCATCTACATAAAGGCATACAATGAGCACTTTACCTTCATGAGATTTGGTATACAAAGTGGGTTCATGGCTGCTTCTGGAAAAACCACTTTTGATGAGATAGGTGTCGATTCGACTGTACCATGCTCTTGGAGCTTGTTTCAAACCATATAAAGCTTTCTTCAATCTATATACTTTATGCTCTTGTCCTTTTACTTCAAAACCTGGAGGCTGCTCTACATAAACTTCTTCCTGTAATACACCATTTAGGAAGGCAGATTTTACATCAAGCTGATAGACTTTCCATTTGTGTTGAGCTGTTGTGGACAAAATGGTTCTCACAGTGTCTAACCTTGCTACTGGAGCAAATGTTTCACCATAGTCGACACCAAACTGTTGTGAGAATCCTTTGGCAACCAGCCTTGCCTTATGTTTCTCAACTTTCCCTTTTTCATTTAGCTTGGTCTTATATACCCATTTTACACCAATTTTTGTTTTGTCTCTTGGGAGATCAACTAATTCCCAAGTCTGATTCTTCTCTATGGCAGCAATTTCTTGGTTCATTGCTTCGACCCAATGCTTTTCTTTGACTGCTTCTTCAAAATAAGTTGGCTGAGTTGAAATGAATGCAAACATATTCTGTTGTTCAGATTCATGCCCCTGTTCATATATCTCTCTGATACTTCTTGTTTTCTGTCCCTCTTCTGAAGATGTTTGATCACTGGCTGAATCAGTGCTTGATGATGTTCCACTTTCAGAATGTTCTGGCTGTTCTTGAACCTGCAATCTTAGAGTCTGTGGTATATAAAAAGGCTGATTTGAAGTTTCATCTACATGGTCAAACCAAGATTTATTTTCGAAAAATTTCACATCTCTGCTTATAATGAACTTTTTGGAAATGGGGTTAAAAAGTCTGTAGGCTTTCGACTACTCACTATAACCTACAAATATGCATTTCTCACTTCTGTCATCAAGCTTTTTTCTGAGTTTTTCAGGAACATGAGAAAAAGCTACTGATCCAAAAATTCTAAAGTGCGACACATTTACCTTGTTTCCATCCCATGCTTCTTGAGGTATTTTGTCTTGTAGGCTGGATGTTGGAGATCTGTTAAGAATATACACTGCTGTCGACACTGCTTCAACCCAATAGTTATTTGTCAACTTCTTCTCCCGTAGCATGCATCTTGCCATGTTCATGATCGACTGATTCTTTCTTTCTGCTACTCCATTTTGCTGTGGAGTGTATCTGGTTGTGTACTGCATCAGTATACCTTGCTTTCGACAAAATTTTTTGAATTCATTGGAAGTGTATTCTCCTCCTCTATCTGATCTGAGTACTTTCAAGAGTTTTCCACTCTTTTTTTCTGCTTCTGCCTTGAACTCCAAAAATCTAGAGAAGGTATCTGATTTGTTTTTAAAAAAATACACCCATATTTTCCTGCTGAAGTCATCAATAAAAGTCAGAAAGTAGAAACTACCACCAATGGACAATGTCTGCATTGGACCACAGATGTCGGTATGTACAAGTTGCAAAGGCTCTTTTGTCCTTGAGGTCGATGAGGGAAAACTATCTCTTTTATGCTTGGACAAGACACAAACTTCAAAATTACAGACTGTTTCATTGATAGTAGGTAGCCCAATGACTATAGATTTCTTTTGAAGCTGACTGAGACTCTTGACTGGAATGTGACCATAACTAGAATGCCATAGATGAGTTTCATCTATTTTTGATATATTGTGGACTAATGATTGGTTTGTATTCTGGCTTCTAAGGGTCAATGGAAACATCCTACTCTTGGTCTTTTCAACTTTTGCTATCAACCTTCTATGAGGATCTTTGTCATATATATAGCAGGTGTTCTTTTGAAATAATACATCATAGCCATGTTCCATTAACTGTCCTACACTAAGGAGGTTATGTTTGAGCTGTGGAACATAATAAACATCAGGGATGTATTTTCTTTTATTCTGATTAGTAAGAATAGGAACAATACCTCTTCCTTCAGCTTTAATACTTGTACGATCTCCAAGAGTTATCTCTGACGTTATGAAAGCATCTAGAGAAGAAAGAAGTCTCTTATTGCCTGTAATGTGATTGCTACATCCACTGTCGAGCAACCAAAGGTCTTCACTTTGTTTGTCTTTTGAGAGATGGCATGAAAGAAACATGGTCTCTGAGGATTCTCCTTCACTGTTGGAGAAATTGATATAGCCTCTGTGCTGATCTGATTGTTTCTTTCTACAGTCGTGTTCATAGTGGCCAAACTTTTTACAGTAGTAACATTGAACACTCGATCTGTTCCATGACCTTCCTCTTTGATTTCGGTTTTGAGGAGGTCTCCATTGCTCTGTTGCATGATGATGATGATCAGATCTTCCATTGCCTCGACCTCTGCCTCGCCTGTTGTCGCCTCTGTATCCTCTGCCTCTGCCTCTATCAACTGAGAGATGTGCTCTGAAGGCTTGTTCCGTGGATTCTTCTGTCAGATTGAGTCTTGTTTCATGTGCAAAAAGTGATCCAGTCAACTGTTCTACTGAGAAAGTTTTAAAATCTTTGGATTCCAAAATGGCTGTGACAATCATGTCATATTTCTTTGGTAGACTCCGAAGAACTTTTTCAACAACTTTCTGATCTGTAATGGTTTCCCCAATAAGTTTTATTTGATTCACTATTCCCATGACTCTAGTCATGAACTGATCCACATTCTTAGTGTCAGCCATTTTTAGGGTTTCAAATTGAGTTCTCAATGTTTGTAGTTTAACGGTCTTTACTGTATCATTCCCTTGATATGCAGCTTGCAAAATATCCCAACATTCTTTCGCTGTTGTCGCACCAGTTATTTTGTCAAAAATAGAGTCATCGACTGAATTTTGTATCCAGCATTTGGCTCTGTGCTCCTTTCTGAGTTCAATAGCTGCAGTTCTCTGATTATTTGTCATGGCCGCCAATGCTTCTTGGGTCGGCTCTACATAGGCAATCAGAAGCGTGTCCCAACAATCTTGTGCTTGTAAAAAAGTCTTCATTCTTAAATTTCAGAATTCATAATTTTTGCCAATCAGCATTGGTGTCTGTGGCAAAGAACTTGAAGAGGCCATTGTTTCTTTAAATGCGCCTTTTGTAAATCTCTTCTAAATTTTTAAATCTCTTAAAGATTTAAAAATTTTCTTGAAACTTAAAGACTTTAAAAATTTTCTTGAAACCCTTCTTCTTTTTAAATTTCCTTTCCAAAAAAAACTCTCTTTACAAAGAAAGAGTTCTCATACTCTTCTAAAACCCCCTTTTTTTAAAAGACTTTAATAAAAAACTCTTTACATAAAAGGACTTTACATAACAACTTGAATCGATTTAAAAAATCGATTTTAAAATCCTTTATAGTTTTTCAAAAATCGAATTTGACTTTTTTTTTAATATAAATGTTGTCTCATACGATACCTTTTTTTTTTTTTGAAACGTGACTTTTGAAAAACTTAATACGCAGAAGCGTTATTTTATGCTTGCGCAGTGGCGCGGTCCCGACTGTATGCAGTCGCGCCTTTATAAAAAACGATTATGGCGCGGATATGAAGTGTATTCCAGCGCCAATCAACTGACAGTCGCGCCAATCACTTG
Organism: Pinus albicaulis; assembly: GCA_034641835.2. Lineage (NCBI taxonomy): Eukaryota > Viridiplantae > Streptophyta > Pinopsida > Pinales > Pinaceae > Pinus > Pinus albicaulis. The sequence goes on from CM076570.1 coordinate 1,423,257,818, forward strand.
TTTTGCTCTTCTGCTCTTTCGTAGCTCTGTTGCTGCTCTTCATGGAGACTTATGCACCCTGGCTCCGATACCATGAAAAGAATTGAAACACTGAAACAAAAACTAGAGCAGAGAATTGCTCTTCAGAATATTACGAATAGATAAATAGGTATACATTGGAAACATCAGCAATAAATGACTGAAGTGAACTGAAGCAAACTGAAGTAACACTAAACTGCCTATGACACCTAGCAGACAAGAAATTAACTGAACTGAACCTAACAAACAGTGAGATTAATATCTCAACAGTAGCCAAACAATACATAAATCTTGAGAAAAATGCAAAATCGTTATAGATGATGATAAGTCAATTGTTGCAATTTGTTGACTATATTCATCATGAGTATATTCACCATGAAAATCTTGAGGAGTTTCCCACCTTTTTTTACATGAGAAGAACAAGTCCACTACAAAAATACAAACCCTTGACGAGTTTTCATCCGCCAGCAGTTATTGATTTAGCTAACCTACTACTGTAGGTTTTGGGCTGTGAATATTCTTTGTCAATTATAGATGAATCAGTGAATTGGACATGTTTCTAAAGTAATTTTTCTAACATAATTAGTGAAGAGGATTCATGTTTCCACTCAAATGATACCGCGTAATTCAATTCCTCAGCGGGACCAACATATGACACAATAACAATTTAGCTACCAGAGATAAATCTCTGCGTCCCTAAATAATATGGCGAACTATAGAAAATTTTGCTGTTCCCACTTCAACACTCCACTCGCCATCCACCAAATAAACAACTACTAGAGAAATTGTTAGAATATTTTTTCCGCCTGCAACGATGGTCAAATCTACCTAACCAGAATGAAATTCATTCCTAACATCGGTATAATTTGCAATAATTGCAGTCTCTCTTTTCTCACTATTTTCTGAATCATTTTCAATACATTTCGATTGAAGGGGGATTTTTGTCCAAAATGAATGGAACAAATTACCAAAATTTAGTTTATGGTAATTACGTTAAGTTGCTGTGTTACCATGCTGATTTTGGTACTTTGCCTTCTTATTGGTCATTGGGATGGTTGGCATAGAACTTTGAATGTTAATAATATAATAAAAAATTAGGAACTTCACGCAAAAATAAATTTAACAATCACAATAATGGTTTTTTATATGAAAAAAACACCAATATTAGTTAATGCTCATAATCATGGCAACCAATATTTCGGCTGTTATCTGCTCATTAATGCGGTGGCAGATACACTGTCCACGCTTATTGTTTAAATCTAACGGTGAGCAGTGTATCTGCCACCACATTAATGGGTGGATTTTAAATCTAACGGTGGACAGTGTATCTGCCACCGCATTAATGGGCGGATAGCAGCCGAAATAAGGGTCGCCCATAATCATCATGTATTCCTAATTTTTTATAAATAATTTATAAGACAAGACATGGTAAGGAGGATTCGTGAAACGACTGTAATTATTTTTTCATAACCTTAGACGCTTGCACTCATGGCAAGATTTTAATAATGAAATCCAAGAGGAGTTTGCGTGAAATAATTGGTTAATTAAAATGAAATGAAAAAAAACCAATGGATATTAATACAGTGGAGGGAAGCTAAGTGATTAGGGTGAGATTTTATATTTTTTATTAATAAAAATGAATTTTATTTAGAAATTATTTTTTCTAGATTATTGATTTTGTCGGCATAGCGTTCATGTCCCCTTCATGTCCCATACTGCTTTTGGCTTGTGCATAGTAACGATGATATTTATGGCAAATTGTAAAATGCACTAAAATAAGTATTAAAATAAGATGGGCTCTTAACATATTGAGGATCTTGTCAAATTATATAATTTGTAAGTACACTTGATAATTCCAGGAAGCTAATGAAAACCCGAATGAGTATTTCACTGAAATTAGCAGCAATGGTACCCAACATCGATATTATGGGTTGGGAAAGGATAATAGACTCAAATAAAGCCTTACGTTAAGCCATAAACTCATACATGATAGGCTCTACCTGGAAACAAAACAGCATCCTAAAAAGCTATTCAAATTAGGTGATTTCTTAGGACATTTTCATTTCATTCACGAGAACATGGTCAATTACTTTTTAAAATATTTGAATATTAATCAATTTAATATTTAAGATGAGAGGGGATATGCCATTTGATATACTAGTGATATGTCAATATCTCAACGCCTAATATAATGTTGACATTTTTCACATTTGAAAAATAAACGACATCAATTTATTTCAATATTTTACTATTAATGAAATTTAAATTAATATTTGTATATTTAAAATATAGTCATTTTAAATATCTGAAAATATCAAAATTAAATCACATTAATAATAAAGTTTTGTTGTTAAAATTTGTTATTTAAAAATATATTTTTACTGGATAAAAAGATTCTCAAAGTTTAAAAAATTCAACTAACACCAAAATGTTAGACAATTTACAATGACTCAAAATTTTAAAACACAAATATATATATATATATATATATATATATATATATATATATATATATAATATCTACTTTTGCATAATACTAAAATAAAATAAATTATAATGTATTTAAGAGAACACAAATTTATTTTTATACTAATATAAATTATTGATAAAAATAAAACATGAAATTATAAAAAAAATATAGATTAAAATAAAATATCTATGAGAAGAAAAATTTATTTTATTATATAAATTTATTTTATTATAATAATATAAATTATTGATAAAAATAAAGTATGGAATTATAAAAATTGTATATTAATATAAAATAGGTTGTATAATTTTTTTTCGATATTTCTAAATTTTTTAATTTTTAAAACTTTGAATTTGTACATTTTCAAATAAACAGAACGTAAATGAATATTTCAGTTTCCTGCAATACAAGAAACAGTTTGGAAAATGAATTCCAGTAGTAATTCGAAATATTTTGGCTTTCTAAACTAAAAAATACAGAAACAATCAACTAAGAATACTCATTTTTTTCATGCATGTTGTTTAATGGATAAGAAATTGAACTCCATCCTTTTAATAACATTTGTAACATTTTTAAAAATAATTTCAGATCAAGAGAGTGAATCATTTCCTTTTTCTTTACTAATGAGTGCCACAAGTTTTAAAATTTACAATCTTTTTATAGATATTTTCACTACCCCTATTATAGTAGGTTATGTGCTACTTCCACTGTGAGAGATTTCAAATCATTTGGCTCACTTGGAAAACACTTTTTGTGCCATATTTAGCTTGAGAAAACTTAGTAACCAAAACTAAAATATTCCTAAGTATTGACACTTTTGGTGTAAGAATTTCATGACGGATGATATATGACCTTCCATATAAAATAAAATTGTCTAAATGTGTATTCTCTTTAAGAAGTTGTTAATGAAATTCATGCTTACACAACAAAGCCATATTAAATTGTATTATTATCCTCTCATTCAAAGTTATCTAAAATTTTACTTTTAGAATATCATCTTGTTTAGAAAACTCTCATCAATAAAAATCTCTACATATATTATAGTGGCATTAAAAATCTTATGGTATATCCAACTTTTAGAAAACATTTTGAAAAAAAAAACAATTTTATATAAATATTTTTACTTTTTATCATTCATGAAATTTATAATATTTTATTGTACATTAATTTAGTTTATTAATTTATTGAAATTGTTAGATTCATAAAGTTCTTTTGTTTTTTTAAATGAGGTTACATTTACACTATAATTTCAAATACACAAACCAAAGAACACAACCAAGCATCATTCTCTATCTCTAAATTATTTGTTTCTTTATTTTCAATATTATAATCATCGTCATCATCCAAGTAAATTTTTGGTTTGTGTTCTTTTGAACAAAATTCATATGTCAGCATTCAAACTAATGATATATGAAAAATTGAAATTACTTTTCCCTAATTTTACACACTTTGATAATTCCACACGCTTGATTTTTTTATAATTGTAAAGTGAGATTAGAAATATTAAGGTATACCCAAATTTTATAAAACATTTTGAAAAGGAAAAAAAATTATATAAATTTTTTATTTTTTCTTTTATGAAATTTATCATAACTTATTTTATATTGTATTTAATGGTATAAATAGTTTTTTGGTATTGTTGTTTATTCTTTGATTTGATTTATTTCATTAATTTATTGAAACTGGATTCATAAAATATTTTTACTTTTCAAGTGGTGCGATATTTACACTACTATACTATTCTTGATGGAGAAGTTTCCCATAGGTTTCATTCCGTGTCATGCAAGGAAAAATTTCATTTCCTGAAATATAATTTGAACAAGTCTCATTGTCTGCCATTAAATTATTTTTTATGTATGTCCAATTTAGCCATCAAAACTAATTTTATTATTTTAAATAAACTTAACAATGTTCCCTTTAACAAGAGAATTCCCTTGGGACATTGAGTTTCTTTTCTTTATATTACTTAAACATGTTTAAGTTTTGTTTTTTAGTTGAGTATTTGCTATGGATATAAATAGATTTTATTTGTATTTCTATAAACCAAATGATTAATAAACTCAAGAGATTATTTGTTTGTTTATTTTCAACATTCTAATAGTCTTCATCATCCAAGTACATTTTTTCCTCTTTGATTGAGCCGGGACAAAAACCTTGAAAATGCCCTATTCGTTCACATATCCAACACTATAAAGTTATTTTTGAATTTTTTTAAATGTATTTTGCTTTGGAATTTTAATCACTAATTTTTTCAATATGTATGTGTATTGTTCAGTTCAATATTTATGTTTTTTATTAATATTAATAAACATTGATAAACATAACATTTTAAAATTGACATAGAAAATATTAATATTAATATTAATATTATTAATATTATTATTATTATTATTATTATTTAACTTTAACAATTATATTACTAAAATAAATTTTGATTCATATTAACATTAATAATTTAATAATATAGATTGATATTAATATTAATATTAATAATATTAATAATAAAATAGATGTCAATGTTAAACATAGAAACTTATATAAAATTAAATTTTGCATTAATATTTCATTAAAAACAAGATTAATTATTTTATTTTGGAATTTTAATATTCTTTTTTTCAATATTTATTTGTGTTATTAAGTTTAATATTTATGTTTTTTTATTAATATTAATAATATAAACATAAATTTTTAAAATTGACATAGAAATTATTAATATTAATATTATTAATATTAATATTATTATTATTTTAAATTAACAATAATCTTATTAACATAAATATCGATTCATATTAACATTAATAATTTAATTATATAGATTGATATTAACTTTAATAATAAATATAAATGTTTCAAATTAATAAAATTATTAATATTAATTTTAAATATCATATATCTTTTAATGTTAATTAATATTAATATTAATAATATTAATAATAAATATAGATGTCAATATTAAACATAAAATTTATATAAAATTAAATTTTGCATTTATACATTAAAGTGAATAACGTTATTAAACATTAATATAAAATTTTCATTAAAAATTAGGATGAATAACTTTAGGTTGTTTATTTAGGATCAATGACATTATAATTTTGAAAAATTTTAAGTTTATTTTATTTGGAATTTTAATCACTCAATTTTTCAATTTTTATGTGTGTTATTAAATTGAATATTTATATTTTTTATTAATATTAATAAACATAGATAAACATAAATTTTTAAAATTGACATAGAAATTATCAATATTAATAGTATTGCTATTATTATTATTATTATTATTATTATTATTATTATTTAAATTTAAGAATAATATTATTAAAATAAATATTGATTCATATTAATATTAATCATTTAATAATATAGATTCATATTAACTTTAATAATAAATATAAATGTTTCAAATTAATAAAAAATTATTAATATTAATTTTAAATATCAATATCTCTATTAATGTTATTTAATATTAATATTAATAATATTAACAATAAATATATATGTCAATGTTAAACATACAAATTTATATAAAATTAAATTTTGCATTTATACATTAATCTAAATATTTCATTAAAGAATCGGATTGATTATTTTATTTTGGAACTTTAATCACTCAATTTTTCAATATTTATGTGTGTTATTAAATTCAATATTTATGATTTTTATTAACATTAATAATATAAACATTTTTTTAAAATTGACATAGAAACTACTATTATTATTATTATTATTATTATTATTATTATTATTATTAACAATGATATTATTGAAATGAATATTGATTCATATTAACATTAATAATTTAATAACATAGATCGATATTAACTTTAATAATAAATATAAATGTTTAAAATCAATAAAAAAGTATTAATGTCTATTTTAAAAATTGATATTTTAATGTTAATTAATATTGATAATAATAATATTAATAATAAATATAGATGTTAATTTTAAACACAGAAATTTATATAAAATTAAATTTTACATTTGTGCATTAATGTGAACATTGTCATTAAACATCAACATAAATATTTCATTAAAGAAAATGATACATGGATGAGATAATGCACAAAAGTGTGCATACTTGGTAAGTCTATCAACTACCACCATGATGACACTCTTTCCTTCGGACTTAGGTAAACCTGTGATAAAATCCATTGAAATCTCCTCCCAAAGTTGACTTCGAATTGATAAACTTTGTAGAAGACCCAGGGTCTTAATTGTCTCAAATTTGTTCTGCTGGCAAACCAAACATTCCGCCACAAAATTTTGAATATCAGGTTTAAGGCCATCCCAAAAAAATTCTTTCTTCAGCCTGTGGTAAGTTTTTTAAAATCTTGAGTGTCCTCCTAAAGGAGAAGTGTGCAATTGAAAAAGAATCTTTTGTTTTAGTTGGGAATTCTTACAAAGATATAAGCGATCTTTGTACCATAAGGAATCATTTTTCCAACTACATGTATCAGATGTACTAGGATATTTCTGCAACTTTTGAATGAGTGTCCACACTTCTTCATCCTTCTTCCATTCATCTCTTGCTTCAGTTATCCAATCTGATTGGATAATAGAAATGGCACAAAGCAATGCTTCCACCTCTTCATTCTTTATTGAGAGTGCGTCTGCAACAACATTTAGCTTCCCCTTTTTGCAGATTATTTCAAAGTGATAACCCAACATCTTTGTGACCCATTTTTGCTGCTCTTCTGAAGATATTCTTTGTTCCAAAAAAGTGTTTAAGACTATCATAATCAATTTTTACCTTGAAGTGTCTTCCCATTAGGTAAGTTCGCCATTTTTTTAGTGCATGCAGTATAACTAACATTTCCTTCTCATAAATAGCTTTCTGTAAATACTTTCCTTTAATTGGATGACTTTCAAAAGAAATGGGTCTTCCTTCTTGCATTAAAACAATACCGATTCCATTTCCTTAGGCATCACATTCCACAATAAATGTTTTATGTGAAGTCCAACGTAGCTAAGACTGGTGCTAGGCACATTGCCTCTTTAAGATGTTCAAAGGCCTTAGTTGCTTCAAGAGTCCATGAAAATGCATCTTTCTTCAATAACATTGTTAGAGGTGTTTTTCTATTCTCCCATAATTCTTAACAAACTTGCAATAATACCCTATTAACCCGAGAAATCCTCGCAACTACTTTATGGTTGTGGGGAATTTCCATTCCTTAATGGATTTAATTTTGTTAGGGTCTACCTTAACACCCTCGTGAGATACAAGATGACGCAGATATCCCACCTCTTGTACTCCAAAGAAACATTTGGATGTTTTTTCATATAATTGTTTCTCGTGCAATAGTTTGAGCACCCTATCAACATGTTGAGCATGATCCTTCCAAGACCTTTTATAGATTAGTATATCATCAAAAATACTAGCACAAATTTTCTAAGGAAGGGTTTGAAAATGGAATTCATCAACCCTTGAAATGTAGAAGGTGCATTGGTAAGACCAAAATGCATGACCAAAACTTCATAATTACCCTCATGGGTTCGAAATGTTCTTTTTGGAATATCTTCAGTGTTCATTCTAATTTGATGATATCCTAAATGAATATCCAACTTGGTAAAATAGATTTCTCCATGTAATTCATCCAATAATTCATCAATGACAAGAATGGGAAATTTATCTTTAATGGTGAGCTACAGGAGTAGAGAAAGAACTTTGAGTAGGTTGAATTATACCCACCTCTAACATTTCTGCAATCATACATTCAAATTCGCTCTTTTGGACATAAGGATGTCTATAAGGCCTGATGTTTGGAGGAACACTTCCTGGAATCAAATTAATAGCATGATCATGATCACAAATAGGTGGGAGTCCTTCGGGAGTTTCAAACACCTTGGAATGATTATCCAAGACTTTTTGGAGATCTGTAAAAATAGATGATTTTGATGTTGGAACTTCTAGTGAGCATAATTGTGTAATTACACCTCGTTGTTATTTCTTTGGAAGCTTTTTCATGAAATTAGAGCATATTATATTTCTCGGCTTCCCTGCAATACCTCATAGTTTGACTTCCTTTACTTCTGAAAAAAATTTCAATAAAAGTTCTTGAAAATTAAAAGCTATCGTCTCCAAAGATTGTAACCATTGTACTCCTAGTACAACATCAGCACCTCCCATAGGAATGGAAATCATCAGAATATTCAATACATATTACCCCATGGTTAGCTTGATAATATGGTTTTTTCTAGAGAAATCTATAGTTCCACCATTTGCAACCACCACTTGACATTCTGGTGTTGGGTATAGGAAACAATTCAATTCCTTGGCTACCTTACAATGGATAGAATTATGGGTACTACCTGAATCAATAAACACTATTACCTTTTTCTTCTTGATATGTCCTTCTATATTAAGAGTTTGAGGAGTGGTAATTCCTACCAATTCATTACACAATATGGTCGGACTCATTTCTTCCTCTTCTAGGGCTAGTTCCTGGTGTATATCCTCTTCTTTTGAAGATTCTTGTTCATTTTCTTCTTCCTCTTCACAATCTATGTAAAATAATTTCTTCTCGGCACACTTATGACCTTTAGTGTATTTTCTATCACAACTTTAGCAAAGCCCTTTTGCTCTTTTTTCTTCCAATTGTTGTGGTGTCAACCTTGTAGGTTGTGGAAATCTAGGAGTAGCAACAATTCCATATTTATAGAAGTGAGTGGTAGACTTCCTTCTTTCCATAATTTTACATTCAATTTTTCTTACCAACCTAAATGCCTTCTCCAATGAATCAGGTTCCAAAACATGAACTTCATGTTGGATGTTATCCTTTAAAGTACCTATGAAGAGATCAATCTTGTGTTCCTCTGGAATATCAGTTACCCTTATATTCAATTTTTGTAAGTCCTCAATGTGCTCCCCCACTAAACACTTTTGTTTGAGACTTATCAATTGGCTAAAGAAAGTTTTTCTCTTTGTATCCTCATAATGTGTTATCATTTCCTTCATAAAAAATGGCCAAGTGAAATTTTTTTTACAGGAGCAAAGCCATCGATACCATAAAAATGTATTTTGTTCTAAATGTAAAGTTGCAATACGTACCTTTTGTGTGTTTTGAACATTATTGAGATCAAAATATTGCTCCATCTATAATATCCATGTTAAAAGATCCTTTCCATCAAACTTCCTCATATCCATTTTTGGAATATGGTGGTTCTTCCCTCCAACATTAGAGTTTATGAAATCAAAATTAACATTTATATTGTTCTCATCATGAGTTTCCTCTACTATCTTTTCACCATTAGGAAACATTTCTTGTATCAACTTTGTCAAACCTTCCATGTCTTCTTTTATATCATCCTTCATGTTTTCCATCTTAGCTTCCATGTCATCCATCTTAGATTCCATGCCAACTTCCATGCCATCCATCTTAGCTTCCATGCCATTCTTCAAACCTTCCACATTAGATTCCACGCCTTTCTTCAAACCATCCATATTAGTTTCCATGCCTTTCTTTAAAACTTCCATGTCATTTTTTGTTGCTCTTTGCGAGAGAAAAATGTGTTGCACTTGCTCTTGTAATTTTGATGTCATGTTGCCATTCTTCATCTTCATGAGTGATAGTAGAGCCTTCTAAGGGCTTAGTGGGTGTTGAATTACTTTTAGGGGCCATTTTAGAATCCAATACTAATATCTATTCTACAATATGCCCTTGGAATCAATTCAAATCGATTCTTCAAACAAGACTTATGCAATTCAGAAAACAAAAATAAACACCTTTTACCTACTTCTGAGGAGCTTGATATTGAAATTGACATATCTCCATACTTGTATATCCCCAATATTTGAAATTCGGCCCTGTAGTAGTCCTCTGAAGCTTCTTTGAAATGCCATAGTTTTGACCTAATCTGGATTCTTCAAAGCAAAGTCATGTCTAATCTCCCACAATGACCTAATTATGGACTCGTTCAGTAGAGTGAACTTGTATGACTTGCCAGGTGTCACTGTTTGATCCTTTAGCTCTGAAATTTATAGACAGGAAACTAAAATCCTTGTAATTCTAGTCTCCTTTTATAGAATTCCAATCCAATTCTCAGAGATTGATTTATGAAAAGTTTCCCACGATCATCTCTTTGTGATGAAATTCGGGAGCCTAAAAAAGACCTAACTTCCACAGATCATATCTCAGATAATATTACGAGCCAAGCTCTGAACTTTTGTGACGATTTTCCTTACGATTTATTCTTCATGCTATAAATGTTTTAAATTCTAAACCTTCATAGAAAAATGTTATAGAAAAACTTCCGCAGTGACCTTTTTAAATGAAATTGAGGAGCTTGCAAAAGCCCTAACTTCCATAGATCATATCTCCGAACATATTGTGTACCAAGCTCTGAAATTTTGTGAAGATGTCCCTCAAGATTTCAACTTTGAACTTTTAAAATTTCAGCTTCTAAACCTCTGTAGAAACAAAGTTATTGCGACAATGCCACGATGACCTATTTGGAACAATGAAACCCTAGAATCCAAAGCTCTCATACCAAATGTTGTGAAACTAGCTCCAAAAATAGAAGAAAAGAGATATCAACGCACTATAAATAAACCACTTCGAGGGGAAAACCTCCAATATATTATATGAATGAAAAATTCTTGGATGATACAAATTACAAAACCTCATTTCTATATATTGGAGTCCATGGGGTCACAATTTAATCCTAGTGGGGTCACAATGTAATCCTAGCCGACCTAGTAATAATAATTTAAGGGCACAATAATAAAAATATGGGGGTTACATGGGTACAATAATAACAATAAGGGGGTTACACTAACAACAATAAGGGACTATACTAGTAATATAGGGACCTAACGATACATAACATTAATTTTATTTAGGTTCAATGACATTAGAATTTAACTTTAGGACTTTTTAGGTTTAATGACATTATAATTAAAAAAATTGGTATTTTTATATCATTTGGTTCATGTAGCATTAGTTATTTTATAATGTGAGGCTTATAAAATTAAGTTATTTAATATTAAAAATGTCATTTTCTTAATCTTTTTAATATTCCTAATTAGCGACAACTAAATGGATTATTCGATTTTGTATAGTTTTGTTGTCTATGGATTGTAAATAAATAAAAAGTGAGAAAGAGGGTCTAACTCACTTTAGTAGAATAAGACATCCGCCTAGTAGCACAACGTTTTGACTCATGGGGGGTCAAGGGGGGCCTACGTGCACTCTAGAAGCTTCTGCACAGATAAGGATGAGGATGTAGAGGAGAGAGAGGCTGCGTTGGTTCTGGAGGGAAAACAATGCTATAAAATATGGAGGATCCTTCTCATTTGGATCATTCTTGAGTTGTTGATTTTGGAGTGAGACTTTGGTCTTCTTTAGCATGCTGGCTGTTTAGCCTGTCTGCAGCATTATTTAGTGCACCAAGTGTCTCCGTGCGAAGATCTCACCCTTAGCCCTGGGGGACTTCGAGTGCCTGCTTGGGCAAGGTTTGTTTTTTCAGTATTTTGTGAGTCGTTTCATTGTTTGGGGTTTGTTGCGGAGCTAGAGCTTAGAGAGAATGCATAGTCACTGGGAGAGAGGACGTATTCCATTGTGAAGGAGCTTCAGATTGGGGTTTCTGCAAGTGATTTCGTTGGGATTTCGAGCAGAGGGTCAGCCTTTGCCCGTCGGAGGTCTTTAGCAGAGTTTCTGGCAGTATTTTAGCTATTTCTATCCAGCCACTATGCTGTACCTTGGAGGTGAGCGTAATTCACTGGGGAGACAGTTTCTGGTGATTTATGGGGTCGGCCATTCTTGGAATGGTTTTTGGATCTTGTCGGGGTTGTTGAGGAGAGGAGCTTTGCTGATTTTCATCTCATTCCGGCAAGGGGATCATCCCCTAATCTTCAGCCGCTTCCAGTAGTAGCAGCTACTCGACATTTTTCCAGCAGCTGGGACGCAGTTCTTAGAGCAGCCATTTCCTATCTTTTCTGAGAGTGTTTTCTCACTTGCCTTGCGCAGGATCGCCTCTTGTACTTCATTTCATTTCTCAGATTAACAAAATGGCTCAAAATTTTCTCTATATGTTTTCTGGTTGAGTTGTTGTAGTTGTTGTGGTTGCCATAGTTGTTGTATTCTCTTTCTATTTCTATTATTGTGTTTGAGCGCTATAGTTCTATACCACTTGGTGTATTTATATTTCACTCTTGGACAGAGTCTGGAAAGGACCAGGTAGCCTTCGGATCTCGTCCTTTTTAGAGGCGACATATCCGGTAAATTCACTCCCAGTAAATCTCTGGTTGGAGTTTGCCATGTTCTAGAGATATCCCCGAAACAGGATATTACAGTGGTATCAGAGCATAGTTCTGGCTCATCCTATGGTTTATGACATCGGGAAAGAGACCATACAAAGGTTTTCTGGGATTTCAGAGAGCAAAAATTGACAGTAGTAGCTGCAGTGCCAAAAAACGAAATTTGAAGAGGGCCAAACTACAAAGGGTTAAATTTTGAAGGTTGGAATTAGAAGAAACCATTTCTAATTTTTTATGGGTTTTGGGAAAGGATCACCTTCCCAAATTCCTAGAATTTTCTGAGTAGTTTTCAGTGGGTAAATCAGAGGCCGAAGTTAGGAAGCAGTGTAGTCTTGGAGCAACAGTGCAGTTTCCGGAGGAGCCTGTGATAGTCACAGAGGAGGAGGAGTTGATGGAAGGTGATGTTGATGCGAAGAGATTTGGGGAGATGCTCCTCAAATCAGTACAGGATCTGTTGAGGCAGATTGAGGTGATGGGGCAAAGATTCACCGCTGTGGAGGCTAGACAACGTGAAACCCCATGGGGTTTCCATATTGGCAAGGGATCAAGCACATCCCACCATTTTTTGAAGCACGATGCCACTCAGCATATGGCATCACATACACCCACACGTTCCACTATGCCCACTTTTTTGCGTGCAGACACGAGGGCTGGAGCATAGCAGGAGCCAGAGCCTGGCCACATGGGTGATTATTTCACCAAGTATCAGGCATATGGCCGGGAGTTCAAGGATGCCCTTCCATTCAGAGATTTTGTTCAGCTCCAGCAGAATAGCAGACCCCGCAACTTTCACAGTGGGAACAGGCACTCACATGACGGGGGCTTATAGCGCACAGTGGGAAGATTCCATTTACCGACATTTGACGAGTCATCCAAGCGTTCGGTAAAAGCTTGGGTGGAGAAGTTGGATACCTCTTTCTATCTTGACCGAGTATCGGAGGGGGAAACCATCAAAATGGTTACCTTTCACTTGGAGGATGAGGGCACATACGATTGTAGGGAGTTTGAGGATACACCTAGTGTGACACAGGACTCACCCTCATTGGAGACCTCCTTGACTGTGTCGGTTAATATCATAGTGGAGAAGGTAGAGCCTACCCCAGTAGAGCCATCCATTGAGGTAATGACCGGAGTCGTGTCTGAGTCATCGGGTGGTAGCAGCACACGACAGATGGGTGAGGTGTCAGGAGATGTATCCACCTTCGATGAGGCACTAGGAGATACAGAGGTATTAGATGATGGTTGCAGATAGTGGTATCATCGGCTTCGAGCAGACCTTCTAGTTTTGAAAGGGAAGGCCACATCAGTATGGGAGGCCATTTTTTTGCAGGACAAGGAGCTGGAGGGCATGAGAGTGGCTTGTGCCGAGTCGGTGGCCAAGTTGGCCCGCATTGGGGAACGACTGGATTCCTTGATGGTATAGCCAGAGGGCACGTTGGAGCATCAAACCATTCCTCTTCAGGCATGCATGGACGAGACTAACAGCGTTGTTGGGTCACCTCTCCCCATTGGAGAGAGAGAGACAGAGTCACCTAGTCTGACTACATATGCTGACTTGGTTACCAAGATGAGACGATCGGAGTTGCACTATGTGCAACATCCACTTGTTGAGGTTGGATGGAGAGAAATTTTGAGTTGGTACCTAGTGGAGTGGGTTATGGAGATAGTGGTGGACCCGGGTGTAGTTCAGAAGGAGTTTCCAGGTGCTGGGACTACAAGAACCCCAGACTGGCATTGGGATCTAGGCAGGATCACCTATCATTTCCCAGGCAGGTCAGTTGACTATGTCTTGGAGGGTACTATTAGCCTAGCAGTAGAGCACGCACATCTGCTAAGGGAGTTTTGGTCAGCTCTAGTGGCCAACAAGTTTATGGGAAGACTCCCTAGGTTGTCTTGGTATAACACTTATACACGGGATCACGGGGTGGACAACATACCTTGGTAGGAGCTTGTCGGAGGAGGTGGCATTGGCCAGCCACCAGATGGCGCCTTGTATGGGGCCAAGGATTCTTCACCTTTGTGTGGGGCACAGAGGACGCAGTGGAACCAAGCAGTGGTGGTAATACTACTGACACATAGGGAGATTCACTTCTCGGACCCCTTAAGGAGGGTTTGGAGTGATGATCCATTCATCGGCGGGTATAGTGATGCAACAGTGGAGACGATGATACCGATTGGGGGTAGTCCGACATGTAGAGGCACAACTCTAGGTTATCACATCCAGGGATGTGTGGGAGCCTCTAGCATTGAGAAGTGGACTACCAGTGGACATGGAGTTGCATGGTGGTGTATCGTAGTGTGTGGGACTGCATTGGAGAGTAGAAGTGTCCTACATCACATTGAGAGCATGTGGGGAGTGACCGATGCCTGGACACAGTTAGGGCACGAGAGGGTATAGTGTGGTACAACAATAGCATGGGGTATCTAGCAGTATACAGGGGTATGCCTCAGTGTGCAGTGGCATGTCGAGGAGTACATGGATGATTGGTGGTATGCGAGGGCATAAAAAGCTGCACAACAGAGTCTTAGAGTATTGCCTCCAGGGAGACTCACGGACAGGGACATCGGGCTTACCTTTGGGGGCATTTCACCCAGGATTGATGGGGAGACAGATGAGCGTTACTTGATGGTATCTGTGGGGACTCACGCACCTGACCCTCTTCTACATCACTCACAGGTACAGTCGATTTTGTTGTTGTCCTTCGGCACTTTGGGCATGAGCAGTGGGGTACGCGAGTCTCACCCAAGATATTTGGATGACACTCAGCACAATAGGGGAGAGACTTATTAACAATGGCACTGGGTCAATGCGCTAGTTGACAACCACAGATTAGGGGATGATATGATCCTCTGCAGGGGTGGCACATCAATCATCGTTGAGCCTACGCTTGGGGAGCAGGTCATGAGGGAGACATGCGCCACTTTTCCCTCAGGGCATGTCGATATCATGCATGAGCAAAGGATACTGGGTACAGCAGAGGTAGCATCCCAGTATGTGTCTGGGCTCCAGACATTGTATCGATACTTTATCATGAGGATGGATGGCATATTCAATGGAGATGAGGTGGTCGAGGTAGAACAAGAGGGCATTCCTTCTGCATGTCAGGGTGAGGACTCTTTTTCATATCAGTCCATAGGATCAGTTGAGGACGCTCCTGGGGAATGAGAGCAGTCATGCAGAGATGGTGACAGTAGACTGGAGCTGCATTCCAGTGTCCAGGGTGAGAAATCACGGGACTCTGCGAGAGATACTATGGGCGAGGAGTCACTTGTGAAGATTCAGCTAGAGCAGTGGGTGATGGAGCCTAAGTCAACAGAGGAGGACATTATTCACATCAGGCATGATATTCCTTTGTGGGAGAGCCATAAGGGCACACACATTGAGCTGATGAGGGACATGTGGCTAAAATTGGGGTTAGCCATTGAGGTGGGACAGTCAGATGCACTGACATTGAGTATGGTGACAGCAGTGTAGATCCATATCCTCTGGAGGTGTTGGAGGTTGATGGGATTGTTCTGCGAGGGGGGAGTAGACAACAGGAGCATGAAATTCCTGATCAGGAGTGGGAGGAGCTTTTGGATATGGTGGAGCATCCATCTATGGGTCGACACAGGGATGAGGCGCAGATAGATGTACACACAGTCAGCAGAGCTGCAGTTTTTTTAGTGTGTAGCACTCTCCAAGAGTACATCGACGGATTTTGCAGCATACCTTGCCCACTTTGACCCATTATAGAGAGAGGGGCTTCCTTCTACAAACATATTTCATTGGCAGATAGGGTAGAGCAATGGGAGTTGATTACGGGCTAGCGGCAACACTCCATGCGTGTTCCATATGCAGTTGTTGTTGCTACATCGGATTCTTATTCCGGGATGGACTGGCGAGAGATCATGAGTTGGTACCCTCTTGATGGTATGGTATTCTTCATAGGGAGCACAGTGGAGCAGGGGCCCTTGGACATAGCAGATGTTACAAATTCTAGCTGGCAGGGGGGCACATGTCATCATTTCTTCAACACTCCATCCCGATTTCAGTAGAGCAGGATCAGCGTGGGATTGAGTCAGGACTTGGATTGGAGAGAGGTGATGAGTTGGTACACAACTAATGGGACATATTACACAGCCACATATAGAGCACAACATGGGTCATGGTCTTCACCTCTTAGAACATCAGTCATAGCCAGACGCAGTGCACAGTTCGGGCCATGGGACTTGGGCAATTATTGGCCAAGGTGGCAATGGGATCCGAGAGGATTGTTGGTTGGCTGGTACCGTGAGAGATCAGTTTGGGATCTTGGAATTGAGAGATCCCTTTATATTAGGGTGATGTAGAGGATAGAGAAGATTCAACGGTGCATCTGGGAGCCAGGCACATTTTGCAGTGTCGATGGGGAGCATCAGCTAGAGAGGAGGCTTGTTCAGGCATTGCTTGAGGACGAGCAATTTTTGCCGGATGAGGATGCCACTTGGGAGAACGAGAAGATTTTGCAGCATCCATCACTTTCGATGCTTGAGGGTAATATTCCTAATTAGCGACAGCTAATTGGAATATTTGATTTTGTATATTTTTTTCGTCTATGGATTGTAAATAAATAAAAATTGAGAAAGAGGGTCTAACTCACTTTAGTAGAATAAGACATCCGCCTAGTAGCACAACGTTGTGACTCATGGGGGGTCAAGGGGGCCAAACGCCATGTAGAGGAGGGGGCCTACATGCACTCTAGAAGTTTCTCTGCAGATAAGGATGAGGATGTGGAGGAGAGAGAGGCTACATTGGTTTTGGAGGGAAACAAATGCTATAAAAGATGGAGGAGCCTCCTCATTTGGATCATTCTTCAGTTGTTGATTTTGGAGTGAGACTTTGGTCTTCTTTAGCACGTTGGTTGTTTAGCCTGTCTGCAGCACTGTTTAGTGTGCTGAGTGTCTCCGTGCAGATATCTCACCCTTAGCCTCGGGGGACTTCGAGTGCCTGCTCGGACAAGGTTTGTTTTTTCAGTATTTTGTGAATCGTTTCATTGTTTGGTCTTGTTGCGGAGCTGGAGCTTAGAGAGACTGCGCAGTCACTGGGAGAGAGGACATAGTCCATTGTGGAGGAGCTTCAGATTGGGGTTTCTATAGGTGATTTCGCCGGGATTTCGATCAAAGGGTTAGCCTTTGCCTGTTTAACGTCTTTAGCAGAGTTTCTGGTAGTATTTTAGCTGTTTCTATCCAGCCACTACGTCGTACCTTGGAGGCCAGTGTAGTTCACTAGGGAGATAGTTTATGGTGATTTATGGGGTCGGCCATTCTTGGAATGGTTTGTGGATCTTGTCGAGGTTGTTGAGGAGAGGAGGTTTGCTGATTTTCATCTCATTCCGGCAAGGGGATCAACCCCTAATCTTCAGTCACTTCCAGTAGTAGCAGCTACTCAGCATTTTTTCAGTAGCTAGGATGCATTTCTTAGAGTAGCCATTTCCTGTCTTTTCTAAGAGTGTTTTCTCACTTGCCTTGCGCAATATCACCTCTTATACTTCATTGCATTTCTCAGATTAATAAAATGGCTCAGCATTTTCTCTATATATTTTCTGGTTGAGTTGCCATAGTTGTTGTGGTTGTCGTAGTTGATGTATTCTCTTTCTATTTCTATTATTGTGTTTGAGCGCTATAGTTCTATACCACTTGGTGTGTTTATCTTTCACTCTTAGACAGAGTCTGGAAAGGGCCAGGTAGCCTCCGAATCTCGTCCTCTTTTAGAGGCGACATATCTGGTAAATGCCCTCCCAGTCAATCTCTGGTTGGAGTTTGCCGTGTTCTAGAGATATCCCCGAAACGAGATATTACAATATTTATATTGAACATCAAAACATTAACACCAAAATTAAACATAGACATTAATAGAGAAATAAAAATAGATTTATTAACATTAACAATATTGGATTGTAAACATTAGGTTTATAAAATTGTTATTTTTTTCACTATTTTAATAATGTTCTTATCATTCATATATCTTTATACAATATGTATAGGTGGATTTATTATATCTATAAATGTAAAATTGCGTATGTATGCTACTTTTATCTTTATTCAACATTAATTAATTTTTTTTTGTTGATATCACATGTGTTTTCTTTTATGTTAGGTGATTTCCTTATTTTATGATGGATCCCGCTATTTGGAGTTACCTTCCATTCGAATTTCTTGAAATTGTCTTCCTCTAGCTCCCTTTATCGATTATGATAAAGTTTAGCACTATTTGTAAGCAATGGAAGAATGATTTTCAAAAATATTCTTTCTTATTGCGTTGTAAGAATATCTCTACAAACAAATTTCGATTTATGGTTCCTTTCCTTAATGATGAAGACAATTATTTTTTCGCTAAATACCTTAATCAAAATGGGCACATACCTCATTTCCATTTGTGATACATAGATTCAAGATACAAACTAGAGTCTACTGTTGGACCTGGTAGTTTTATCGTTACCAACAAAATTCTCCCATTCACACAAATATTTTGTAGTGAATCCATTTACAAAGGCCTTCAAAAGCATTGGGCCAATATGAATTGGATTATAGGGATTATTTTCGTTATTGGAAAATGTAAGCAGCAAAAAATATGATTGGATTGTTCTAAAACATATCTATGATAGAATGAAGTCTAAATTTTATGTTTACAGTAGCCTTGATAAGGTTTGGAGAAGGGTTGATCTTCCATTTGGTGGCACTTCACCCCCTCAGAATGGAGTGTTTTATAAAAGTAAATTATTTTGGCTCTATCTATGCAAGGAGTATGAAGATTACCCTTGATATGGGTATACAATCTACTAGTTTGATGTAATAAAAAATGAATGGAGTTTATCATTTGTTCCAATCACTGACATACATTGTATGACATTAGAAATATATAAGGATCAATTGATATGCCTTGTCAATGATGGTGCCACTTCGGTATGGTCAATTGAAGAAATAGATTATTTCCAATTTGGTTGCCCGTGTGTTGAACAAACAATTGACTACTTTGAGGATGATTGGGGCTTTAGATGGAAGTTGTTGGAAGAAAATTCTACAAATATAAATATAAAATGTCTTGATTATCTCCCATTTTGAACAGTATAGGGTGTGGTTCTTATGTGAAACTGCAGTGAAGTTCCTTTCCTATTATATGACATGATGACAAGCCTCTGTTTTCCAACAGATATCGATATTTCAACTAATCAGCAGATGTATGGGCTTTGGTCTCCAATGTTGCAGGATTGAAATGATTTTATTGAGTTTGGATTTTTTTCTTCAATTTCTCCTCGTATGGATTCTATTGATGAGATTACACCATTAGATATGTACATGGAGTCTTAGGCGTTTACTCATGTTATGATTTCTTATATTGGAAAATATTTCCATTTTTTTTACTTTACATACTCTTGGGTCTATATGCTAATAATTTAAAATTACAATTCTATGGATATTTTATGCATCCTCTTGAAATTTCTTCTATATTTGTATGTATCGGATGTTGGATATTTAATCCCATTGAAATTTGTTGGAAAAGATTTCTTATTGTCTCACCTTTAGTTCTCTTAATTGGATTTGAATGTGTTTGAATGATATTCATTTTTCTTTTTTTTTTATAATTATAATTGCTTTGAGTTATTGTATACATGGTATTTGTATTATTATTTTTCTCATTGGTTCTCAAGAAATGTTATTCATTGTAGACATGTCATCTGAAGGCACAAGCGAGTGTACAAGAAAACATAATCTGTCACCAACATCGCATGACAGGTCTAATGAAAGTCATCGTTTAAGGTATCAACAAAATAAGGACACAATAAATGAGCATATGAGAGCTACATATCATAGAAGAACTACTGAAACTACTCTTCAAAATGATTTTATGAATCCTCGTAAGTATCATACTATGGATGATATCATGGAAATAAAATTTGCAAATGATAGTTCATTATCATAATATGATCCTAGTCTACATAATTTTGTTGTTTGATTCTCCCTTGAAAATTTTCATACATCTTGCAATAGAGAAGAACATTCTATCGATAATGTGGATGAAAATGTTCACCCTACCCCTTCTGTCTCCGCAATTTCATCTTTTGAGCAAGGCTAATGGTTGCAAAACATCCATGGTGGAGGAAATGATGACATTATATGTGATGATTTGGATGATAGTTTAATTGGTCATTTGTTTGATAATTTAGAGCCAGTTACTAGAAAAATCAGATCTTTTGATCCCCCTTCTCAAAATAATGTTGTCCCACCAAGAGAACCATTCATCCCTAATAGCATTCCGCGTGGAACAATGGAGGTAACAGAATGATATTTTCATGTTTTTTGCAATAATGTTTGTTTTATTACATTCCTATATTTAAATTTAATTTTTAATTGAAATTATAACGTATTTTCTTCTTTTGGAATAGGATACAACTCATTTTCATAGAGGTCTCAAAATTAACACCCCAAGTGTTCCATCTACTAATCTTAGAAGTGGAGATGAAGCATGCCATAGCATTCCACTGCATTCTCCTAAACAATCAAATTGGAAAACTAATGTAAATGTTCAATGTATTTGATTTCATTTTGAATTTTTTGAATTTTTACTACATTGGACATTGAATTTTATTGAATACTTTATTTTCTTCAAATAGGACTCCAGTTTAATAGAGGCATACAAATTAACTTCATATATGTTCCATCTCCTGATGTTGGAAGGAAGAGGGACCATCTCATAGTGTTCATCCAGATCACCAAACAAATGTAAATGTTTAATGCATTCGATATTTTCCTCAAATTTTCATTTGTTGTTAGTTGTGCATTGTATTTTATGATCTTCTATGGAAAAAACACGATTTCATCTGATGAGGTTGGAGAGATGGAATCCAAAATATCAAATTGTCAAACTAATGTAATTTTCAATGTATTTGATTTGTTTTCAATTTTTTAATCTTTTTTGGTTGGATATTTAGTTTTATATTGTATTTTATTTTGTTGCAACAGGAAAGAACTCATTTGAATATAGGATTAGAAAATAACTCCCTGAATTTTCCATCCACTAATGTTAGAAGTGAAGAGAAACCATCTCATAGGCTTCATCCACATCACCAAACAAATGTAAATATTGAATGCATTCAATTATTTTTTCATTTTTTCAGTTATAATTAGTTGGACATTAAATTTTAAAATATTTTATGCTAAATACACCTTATCGTCCTCTCAGGTTCCAGAAATATAGACCATAAATTAGGAAAGGTGCTATCATAGATCCATTCCACATGTTTCAAATTTGGGAAGGGAATCTCATGGTGCTGAAAATCAAGTAAATTTTAGAAGAAATTTTACGCTTCCACGTCGTTCTCCACATGGTCTAACCAATACAGATCATATTCATTTTTATGAAAACATGATTGTAGTGCATAAAAGATTTTGAGAAAATATAGATAGGTTTTCCATTGTCCAAATGTGCCACATATGCCAACAATCATATCCAGGAATCCATGTTTTGAGAGATTCTGAAGGAACTATTTGTAGACGATGTAAGAATGAAAGAGGTTCCCACCATTTCTCTGGATAAATAACATGGATCCTAGTGAGCAACCTCACATTTTAAGAGTTCTTAGTCAAGTTTAAGAAATTCTAATAGCACGTGTGAATCCTATTGCGCAAGTGACACAGGCTCAAGGTGGGAAATATAAGTATAGCGGTCACACAATTAGCTTTCCTCAAGATATTTCTTCAATTGCACAAAGTCTTCCTCGACATGTTGAAGATCTTGACTTTCTAATTATGAGGAGACATGCTGCTAAATCTAAATATTATGAATTTTATGTCAAAATATCTCAAGTTATGGGTGCGTTACATTTCAAAACTGAGCATGATCGATATTATCGAGATGTTGTAATTGACTATGATTCAATGAATTATCTTCTAGAAAGATCAACATATGTCACATCTAGGCTTAAATTTTTTGATTGTGATATTGAAGAATTTGAGATCAATGCAACTGATAATGGAGGCTTACATATTGATCATTTTCCATCACGTCGTTCTTATTTTGTTGCTCGCCTACCTAATGGACGAAGAGAAGTAGAATAAATTAGAGCATTTCTTGATATTGTTGATTCTTCACATGTTTAAGAACTGGATTGGCCCAATATTGGAACCTCTTCGGTGAATGAATATAATAATGAGGGGTTATTAGATATGGAATCCCCCACATTGTTCCCCACTAGTGTTGTTGATTGATTTCAACCACGTATTTGTAGTGTTGAAATTCATGAGTATGCATTGCATCTTCTTAGATACTATGATTAGATGTTTGGAAGCCATCCTCACTTTCGATATTACCTCTTGAACATGATAATGCGACATTAGAGCAGGGAAACTACTACATTTTTTGTGAAGAAACATCTACATGATAACTCACTGACAACTTGCGTCACCAACTTTCTGATTTACCAGATAATAAGTTGGGTGAGCATCTTATGCGGTTTGGTTCTTCTCTAAGAGGTACAAGGGCATATTGGACTAAATTTAGATTTGAATTGACTAACATGATTACTCAGTTGGGATGTCCATCTTTGTTTTTTACTTTGAGTGCAACTGACATAAAGTTTCCAGAGTTGCATAACCTCATGCCTATACATTCACATCCTCATTCTTTAAATGAGAATAGTATGAGAACTGATAATGTTATCCAGTACCCTCATGTTGTTTCCACATTTATGCACCATAGATTCAATATATTTCAAGAGGAATTTATCCAAAAATATCTTAAAGAAAAAGACTTCTGGTACAGGTTTGTGTTGTTGAAATTATTTTCTATTCATTGTCAATTTTTTTTTTTATGGTTCTATTTATATATTTGTAGTAACTGTATATTCATTTTCTTCAGATATGAGTGGCAGCATAGAGGTTCAACACATATCCATGGTTTCTTATGGTTGCAAGGTGTTCCTGACATGGAAATACTTAATTCATCAAATGTTTTTGATGTACAAATTGCAAAGAGATTATTTGACAATTATGTAACTGCATGGAATTCACGTGACATAAATCGTCGAAACATAATGGTTCCAAGAATCCTCAATGATGACTCTTGCTTATTTAATAGGGATTGGATTTTTTCTTGCAATCCTCATAATGATTATGAAGAATTGTTAATCGTGTCCAAAGGCACACAAAGTGTGGTGTAGATTCTTGTTTGCACAAAAAGGGTACTATTCTCAAATGTTAGTACATTTCTCCATGGGATCTTTCTGAGGAATCAAGGTTGTTCATAGATGATCAAGGAAGAAAAAGATATGGCTTGGCAAGAAATGATGATAGGCTCAATGTACATAACATTGACCTTCTAACAATGTGGCGAGAAAATGTTTATTGCCAACTAGTGCTGCCTCGGTATGTTGTCTTGAAGTATATTCCTAAGTATGCATCAAAATAAATAAAAAAGGTTTGAAAGTTATCATGATATGTTAACTAGAATTTCAAATTCTATTGCCTCTGAGGATCATGCTATGTGTGCTTATGGAAGGTTTCTTGCACAAACAATTGTTGACCATGACATTGGAGCACAAGAAACATGACATTGGAGCACAAGAAACATGCCATATGTTGCTTAAGCTACCTCTTGTTGTTTATAGCCCAAAATTTGTTTCCTTAAATGTTGGAAGAAAGGTTTTTAGGAAAACATCAAGGGATAGCATGCAAAGTTCATCTGAGAATAATTTCTTTTAACATTATCAGAAGAGACCTTTTTTCCTTGGACATCTATCTCTGATATAAAAAAAAATATCTTGGACATTTGATAGCAAGCGTAAAAGAGATCCCTGGAAGCCTAGAGACGTTCAAGCTACTGTTCAGGTTTGGCCAAGGTTTTATTCTATTCCTGGTAAGGGGTCAGATGAGTTTGAAACTTTTTCTTGGACATAATTGCTCTCTTCTAAGCCATTTTGTGGCATTGGTGTAGAAATTGGGCTTTCAACTAAAATTATTATTGAAAATTGGAGGAATTTCCGATATTGAGCATGGCATGTTGATCGAAATCCATGAATTGTCGACAATATTGAAGATGAATAAGATGGTGATTTTCATAACTAGGAAATGAATCTTGAATATTATTTTCAAGAATGGCATCTTTTCTCTTACTTGGTTCCACCAAATAATGTGAATGTTTCTGACCTTCACACCCTTGGTCAAAGGGATTTTGATATATCCTTTGACTGGCAAGGTATAACTATTTCGGATGATGTGGATGAAGAAGCTATTCATTTTATAAGGAATGGAAAATCCAGGGGCGATATTCTTGACCTTTCAAATAAAAAAATTTCATCTCCATATTCATCAACAGAAAAACAAGTTGCTTTTGAAATCGTTTTAAGGCATTTTACTTAATATGAGAGTCATGAATCTCTTATTATGATTGCTCAGGGCACTGCAGGCACTGGCAAGTCCTTCCTTATCCATTGTATTTTTGAATCTCTTTCTAATTTGTCAAGTAATGGAAGATGTCCTTTTCTTCTTCTTTCCCCAACAAGAATAGTTGCCTTTAATATACATGCAAAAGAAATCTACTTGGATCTAAAAATTCCAATTAAATATATGAAACCACTATAGGGGCAATCACTAACAGTATTCCAAGAAGAAATGAGGCATATTCGATATATATTGATTGATGAAATGAGCTTTCTAGGATCAAGGTTATTCATGAAAATAGATGCTTGATTACGAGAAGCATTTCTTGAGAGAAAGAATTGTCCTTCTGGTGGAAGATCCATCAACCTTGTGGGTGACCTTGGCCAGCTACCTCCTGTGAGAGATAAGCCTTTGTATGCAGGTAATACAGCAAGGAAAGTCTTGTGGAAAAAATTCAAAATTGTTGTCACTCTTAACACAATATTTTTCCAACAAGGGAAAAATGAGAAACAATATTGTTTTCATAGACTCCTTAAAAACATAAAAATGCAGAACCTGTTCTTGAGGATTGGGAGTTTCTTATGTCACAGGCTGATATGAGGTTGCATCCTAGAGAAAGGGATTTATTTAATGCAATAGTTCACATGTTTCCAACAAATAATTTGATTTCCTTCCATAATAGGCATATGTTAAAATCATTAAATTCTCCAATTGCATGATGTGCTATTGGGAATTCAAGGTGTTCAGAAATCATTGGTGTTGATGATGATCAATTGGACCACGAAGTTTTGTTGTGTCATGGTCAACGTGTTATGTTGACTTGTAATTTATGGGTCGAAGTTGGTTTCGTGAATGGTGCACTTGGTTATGTGAATGATATATTTTATATGTTTGTCTCTAAGCCACCCCAGCTTACAATGTTCAAAACTGTTGTTTTTGATAATTATGTTGGTGTTCTATTTGATGTAGGAAATCCAAACATTGTACCTATCACACCAGTGATAAGAGGAAACCGAAAACAAATTCCTTTAAATATGGCATGGGCTCTTACAATACACAAATCACAGGGATTGACTTTAGAACGAGCATCAATTGATATCGGGAATAAAGAGAAGTAAGGCCTAACCTTCATAGCCATATCAAGAGTGAAATCAATAGATGGTTTGTGCATTGCATCGCCTTTCTATTTCCAGCGTTGTGCTAAGATGAAAGACAACACATATGTTACAATTAAGAAGAAAGAAGAGGAGCGATTGAAGTCCATATCGCTATGAAATGAAACTATTAATACTTTTAGCTATTTATAGAATTTTTTTTTGAATTTATTTTATCGTCCTCTTTATTTAATTTTAATATAATAATGATTTTCATATATTACTGAGATGAATACATTCATCATATTCATAGTAACATTTCAGAAAGTTGTTGACATCATATTACATGTTGTTCAATTTAATTCTGTTTTTTTAAGTGGTTATTTTTCTGTTGTTTACAATCAACCATTCAGTGATAAACAACCAGTTATATGAGCAAATCACTAAAAGTCAAGATTGAATTCCAGATCACTACTACATGCAACTAATAATATTGTGACATAGAATGTTTTTTTTTTCTTTTATTTTCCTCTTTATTTACATTTAGTATAATAATGATTTTCATATATTAATGAAATGTATTAATGGAATACATTCATCATATTCATAGTAATATGTGAGAAAGTTGTTACATCATTTTTCATGTTCTTCAATTCACTTCCTATTTCTAAGTCATTATTGTTCTTTTTTTTTTTATAATTAACCATTCATACATATACAACGAGTTATATGAGCCAATCCTTAAAAATAAATAATGAACTCCAAATCCCTACGATTTGCAACTATAATATTGTGACCTATTTATAGAATATTTTTCGAATTGATTTTATTGTCTTCTTTATTTAATTTTAATATAATATTGATTTTCATATATTAATGAGATGACTACATTTATATGTTCATAGTAATATTTCAGAATCATTCATCGTATTCATAGTAATATTTTAGAAAGTTCTTTACATCATTTTTCATGTTCTTCAATTTACTTCTTCTTTTTAAGTAGCTATTGTTCTTTTCTTTTTACAATGAATCATTCACACATAAAAAATGAGTTATATGAGACAACCATTAAAAATAAATTTAATAATTTGTTCATATTGATATTAATATTGTGAATTCATATTATATCATCAATTACAAAATTATGAGCTAAATGCTATTAATATTATTATTTACAATGATATCGAATAGTAATGAAAATTTTCTCCACCATACTGAAAATTACCTATATTAATATTACTAATTATTATGTTTATTAATTAATTTTAATGATTTTTTATATTAATATTAAACAGATATTGTGTCTATACATTAATATGAATATCAACATTAAACATCGATGTAAATATTTTGATAGAAGAGTAGGTTTAATAAATTTATGTTTTTTTGGTCGAATGTCAACATATTTATATTTGATACTAATATTTAACTAAAATTAATATATACATTAACATTAATTTAAATAAAAATATATAATTACTAACATTATTGATAATTGATTTTAAAGATAAATTTAAAAAAATTGTGAATTCTTGTCGACTATTGTAATAAGGGTTATATTTCTCATTTAATTTTATCACTCATTTCATCTGTACAATATGTAATGCTAATGAGGTTTATATACGTAGAAATTTTTATATCATTTGGTTCATGTAGTGTTAGGTTATTTTATAGCATGACTTTTTTAAGATAAATTTTTCTAACAATAGCAAAAATTGGATGTCATGTTATGTGTGTGTGTGTGTGTGTGTGTGAATATATTTTTGTGTGTTTGTATTAATTTTGATTTTCTCATCTTTCCTTTCAAATGCAGATATGGATAATAATGATGAAATTTATTATAATCAAGCGGTGGCAAATATTTCTAGAGTGATAAGTTCTCTTTCGTATCTTTGGAACAAGTTCGATAGAAAAGACGGCTTCCATCCTGCATTTATTGATGAGCATATTCCTGTGCTAGATGAAATTAAAACGAATGTAAAATACTTATTGCATGTGTACATGAGGGAGGCTAGGAGGAAAACAAGAAGGGATTGGTTGGAAAGCGTTAACTATAGTGATCATTATCCTATTGATTTTAATTGGTGTTCCTTTTGTGATTGGTCTGGTTGTGTATTGGAAGAGGCTATTTGGTAAATGAATTTTGATTTAGTGTTTCAAGTCCATTTTTGTAGTTGAATTTTTTTCATGTAAAGATAAGAAAAATTAAATGTTACTTTCCATATTCTTTCTTTGGTTGCAATGATAGTGAAATTGAATATCCCTTTAATGTTAATACTCTTGTTTATCCGTTAGGTTCACCAATTCCTTTGGTTTATAATATTATATTGTTGTGTTTATTACTTCTTTTGGCTTATAATATTAGTAATCCGTTAGGTTTGTTATCTCTTGAGTTTAAATAGTTATTCTTATGATTTATTAATTTCTTAGGTTTTTTAGTTTAAAATATTAATTCTTAGGGTTTATTAATCTCTTATGTTTTTAATATTATTCCCTTAGCCTTACTGATCCATTAAATTTTTAATATTTATCCCTTGGGTTCACCATTTCCTTTGGTTTTTCGTATTAAACCCTTGGGTTTATTAGTTATTTTGGTTTATAATATTAATAATCCCTTCGGTTTATTAATCTCTTGAGCTTACATTATTAATTCTTAGGGTTTATTAACCTCTTGACATTTCTAATTCTTTGGGTTGGTAATATTAGGCGTTAAATATTAATCGTACACTTTGATATTAATGCAAGATCCATTGTCACATTATGAAAAACATTGTCTCAATATGAAAATCAAGCATGGTTGACCATTGTTAATAATAGTTATTTTTAGTCGATCAACGTCTTCCATGGTTGAATGTCACATTATGACAAATATTCTCTCAGTATGAAAATCAACCATTGCCAACCATGGTCATTTTTCTTCCAACATCACATTCTGACAACAATTGTCTCAATGTTTAAATTAAGCATTAATTTGTAGGCTTTATTAATCTCTTGTGTTTTTAATATTGATCCCTTCAACTTATTGATCCCTTAGGATTTTAATATTTATCCGTTGGGTTCACCAATTCTGTGGGCGACTCCAATTTAAACCTTGTGTTTATTAGTTCGTTTGGTTTATAATATTAATAATCCCTTGGGTTTTAAAATATCTTGAGTTAAAAATATTAATTCTTAAGGTTTATTAATTAATAGGTTTTATTAATTTGTTAATATATATATTTTTTAATATTGATCCCTTGGTCTTATTGATCCCTTATGTATTTAATATTTATCTCTTGGGTTCACCAATTCCTTTGTTTGTAATGTTATACCCTTGAGCTTATTAGTTATTTTGGTTTATAATATTAATAACCCCTTACATTTATTAATCTCTTTAGTTTAAAATATTAGTTCTTAGGGTTTATTAATTTCTTGAGTTGAAAATATTAGTTCTTAGGGTTTATTATTTTCTTGGTTTATAATATTAATATTTCTCCCTTGGGTTCACTAATTTTGTTGTTTTATAATATCAAACCCTTGCTTTTATCACCTCTTTTGGTTTATAATATAAATAATATCTTTGGTTTATTAATCCATTTATTTTAAAATATTAATTATTAAGGTTTATTAATTTCTTAGGTTTTTGAGTTTAAAATATTTATTCTTAGGGTTTATTAATCTCTTGTGTTTTTAATATTGACCCCTTGGCCTTATTGATCCCTTAGGTTTTCTAATATTTATCCTGTGGGTTAACCGATTCCTTTTTTTATAATATTTAACACCTCGGTTTATTATCTCTTTTGGTTTATAAATTAATAATCCCTTAGGTTTATTAATATTTTGAGTTTAAAATATTGATTCTGATGCTTTATTAATTTCCTAGGTTTTTTAGTGTAAAATATTAATATTATTCCCTTCTCCTTATTGATCCCTCAAGTTTTTAATAGTTATCCCTTGGTTTCACCAATTCCTTTGGTTTATAATTTTAAATCTTTTGGTTTATCACTTCTTTTGGTTTATAATATTAATAATATCTTGGGTTTATTAATCTCTTGGATTTAAAATATTAATTATTAGGGTTTATTAATTCCTTAGATTTTTGAGTTTAAAATCTTTATTCTTAGGGTTTATAGATCGCTTGTGTTTTTAATATTGACCGCTTGGCCTTATTGATCCCTTAGGTTTTTAATATTTATCCCTTGGGTTCACTAATTCCTTTGGTTTATAATATTCATCCCTCGGGTCTATTAGTTCTTTTGGTTTATAATATTAATAATCCCTTGGGTTTATTAATATTTTGAGTTTAAAATATTGATTCTTATGGTTTATTAATTTCCTATATTTTTTAGTGTAAAATATTAATTCTTAGGGTTTATTAATTTCTTGTATTTTAAATATTATTCCCTTGGCCTTATTGATCCCTTAGGTTTTTAATATTTATCCCTTGGGTTTACCAATTTCTTTGGTTTATAATATTAAACCCTTGGGTTTATTAGATCATAAGTTTTTGAGTTTCAAATATTAATTTATAGTGTTATTAATCCCTTGAGTTTACTAATTGTGACAAGAATTGTATCCATGTTTAAATCAAGCGTGGTCAACCACGTTGATTCTATGGTTTATACTATTTATCTAACGGTTTTTATATACTTCAAGTTTATAATATTAATCTCTTAGGTTTAATATTATTCCCATGGGTTTATAATATTAATAATCATGTGAGTTTATCAATCCGTTGTGTTTAACATATTAATTTGTAAGAATTATTAATCTCTTATGTTTTTAAAATGCCTTAATTTTTTAATATTTATCCCTTGGGTTGATCAATTCCTTGGGTTTATTACTTCTTTTGTTGTATAATATTAATAATCCATTGGATTTTTAAATCTCTTGAGTTTAAAATATTAATTCTTAAGGTTTATTAATTTCTTAGGGTTTTGAGTTTAAAAAATTAATTTTTAGGATTTATTAATATCTTCACTTTAGAATATTAATTCTTAGGGTTTATTAATTTCTTAGTTTATAATATTTATATTGATTCATTGGGTTTATAATAATTTTGGCTTAGGTTTACTAAGTTCTTGGGTTTATAATATTAAAAGCTTTGGTTTATTTCTTGCTCAACTTTATGATATTAGTAATTCCTTTGGATTAACATTTAATGGCTTCCGTTTTTTAATCCCTTGAGTTTAAAATATTAATGGTGTATTCATGGTTTATAGTATTTATCTAAGGGTTTTATACTTAACTGCTTTTTATACTTAAAGGTTTATAATATTAATCTCTCATGTTTAATATTGTTCCCATAGGTTTATAAACCCTTGGTTTCTTTGTACTAATCG
The DNA here is from genome assembly GCA_034641835.2 of Pinus albicaulis. Lineage (NCBI taxonomy): Eukaryota > Viridiplantae > Streptophyta > Pinopsida > Pinales > Pinaceae > Pinus > Pinus albicaulis. Next base: position 1,423,289,375 of record CM076570.1, read on the forward strand.
TTTTTAATATCAATCCATTGGGTTTATTATCCTTCACGTTATTAAATTATTAGGTTTATATTATTAACAATCCCTAAAGTTGATTGTTCTTTTCCGTTTATAATATTAATAATCATGTGAGTTTATCATTCATTTTTATTTAAAATATAAATTCCTAAGCTTTATTAATCTCTTATCTTTTTAATATGGATCCCTTGAGGTTCTTGATCTTTGAGGATTTTAATATTTTTTTCTAAGTCCTTCATGTATAATATTAGATCCTTGGTTTTAATAGCTATTTTGGATTATAATACTAATAATCTCTTGAGATTTTGGTAAGAAATATATACTTATTATAAATAATAATAAAATACTATTATTATGTTATATTTGAATTTTAGTATAGTTTGAGTTATAACTATTGTATTAAAAAAAAATATATATAGTTAATATTATTGATATATTATAAGTAGGTATATAAAATATATTGGTAATTAAATTGATAAATATATAATAATTATTTTAGTAACATACATGTAGTAGGTGGTGAATACGGACATATCTACTTATATAAGCCAATTGATGAATGTGATTGTAAATTTATTTTTATAAATCTATTTTATATACACCTATGTACTCATTTTTATTTAATTTTGAACCAGACTTGATATTTCTATCTATACATTACAACTACGCTCTTGTTTTCTCCTTGTCCGTACACGGGTATTGACGTACATAATCCTTGATGCTTCAACTTCAATCCCTACGAAGAAAATGCGAGCTACTCTTAGGTATTTAATAATTTCATGTTTTTCGAAGGTTCTAGCAAAAACACAACACGTGATATGAATTTGATGAAGACAAAATCCAACACCACGAAGCACATCCAAATTTATTTATTTTTTTATAAGCAGAAAAAGAAAAATCATTCATCTTGGTGCCGCCGTTACGGCTCTTTAAAATTTTGCCTCAAGCTCAAATTAGTTAAAAACAATCCGCAACACGACTAAACGGCCTAATGGAGTTCGTGTTTCGTTGAAACAGAAAAGAGAACAACAGAAAGAGACTTGTAGCATTTAAAATTCAAGTAATACAACCCCACAAAACAAAACAGGTTAACAGTTTAGCAGAGAAAGCAGAACAAATAAACAGAAACTAAAGTAACAGTTTGGATGGAGATGGCGACCCTACAAACAAACAGAAACTAAAATAACAGTTTGGAAGGAGAAATCCTAACAGAGAAACAGAAATTAAAATGACAATTTGGATGGAGAACTGGGGACACAACAGTTAATATAACCGTTTGAACACTGTAACCCCTTTTTTTCCTTTGGTTAGCTTGAACACTGTAACCCCATTTTTTCCTTTGGTTCGGATGTGTATCTCACCTTCAAGTAATTAACGGGAGATTTATATTCTTAATCAGAACATTACTCTCCTCAAGATCACTTGGAGTTTGGAAGGAGGATTTCATAAGTTTCTTATCGTAAAATAAAATGGAGGGAGAGGGAGATCAGATAACCGAAATCGATTCTGAAACAGTAAATAACAGTGACATACTCGTTGGAGACAAGAGAACAGCGGCAGTGCTTTTTATTTGTTGTGTTGTTTGGATTTTCGGATATTTGGTTTTTCGGACGCTGTTCGGCAAGTTTTTTCTCGGACATACCCTTCTGGTACAATGGCTGCTGTTATGTATAGGATTGCCTATACCATTTCTCCCCATAATACTTGACCCGCAAAACAGATTATCAATTGCTACCGTAAGATTTATCCTCGGATGTGGATTTTTGGGTCTAATGGCAGTAAAAATCTCAGCGATTTATCCCTCTGTTATGGTTATTCTCTGCGTCATCTCGTTGCTTTTCGGTGCGTTGTTCACATTTCTGTTATATAAGCACGGGATAATACCGAGTTCTTTGAATTTAATCGTCATTCTTCTCGGTAGTGCGGTTGTGTCCGAAATCTGGTCGAGTGGCGAAAGACCAGGAGGAGAAAACAGAAGCTGCTTCATTTCGGGTTCTGTTTTCGCCATTTTAAGCTGTGGAATCAATGGAATGCTTCTTTCACTGGCTACCCTTGCATTCCAAAATCTTCACATTATTTTCGTATCGCTGTCGTATGCCCTGGTGGTATCAGCTCTGATTTGTGTCGCGAGGCTCCTTATCAATGGAGATTTTGAACACATGATATCAGAAGGCGGCCGTTCCGTGACAGAAACACTGGGCTACTGGATAACTTTCGCCTGCAATGTAGTGGCATGGCAGACCTTTCTCCTTGCAACCGTTGGATTGGTTTACTTGGCATATTCTTTATTTGCAAATGGAATCTCAACGGTTCAAATGTAACCAGAACTGTCACGCTGCTGCCTTTTTCATCCATGATGATTTGCCCAAGATACTGCCAATGGTATCATTAAGAGGATTTATTTCATACGCCACATAGTTCAGCCATTGCAATTCTCTTCCAAATGTTTTTCCATTCAAAAAGCTACATCTGTTGTAAAATTTACATCAACGACATCGGACAGAATTTGTTTCCAGTGCTTTTAAGCCTTTCGTTCGCTTGAATGTATTGTAGCCCTTGGTATGGATGAAAACTGAACTGGTTAAGTACGTTGAAGTTTTTAATATTGGCAATTTTCTTGAAAATATTGTGGATTGCACTCTGAAATAAGTCACATTTTTTTTCTTGTATTCATTCTGACAAGTTTTTGTTCAAGCCTTCGAACACAGTGGAGAGTGCATTTCCATGGTTACTACAGCATCTTATGGTTATTTTTTAGTTTTTTTCATGGACATTGAAGGGTTTTGTGATTATGACGAATACCTCCAGTTGAATTATATAAATGATTTACAGCATTATCAATGGAGAGTCCTCACCTTGGCATGCTCGAAAGAAGTTTTGTTATTGATGAATTATCTTTTCTTGCAAGTACATCGACATATAGAATTTCTTATCGAAGAGTTGCATAAATATTTCGGACAACCATTCGAGTTATAACACGAATATCTACGCAGATTCCCTGGAGGCATTTCATTTTGGAGTGGAATAACATCAGACGCAACGCGGTCATATGTGTCACCATAAATGCTTGTTCACACGGTTTTATAAATGTGTTGCATGTGTAGAATATAAGCTTAAAGAATGCCCGAACGTTGAGTTTTTTTGGGATAAGTGTGTTTCATGTGTAGACTATAAGCTGAAATGATGCTCTAACCTTGAATGTGTAGACTATAAGATGAAAGGATTTTTTTGGGATAAGTATGTGACAAGTGTAGAATATAACCTCAAAGGATGCTCGAAGTTGATACAATCGAAGCAAAAAAACTTTTTACTACACTCACATTCTCTCAAAAACTATCTACGCTTCAACCACAAACACCTTCTCTTAGAAAGTATCTAGTCTTCCGCTACAAACCCATTTCATTATTGTGGCTGAATGTATGGCTGAATCATTAAAGATTCACATTGTCAATAAATATTATAATGTTCCTTAAAATGGTTCAAAATAACATATTCTCTTAAACCTTTTATAAAAGTCTATAAAAGTTACATATTCTTTGCAAATATATATATATATATATACTCTGAAGTGTTTATATATATATATATATATATATATATTCTGATGTCCTTTTATGAAAAAAAAAATTATAGAAGGTGAGAAAATGTTTATATATATATATATATATATATATATATATATATATATATATATATATATATTCTGATGTCCTTTTATGAAAAAAAAAATTATAGAAGGTGAGAAAGAGAGGGAATTGGTCTTTTCTCTCGAGTTAAAATATTTAAAAATATACATTCTTATTAGCACAAAATCTTGAGGGCTTGTTTTTGTTTCGATAAGTAGCAATAAAAACTTGCATGACAAAGAAGTAGTATATATTGAAATTAAGATTATAGACAATAATGACAAGGATGAATTGCTAAAATATGTTTGAATTAATATTTAATTATGAAAAACAGAACATGGTTTCTCATGAGACTTTCGATAATAAGTTAGATTAAAAAACAAAAGAAGAGAATATAGTCGAAGTCAATAGAAAATGAAAACTCTTTATGGGTAGTCAACAATACCACTAATTTGATGACATTAAAATCTTTTGCTGTTGCTAGTTAAATTTTCACTTCGGATATCAAGTTTATAAACACTCGAAACTATTGAGAAGTATGTTGGAAAGGATTTATCATCATAGGTTTGGGGACGACATAAAAGTAATTAGTACATTTTACTCCCATTACACAATTTTTCATGTTAAAGCATTTCCAAGTGGGGCTAGCTTGTAACATACCTAAAGTTTATCTCTCTTTTATGTATAGTTAAACTAAATATATAATTTTAAATTTATAAATTTAAAAGGACATCATTAATGTGTGAAGTGATGCATCCGAATATATTAATGTGTAATATATAGTTGGTATTCATTTATTATCATAATATGTGAAAAAAATAAAAAAATTATTATTCATTTCGTTAGCTCTAAAAATAATATAGGATATTGGCTTTATTATTGCAACACTCCTCCATTATGATTGTAAGAGTAACAAGGTGTTCCATAATTTAATGATGTACATTAATATTTAATTATATTTTAAACTTCTTATTAAATTTAGATTTAATTAATATATTAAATTAAATTAAATTAATATTAATATATATTTGATATATGTATAACAGTTGTTAGTCTATATATAACCTTTTTTAGATAGAGATTAATACCTAAAAATTAATGTGATGATTAAAAAGGGGGATTAATCCCTAGAAATGAGTGAAAAGGATTAGTTGGGGACAATCTTTGAGGTGCGAGTGAGAATCTAAATTTCACTAATCTCTCACTCATCATATCTATTGAGGTTATTTGGGTGTTTCCTAATTTTAGTGGCTTCCATGAGTTTCCTATAGTGATATTGGTCAACTTTGGCTAAGATACCCACATTTTCATCACAAATTTGATTTTTTTTTTTTTTTTTCAAGTCTTCAACTAAAACTAAGTGGGAGAAATTATGTTCTTATGTCAGCAAAATGTTCTTGTATTTTATTTTTTTATGGAGAAACTAATTTATCCTATATAGAATTTACCGCATGAGAAAGAGATAAGGTATACACCTTTCTGATGGGTGGGATCAATGGGATCTTTGATGGACCCTGATTTCGAAGTTGTTAAGAACCTTGAATTTTTGGTTGGGATGATGGTGTGAATAGAATTTACCGCATGAGAAAGAGATAAGGTATACACCTTTCTGATGGGTGGGATCAATGGGATCTTTGATGGACCCGGATTTCGAAGTTGTTAAGAACCTTGAATTTTTGGTTGGGATGATGGTGTGAAGTAGGGTAGAGGTATTTCTCAGTGTGCAGTTTTTGTGGTAAAACAGAAGGAAAATGGAGCCATCATGTTCCTTTGTGAGAAGACCATCTAGAAAGAGAAAGCTCCAGTCAACCTCTATTTCCATGGTGAAATTCATAAAATTGGACTAATTTCTAAGGTGTTATTTGAACATTTCTAGTTTCTCACACATATGGGACCAAATGATAAATATGTTTTCAATGAATCCTTTCCAAATTTTGGGACTTAAGAGGATATAATATAATTCTTTCATTTCAAGGCCTTACATGATAAAATTGGAGAATATTGGACAAAGATGGGAGCCCATAGCGATCCTAGATGTCTCCTAATAAATATCATTTTGAAATCTAAAAAATTTAGATTCAAGACAGATTTTAGTTAGCTAGCAGTACTGGAATAAGTTTTGTTGATCGTTTCATGGAATCATCAATGGGAGGTCTCCTAAGTTTTACTTGTACATTAGATTTTGTTTCATGGCTTTCTAACCAAATATTAATCTTATTTTTCAAAATAATTCCATATAGTTTGGTTAAAATCGAGATAATTGCAATGGGCATATTACTTCAGAATTTTTTATCACCTAATACGAAAAATACGGTTTTTCCTCTAGTGTTTATGGAAGCCTAATTTAATTATGAAATTGAAGAGTTTGTATAAGAGAAAAATATGGGAGGCCTTTCAAGTTTAAAATTTTTAGCTTGGCAGCGTTTAGTGTCTCTATCTTTTCCATCTACAAGCCACCTAATCCCAAAATTTATATATTCAAAAGAAAATAATCCATCCCATGTAAAAAAAACGCATAATGACATCCATGGCATTAATAGATTCATAAATATTTTTACAATAAGAATTTAAATCCCCATCGGAATAACATTAAGAATTTAAATCCCCATCGGAATAACATTATTTCCTTTAGTTTTATGGGCTGTAAATTTCCTCCAATAACTCCTAAAATAAAGTTTAGAAAGGTGAAAACTCTTCTCTATTACATTCCATTACTATGGTAACTAGTGTGATAATGGTTATGTCATAGTATGTATGACGTCTCTGTCTTCAACTTCATCGATGAATTATTTTCAAGTTGTAGGATTAAATGAAATAGTTGAGGTAGATAATTTATTAAAAAAAAATTCAACATGGTTATATGGTATCACACCATTCTCTAAAATAAATTTATAAAGGGGATGGTCACTTTGTTAGAAAAGCAATTATATTTTTAGTTAAACAAAAAAAATCATATTATTTATTATTTAATTTTGTGGTTACACAATAATCTTATTACAATTTTATGACTATAATATGTAGATAAAGGTATTTTTGGATTCATTACCTCAATAGGATTAGGTCGACGTTTCGAACCAGTTAATGTGGTTCATTCTCAAGACACCGTGAAGATACTAATAGATCTCGATGAATAAATAGTGGATATGTATCATTGCCTGGATATTTCCGTTGAGAACTAGCTATTGAGAACTAGCCGTTTTTAACTAGCTATTCTAGCAGACAAAAAGTTAGTTACTTAAAAATATTAATTAAATAAAATTTATTTAATTTAAAAAAATTTTATTAAATTTTTTATTAAAATTGGTTTACAAATTATTATGAATAAGTAATAGGGAAAGGTAATTTTTTTATTTTAATAAATATAATAAAAATAAAATAAAATACTTATTTATTTAGATAAATATAAAATAAATCAATAAATTAATTAAATAATATATAACTAAAAATATAAAAATAATAAATAAGAGTTACCTAAAAAGAAACTAAGGAGGGGCCAAAATTTCATACTAATACTAAAGAAAGCATTGTTCTTAATTATTAATACTAAAGAGAGCATTATTCTTTAAATCGAGAAATCTAAAACTATTGATTTATTTTTATCTAAAATTTTTAATTAGCTAATTAATTAATTTTATTTTATTTTATTTATTTATTTATTTTTGTTAAATTTTGCCCCTTCCTAGTACTTTTTTAGATTTCTTTGTTTCTTTATTATTTTTATTTTTATTTAGTTATATATTATTTAATTAATTTAATGATTTATTTTGTCTAATTAATTAATTTATTTTATTTTATTTATTAAATTAAAAATTTCTACCCCTGTTACTTAGTATATTTTTTTTAATTACATCATTTTTAATCAAATTTTATTGAATTAATTAATTTTAATTTATTTAATTTATTTATGAAATTTATGAAATTTTTATCTCTCTTTAGTTACTTTTTAGGTAACTCTTATTTAGTATTTTTATATTTTTAGTTATATATTGTTTAATTAATTTATTGGTTTATTTTATTTTTATCTAAATAATTAATTAATAAATTTTATTTTATTTTATTTCATTTATTAAAATAAAAAATTTACTCCTCCCTATTACTTATTTATAATAATTTATAAATTGATTTTAATAAAAAAATTAATTAAATTTGATTTAATTAAATAAAAATTATTTAATTAATATTTTTAAATAACTAACTAGCTTTCCATTGGCTAGTTCTTAAGAGCTAGTCTTAATAGCTATTTCTTAACAACTAGTTCCCAACAGCTATTTCTGGTCAATGATGCATCTCCATTATTTATTCATTGAGATCAATTAGTCTATCCACCTTATCACGCGGTTGAAGCACATTAGCTAGTTCAAAACGTCAACCTAATCCTCATGATGTGATTAATCCAAAAGTACTTTTATCTACATTATGGATCAAAAAAGTCTTACATCTAAGATTATAATATAGTAATTGAAAACATTAGATCTTATTGTAACCTTGAAATAATGAAAATGAATGTTAAATTAGATGAACCCTAGTTATGTTGAAGAGAAAATAGATTGCCGTCATGTGGGTACTTGTCCAAAGGAATAGCTAATAGTATATTTTGAAGGCAAGTTTCTACTGAAGCTTTCAAACATATTGAAGGGTGCATTTCCCTTCTCACTACAAGATCTTACGGTTTTTTTCTTGCAATGACATTGAAGAGTTTTATGATTATGATTAATATCTGCAACAAAATTGTATAAATCCTTCAAAATGTTTGGGAGACAATGGTTGGGACATATAACTTCGTATGGTAGGGAGAGACCTTGGTATGGCATAATTTTTTTTATTTATGCGAAACTCACTTTCCTTACAAGCACTCCAATAGATAGAGTCACTATGGAATTGCTGCATAAATATTTCCTACCACCATGTGTCACAACTATTCTTGTACATTACAAAACCCTTTTTTTTCTCAATTTGTTTCTAGCTTTAACAATATATATATATATATATATATATATATATATATATAGTTACCTTTGTTCCTAGAAAAATTACTTTCTTTTACTCTGTACTTAGGGAATCTATCTTAATTTTAGGTTTAGCATAATTATCAGATGATGTATGAGGGGATTACCTCCTTCGCCCAATTAAATACTATATGCTATATGGTTTGCAGTGTTAACATTATTTCATTTGGATGAATTATATATAAAACACATCTCATACAAATTATGCCATACATTAATATCGATTTTCTTTATGTTGTTTAACTATGTGATATAATTGAATTAACTTCTTTTGTACTAAATAAGTGCCATATTTATAACTCCTTCGCTAATATCCACACTTCCTGTGCCACCCCTCCTTGGGTGACTAACCATGCAATTTTCTTCTACCATGTCTTCTTCAATCACATGGAGGCCATGTGACTGCCATGGTAGCACTCGGACAGATGGATGGAAACATTTGGATGGTTGGGATGAGGAGTTAATATGTGTAACCCTAGACCAATTTTAACCCTAATTGCTAAGTTAGTGCACCCTTTTCAGTGTCGCCTCCTCCATCTGGTGGAATAGCTTCATCACCCTTTACTCCTCCTTAACATATTTCCCTCTATGTGTGTACAAATTCCATGAAAACAATCAAACTCTGCTTGCCTCCACCCCCTGCGACTTCTGGCATTCCTACACATATTTTTTTTTAAATTGGTTTTGTTTCCTATCTACTATGATTTTCATATGTATCATTTCCCAATTATTCGTTCACTGGTTGGATGTTTTCTCTAGGGACGCTGAAAATAGGCTCAATCCCATCTTCACGAGGATAACCCAACTTTAGGGTTATGTTCAGTCAAAGTGTTTTCAAGGTAGTTTGTTTTTCATTAGTTTAATTCGGGATGAAAGTTTTTCCACGGGTGTAACTCATTTTTTTTCTCACATTGAATGGATCTTTATCAATTATCCTTTATTTTTTCCTTATTTAGAAAACACAAAAATTCCTTCCTCTCCCCTCCCATCCATGGCCTCCATTGTCTCTAGAGAAAAGGTAAGGTATGGCTTGTTAGGTCCCTATATTACTAGTATAGTCCCTTATTTTTGTTAGTGTAACCCCCTTATTGTTATTATTGTACACTTGTAACACCCATATTGTTATTATTGTGCCCATAAATTATTATTGTTAGGTCGGTTAGGATTACATTGTGGCCCCACGAGGATTACATTGTGGCCCCATGGACTCTTATATATAGAAAGGATGTTTTTTAATTTGTATCATTCAAGAATTATTCATTCATGTAATGTATTAGAGGTTTCCCACTAGAAGTGGATTGTTTCTAAGGCGTTGATATCTATTTTCTTCTATTTTTGGAGCTGGTTTCAGAAAAAAATTTATCAGAGCTTTGGATTTTAGGGTTTCGATCCTCTAAATAGGTCATCGTGGAATTTTCTCTATAAATATTTTTCTACGAAGGTTCAAAAGCTGAAATGTTTAGAGCATGAAGCTGAAATCTTGAGGAAAATCATCGCAAAATTTTAGAGCTTGGTTCACAATATTTTCAGAGATATGATCTTTGGAAGTTAGGGATTTTTGCAGGCTCCTGAATTTAACAAAAATAGGTCATCGTGTAATTTTTGCTATAATTTTTTTTATACGAAGTTTTAGAAGATGAAATTTTTAGAGAATGAAGCCGAAATCCTGGGAAACATCTTCCCAAAATTTTAGATCTTGGTTCGCAACATTTTTGGAGATATGGTCTGTGGAAGTTAGGACCTTTTTAGGCTCCTGAATTTCTTCTCAAAGAGGTGATTGTGGGAAAATATTTATAACTCTCCCTTTGAGCATCGGATTGGAATTCTGTAAAATGAGGCCACAAGTACAAATACTGTAGTTATTTTCTATCAATTTCAGAGCTGAAAGAGGAAACAGTGACATGTGGCAAGTCATACAAGTTCACTTTACTGAACTAGTCCATAATTAGGTCATTGTGGGAGATTGGACATAAATTTGTCTTGAGGAATCCAAATCAGATCAAACCTGTGGAATTTGAAAGAAGCTTCAAAGGGATACTATAGGGCCTAATTTCAGATATTGAGGATTCATAATTATAGAGATAATTCAATTTCAATATCGAGTTCCTCAAAAGAAAGTAAATGGTGTGTATATTTTTTTTCCAAATTACATAACTCTTGTTTGAAGAATCAAGTTGAATTGATTCCAAGGGCATATTGTAGAATAAATATCAATGCTAGATTCTAAAATGGCCCCTAAAAATAATTCAACACACATTAAGCCTTTAGAAGGCTCTACTATGACTCATGAAGATGAAGAATGGCAACATGACATATCAAAATTACAAGAGCAAGTGCAACAATTTTTTCTCTCGAAAAGAGCAACAAAAAATGACATGGAAGTTTTGAAGAAAGGTGTGGAAACTAAGATGGATGGTTTGAATAAAGGCTTGGAATCTAATATGGATGGCTTGAAGAATGGCATGGAGGCTAAGATGGATGGTATGGAAGCTGGCATGGAATCTAATATGGATGACATGGAAGCTAAGATGGAAAACATGAAGAATGATTTAAAGGCATACGTGGAAGGTTTGACAAAGTTGATACAAGAAATTTTTCCTAATGGTGAAAAGATAGTAGAGGAAACTAATGATGAGAACAAAATGAATGTTAGTCATGATTTTATAAACTCTAATATTGGAGGGAAGAACTACCATATTCCAAAAATGGATATGAGGAATTTTGATGGAAAGGATCCTGTTACATAGATACTACAGATGGAGCAATATTTTGATCTCAATAATGTGAAAAATACACAAAAGGTATGCATTGCAACTTTACATTTAGAACAAAATACATTTGTATGGTATCGATGTCTTTTCTCTCATAAAAAAATTGCCACTTGGTAAATTTTTATGGAGGAAATGATAGCACATTATGAGGATACAAAGAGCAACACCTTCTTTAGCCAATTGATAAATATCAAACAAAAGGGTTCAGTGGGGGAGCACATTGAGGACTTCCAAAAATTGAATATAAGGGTAACTGGTATTCCAAAGGAACACATGATTGATCTCTTCATAAGTATTTTAAATGATAACATCCAACATGAAGTTCACGTTTTGGAACCTGATTCATTGGAGAAGGCATTCAGGTTGGAAAGAAAATTTGAATGTAAAATTATGGCGATAAGGAAGCCTACCACTCACTTCTATAAAGATGGAAGTGTTGCTACTCCTAGATTTCCACAACCTACAAGGTTGAGACCACAACAATTGGAAGAAAAAGGAGAAAAAGGGCTTTTCTATAGTTGTGATAGAAAATAAACTAAAGGTCATAAGTGTGCTGAGAATAAATTATTTTACATATATTGTGAATGGAAATAAGAAAATGAACAAGAATCTTCAAAATAAGAGGATATACATCAGGAACCAACATTAGAAGAGGAATAAATGAGTCTGACCATATCGTGTAATGCATTGGTAGGAATTACCACTCCTCAAAATCTCAAGATAGAAGGACATATCAAGAAGAAAAAGGTAATAGTAATGATTGATTCAAGTAGTACCCATAATTTTATTCATTGTAAGGTAGCCAAGGAATTGAATTGTTTCCTATACCCAACACCAGAATGTCAAGTGATGGTTGCAAATGGAGGAGCTATAAATTGCTCTAGAAAATTCCATAATATCAAGCTAACCATGGGGGAATATGTATTGAATATTCCAATAATTTCCATTCCTATAAGAGGTGCTGATGTTGTACTAGGAGTACAATGGTTCCAATATTTGGGGGTGGTAGCTTTTAATTTTCAAGAAATTTTCTTGAAATTTTTTTTCAGAAGGAAAGGAAATCGAATTATGGGGTATTGCAGGGAAGATGAGAAATATAATAATCTCTAATTTCATGACGAAGCTTCTAAAGAAAGAACAACGAGGTGTAATTGCACAATTATGCTCACTAGAAGTTCCAACATCAAAATCATCTATTTCTGCAGGTCTCCAAAAAGTCTTGGACAATCATTCCAAGGTGTTTGAAACTCCCAAAGGACTCCCACCTATTTGTGATCATGATCATGCTATTCCTTTGATTTTAGGAAGTGTTCCTCTAAACATCAGGCCTTATAAATATCCTTATGTCCAAAATAGAGAAATTGAACGTATGATTGTAGAAATCTTAGAGGCTGGTATAATTCAACCTAGTCAAAGTTCTTTCTCTGCTCCTGTAGTATTGGTACACAAGAAGGATGGATCAAGGCGCATGTGTCCAAATTATAGAAAGCTCAATAAGCTCACCATTAAAGATAAATTTCTCATTCCTGTGATTGTTGAATTATTGGATGAATTACATGGAGCAATTTATTTTACCAAGTTAAATCTTCACTCAGAATATCATCAAATTAGAATGAAGACTGAAGATGTTCCGAAAACAACATTTTGAACTCATGAGGGTCATTCTGAATGTTTGGTCATTCTTTTTGGCCTTACCAATGCACCTTCTACATTTCAAGGGTTGATGAATTCCATTTTCAAACCCTTCCTTAGAAAATTGGTGCTAGTTTTTTTCGATGATATACTAATCTACAGCAGGCCTTGGAAGGATCATGTTCAACATGCTGATAGGGTGCTCAAACTATTGTAGGAGAAACAATTATATGCAATAACATCCAAATGTTTCTTTGGAGTACAAGAGGTGGAATATCTGGGTCATATTGTATCTCATGAGGGAGTTAAGATAGACCCTAACAAAATTATAGCCATTAAGGAATGGAAAGTCCCCACAACCATAAAGCAATTGTGAGGATCTCTTTGGTTAATAGGGTATTATCGAAATTTTGCTAAGAATTATGGAAGAATACCAGAACCTCTAAAAAAATTATTGAAGAAAGATGCATTTTCATGGACTCCTGAAGCAACTAAGGCCTTTGAACATCTTAAAGAGGAATTGTGCCTAGCATCGGTCTTAGCTACGCTCGAATTCATAAAAAACCTTTATTGTGGAATGTGATGCCTCAGGAAATGGAATTGGTGTTGTTTTTATGCAAGAAGGAAGACCCATTGCTTTTGAAAGTCTTCTAATAAAAGGAAATTATTTATAGAAAGCTATTTATGAGAAGGAAATGTTAGCAATACTGCATGAACTAAAGAAATGGCAAACTTACCTAATGGGAAGACACTTCAAGGTAAAAAATAATAATGATAGTATTAAATACTTTTTAGAGCAAAGACTATATTCAGAAGAGCAAAAAAAATGGGTCACAAAGGTGTTGGGTTATGACTTTGAAATAATCTACAAAAAAGGGAAGCTAAATGTTGTTGTAGATGCACTCTCAAGAAAGAATGAAGAGGTGGAAGGATTTCTTTGTGTAATTTTTATTATCCAACTAGATTGGATAGCCAAGGGATGAATGGAAGAAGGACGAAGAAGTGTGGAAACTCATTCAAAAGTTGCAGCAATATCCTAGTACATATGATACATTTAGTTGGAAAAATGATTCCTTATCGTACAAACATCGCTTATATATTTGTAAGAATTCCCAACTAAAACAAAATATTCTTTTGGAATTGCACACTTCTCCTAGAGAAGGACAGTCAGGATTTTTAAAAACTTACCACAGGGTGAAGAAAGAATTTTTTGGGGATGGCCTTAAATCTGATATTCAAAAGTTTGTGGCTGAATTTTTCGTTTGCTAGCAGAATAAAGTTGAGACAATTAAGACCCCAGGTCTTCTACAAACTTTATCCATTCCAAGTCAACGTTGGGAGGATATTTCAATGAAATTTATCATAGGTTTACCTAAGTCCAAAGGAAAGAGTGTGATAATGGTGGTAATTGATAGACTTACCAAGTATGCACACTTTCATGCATTATCTCATCCATTTAAAGAAAGTACAGTTGCTACTACATTTATGGACATAATTAAAAATCTACAACGAAACCCAAGGGTTATTGTCAGCGATAGAGATCCCATTTTCACAGGAAATTTTTGGAAGGGGTTATTTTATTGTTTGGGTACTCAATTAGCTCATAGCTCATCTTATCATCCTGAATTCGATGGTCAAATTGAGATATTAAAATAAAATTTTGGAAGGATATCTTTGTTGTTTTGTATCTGATAAGAAAACACAATGGGTTAATTGGTTATCTCTCGCTGAATGGTGGTATAACACTTCCTTCCATACTGTAGCAAAAATGATCCCATTTATGGCACTTTATGGATATCATCCACCGTCCATCACATCATATTTAAGAGAAAATTCGAAGGTTCATGCAATGGAAGATCACATCGAGCATCAACAAGAGGTTCTCCAACTCTTAAAGGATAACCTGAATTTGGCACAAAATCGAATGAAACAACAGGCATATCAACATCGTAGCAAGAGAAGTTTTGATGTAGGATACTGGGTATTTTTACTGCTACAACCATACAAACAAATTTCCCTCAACCATCTATACGAATCGAATCCTTGATGCAACAACTTCAGTCCCATTTGGAATAAAATCCAAGCTACTCTTAGGTATTTAATAATTTGGTGTTTTTCTAAGGTTCTAGAAAAAAACATCTTTCCACAGGGTTATTGTGTTACAATTTGGTAGCTAGCAATTACTATGAAACATATCCTTTCTACATTATTTTAGTTGAACCTAATTTTTACCTCTTCAACTATGGCCTTGTAAGCAGGCAACTGTAGGGGCGTATATGAAAATAGGTAAGGGTTTTAATTTTTTTTACCTAGGAATTTATGTAATAATTCTATTTTTCTACTTTTCTCTGTTAGATTCTAAGCATTAACCATGTGAATTGCATTGCCTGCCTCCTCTGTCGTGCAGGTGCATTTTAATTCTTGTATCAATCTTCTTCTTGTTCAAAAAGGTCGACACCATCATGAATGTCATGAAATCCCTTTGACTTTCAGGTTGGTCGAATTCTAGCATTTATAGTTTGAACTCTTTTCGTGTGTCAAGGGAATTTTCTATGTATAGATGGTTTGGGTGTGAGACTCAACAATGCATGACTCTTGTGATATTTATGGATGTTAATTTTAATTATATTATGGAGGTCCTTTGTTCTCGATATTCTCTACACTAGTGATTACTATTTGAGTCCGAGTTACAGTCAATTTTTGTTTGTTTCCATTTTCCAAGCTCGCACTAATGGTGGCCCTACATTATTATGGTGCATAACCGAAATTGTTGTGCCATCCAACATGGTTTCCAGAACATTCAATAATTCCTATATAATATTTTCTAAGAACAATGTGTTCTTTAGTATTAATACAGTATGAGTTCTTATGTATTTAATGAGTTTATTCAAATATATATTCTCGCTCCTTATGTCGTGCAAGTTAAATGGTTATTTCCATGAGTTGAATAGGCATGTTTTGCATTTGTGTTGATGTCAATGATAATGGTGGAATTTACCACTCTAGTCTATGCACCACGATAGAATTATAATTGTTGAATTTCTAAACTATCACATGTAACATATTTCTAATATGTATTTCCTATGTGGTTAATTAATAGGAGGAAATTTTATTTTTTTTATTAATGTTGGATAAGTCTTTCATGTCTTCCTCATTTCCATCCTAATAATATTCATTTTTTTATTCAGATAGTCATTTATGAACATGTAAAAGCAGTTCTGTTGAGTTTATTGTCGATTGGTATTTTATTTTGTTGTTGGTTCACTAATATCTTTAAGAAGAATCCTAGATATTACTTTAATTCTAATAAGCTATACACCTAGGCATAGCACTAGATTCTTAACTATTTATAAATTCTATTATGCAATTCGTACAAAAATAAGTTTAATTGATTCCCTATAGAGTTTTATTTTGTTACTTTTTACTTTTTGGAAGTAATTACTCTGACAAACCACCTCACTGCCCTGTCATAACTGCCCTACCATCAGTGACATGCCATCATTGCCTCACCACCGTGACCTCCTCATCTTTGAAGGGTAACCACCTTAACCTATTAATTTTTGAAGGGCTAAAGAACCAACATAGTTTTGTGTGTAAATGTAGATCAGGTATAGAAGGAAGAAGTAGAATAGGACATATAGTTCGAGTGTAATGTAGCTATAGTTTCTTTGCTATTCTATGGTTATGTAAAAGAGTTTTCAGATTTTCTGTTATGCGTCAATGCTTATTGCTATTTTGTAATCCATTGTTTGATCTATGTATACTCTTTCAATTGGTATCAAATATTTGTGTGCTCTGCAAACCCTTTAATTGGTATCAGAATCGATGGTTTCCGCTTGGTGTTTGCAGAGGTGAGTGCCTACAGTGATGTTTGTGTTATAAGAGGGTTGTGTGTTGCATAATGAAGACTACTGATCTTATTAACACTGCGTGGAGCTTGATATTGGCAGAAGAAGCATGGTAGATATATTATGTGAAGAGCTCGGTTGTTTGAAGAACACAATTGTGTTTGCAGTGTGGAGGCCGTAAGCAATTGCGTTGGTTTTCAGCCTTCATGTTGGGTGATCAACGT
Source organism: Pinus albicaulis (assembly GCA_034641835.2). Taxonomy (NCBI): domain Eukaryota; kingdom Viridiplantae; phylum Streptophyta; class Pinopsida; order Pinales; family Pinaceae; genus Pinus; species Pinus albicaulis. The sequence continues at coordinate 1,423,306,488 of CM076570.1, forward strand.
TGAGTTATGGTGCTAAAATTTCTTTGGGAAGTGGCATATCGAGCTTTATGTGTGACTTTGTTGGAAAGTGGTGGTTGCTAGCTGAGTTGAGTGTGGAGCGTGGTGTGTCGCATTTTTGTGGCTATTTTAGGCTGTGTTTGCATGTGGAGGAGCCTGAGTTAAGGGACATTGTCTAATTATGTATATTGATGTGCACTGGAAGGTTTAGATCAGCCTGGCTCGGTGTGATGCAAAGAAAAAACCTAAGAAGCATGTTCTAGCAAGGAGGTAGAGTGATCCCCTGTTGTGCGAAGGACGACCACACCCTGAGGTAGTAGCTGTGACACTTCGCGTGAAGTGGTTGGCCATGTGGGACTGGTGTGTCAAGTCACCATTTCTTTGTGAACATCTGAAAAAGGAAATCCAAAAGGTTGTGGAGTAGCATGGCTCCAAGCCATTGTTAAGATCGCGTGTAGCATGGAAAGGAGCATTGAAAATTGTTGAGAAGCTGATTGATTAGAAAAGGTGTACAGGCTATTATGTGTGGCTAAGGACAATGTTTAAAAAAAAAATTATTCGCAAAGTGTTTTTAAAGGAAACATTGGTTCCAGGGTAATTATTCAAATTTCATTCCAAAAAAATATATTTTGATATAATTTGAAAGATATATTTTTAAGTTACGTGGACAAGTTCTTTACATGTTAACGTCATGATAAGGATATTTTTGAAGTTGAAGTTGGAAAAATGTTTTTATAACCATAAGATTTGGTGAAAATTATATTAAATATTTTGAAAAACCTCTAATGGTTTTAAAGAGGTTTTAAGGTTTATTAAAAGGGGAGTTTTATAAAGGTTTTTGAGCTAATACATATTTGCAAGAATTTCTTAAAGTGAAGCTTGATTTTCCTTATAAAAGGTGAATGGGATTTTTATTGAAAAGACAGATTGAACATTTGCAAAAATTTGTTTGTATGCAAATTTATTTTGGTGATATGTCAAGCATTAGTAATATGTCATAACCGTGTATTGGGTGAAGTTTGCGCCTTACGGGGGCACATATTAAAAATCATATGTTTTTTTGGGGGCGATATGGAAGATACCCACAAGTGATCTGGTAAAAAACTATAATAAAAAGGAAAGAATTCAGTCATGGGTCGCCAAGCGAGACTGAAGAAGATTAAGCAAATGAATAAAAGAAACATGGAAAAGACCGTTGCAGTTCAAGCTAGAGACAAGAAACGGATAAATCTAGCAAAAGAAGAAAAAGAGATGGATGGTCAATGGTGTAGATTTGATCTGCTACCACCACCTATGTTTCATGGTAAAAATTTTGATTTTTGGGTTATTAAAATGTTAATTTTTCTTTGAGCTAAAGGTTTAATTGAGTGTCATTGTAATAACCCATATGATGAAGTATGTGATGCTTTAGCATTACATTTTATCAAATAGGGATCGTATGAGATGTGTTTGTACAAGGTAGAAAAAGCTACAACTTCCAAGGAAGCATGGAATATCTTGGAAGCAGAATTTGGTACAAGGGGGACTAATCAAGTCGAAGATCATAGCGTCGTACAACCTGTTGAAGAAGTGTTTGAAGATGAAATTGAAGATGGATCTGTAATAGCAAATCTACAGAAATCGGAAGGTTTTTTTTAATCTCACTTGAAAGTGGATCACAATATTGATAGTATGTTACCAACAGGAGTTGATTTTGGCATAGATAATGTTGTGAGTTCTGAAGAAACTGACTCAGTGGTTCCAGCAATTGAAATTTTTGATGTTAACTTTGATGAATATGAATGCACTAGTGATGAGTGGTTGCAGATGGTGCAAGAGACACAACTTATTGATTTATTTTTATTTGGCGATAGAAAACCACTTGTGCCTGGAAACTAAATGGAAGAAACCGTGTTTGCAAAAAAATATATGGAGAGTCACAGTTATGATGAAGAACAAAGTATATAAGATTATATGTGGTAGGAGTCCACATACAAGTATATTTTTGAAGAAGTAGATGACATTCATGAACATCCTGAAATGATTTTTTATATTATAAAACAAATATTTAACAACGAACAAGATACAACAAAAAATTAAGAATCTAAAATTTGGAGTCTACACCAAAAAGACAAAGACGAAGCAATGTAAAGGATACATAATCTCGAAAGAAAAGAAAAAATAAACTTGATGTCAATGTTTTTTGTAAGCCTAGCTGATACTTAGACTAGCATGCATGTTTAAGTTATTTTAAGTTGTGGTTAATTTGTCATTTTTATTTAAGGGGGAGTGTTGAAAGTAATTACTCTAACAAACCACCTCACCACCCCACCGTCACCACCTTGTCATCACCGACCTGCCATCACCGCCTCACCACCATGACCTCCTCAGATTTTAAGGGTCATCGCCTTAACCTATTTATTGTTGAAGGGCCAAATAACTAACATCATTTTGTGTATAAATGTAGATCAGGTATAAAAGGAAGAAGTAGACTGAGGACGCACAGTTTGAGTGTAACGCAGCTATAGTTGCTTTTTTGTTCTATGGTTATGTAAAAGAGTTTGCAGTTTTTCTGTTATGCGTCAATGCTTATTATTATTTTGTAATCCGTTGTTTTATTTGTGTATATTTTTTCATTATTTACATTTCTTCAAATGACTTCCAATGTTTATCATTTGATTGGCTATATATTTATGGAATTGAATTTATCTAGTATTCAAAAGAAAAAGTGGTCAAAGAATTGTATATCACAGAGTTTGATAATTGATTTAAATTTGTTCTTGTCAATTTCATTATCGTTTTCATCTCCTATTCTCCTTCTTCTACCACACTTACATAATAGTTGTCACTTATAATTGTATGGGTTGATTTTCCACATACAATACGAAATTCAAAAACCATCTACATACTACATATTACACTCAATGCATTACCTTCACACCTAAATTCCTATAATTTTTTTTTTTTCAATAGAAACTAAACTAATATGAAGTTTACATGCAATATGGAAAAAAATTTACAATTCCACACAACTAGATCTATGATAATAATTTCATGCATTCTAATAGACTAGTAACATAGAATGATAAACATCTCTATGTAAACTCAATTTTCCAGAAACTAAATTTGTGGTATTAATAATTTCGAGTTACAACATCTACCTATGTCTGTCATATTAAGATAGTAAAATAGAATATAATAGAATAATATAAAATAAAGTAAATTCACATAATAAAAAATAATCCCACCAAAATCACTAATACGAGAACACTTAGGAGTCTCACACTTTTCACCACCCAACCTTTAACTGCAATCTCCAAGTTCCCCCTGAGTTGAGATGTTCTTTTCAGGGTATCAACAACCTTTTTTTATCCCTTCAATAGGTATTTTATATATTTCTTTCATGATAATTGTTTAGTTTAGTGACGTCTCTCTTTGTTTGTCCTTAACATCCATTTGCCCAAGTTTTTTTTTTAAATAATACCTTTCTCTCCCATAGAGCTTTATGCTTATCCAGAGTTAGCATCTCTCCCAAGCTAAGCGATTTAATGTATTTTCTCTCCTATACATTAAAATGTATCAAGAATCTTATCTAGATTCTTTATCATGATAAAATTATCCCAATCTCATTTACCAATGGTATTTTCATTTTTCTTTCTTTGGAAACAATCTCATATTCAAGTGTTTCATTCCCAAATACTTCAATTCCATTTATTTATTTATCAATAAAATTATTTATTAATTTACATAAACATTTCAATGTACTTCATGAATTTTCTATCATTCCTACTAACCTCATTTAGTCTGAACAAAGAAACAAAATTACAAAAACACATGGGTATTACATTCTTCCCCAATTTTAAGTCACACCATCATCATTTTTTATTTTCGAGTTATTTCCCTCTGAAAGAGTATTAGATAATTCTTATGCATCTCATCTTCCTTCTCCCATTGTTATAGGCCATTTTCTCACATCTCATCAATAGGCATCCTAATGGGATAAATCAACATGTTAGTCCCACTTGTCTTCATAATTTCACAAAGGCCTAAGCATTTGTCTTTCAACCCCCCTGTTTGTCCCTAAAACCGCATCATCTGAGCCATTTTTAGGACCAAAACTCCCTAAAATCTTGTTGGATAGCGTTAAACTACATTTTTATCCACTGTGGCATGTGTTTATCACCTATAGGTTGCTCCCCTTAGCACCTACATTGGTTCTAGAAAGTTGGGAAAAGTAGAGAAATTTTGAAAGCTTCCTCTTCCAGAAGCTTCTAGATTTTTTTACAACCATTTACCTCAAATAAAACATTCAGATCCTATCCTATCCTTATTTTGATTTTCTATCCCTTATCATTTTATCCCATCCTCCCATAAAAGGTGGATCTAAAACCTCAGATTGTTAATTGGATAAGAACTCCAAACTTACCCCACTCTATATATTTACAACCTTCCATATGCAAGAGGTTGGATTTTGGAGAGTGATTCTACCCTTCTATTGTTATTGTGAGTGGTTTCATTTCCTGCATTTATGGTGATTGGAGGTGTATACTGTGAGAAGGAAAGGACAAGTCAGTCTGGAGGAGCTCTTATAAGAGATCAACACCTATTTATGGTTGTAACTCCTTCCATTTATATTAATGGAAATATATATATATATTTTTTTTTCCTACATGTGATGTTTTTATTTCATTTATTTCAGTTTCATGTCGATCTATTTAATAAAGCATTTATATTATACTGCGTAGATCCCATAGTTTCTTGGCATGTGTTATCTAACTGTGCGAGTTATAATATTATAAATTGGAGTTGGAATTGCAGCATTAAATCTGAAGAAGGAGAGAATCATGCGATGGATTATAGTAAGGCTTCATTTCATAATATATTTACTTTAAGGAAAGCACTGGGTTCCTTGTCTCTTTGTTGTTCTAAGTTAGCTACCAGACCTAGGGTAGATACTTTTGTCGAAAATAGTAAATCCTTCATAAGAAATTGGTGACTCCACTAGGGAATGATGTATTCCCTTAGTGGTTTTCTTTGCCCATTGTGTTTGATTACCTCTTTTATATATCTTTGTTGCTTTACCCAACCAAGAACATACCTGGGAAGTGATTTCATTAAGTATCATTTAAATTTTTTGTGTTGGAATCATCTATCCCTGGACTAACCCTCCCCTAGTGGCTCTGACAGAGAATTGTACCTAACCTGGGCCCATTGTGTACTATCATTTCAAAGAAATGGTACCTCTTATTCGCTATCATTGGCCCCAATTTTTTCAAAAAAATTCCTTTGTTTCTGAGTGTCTCTTTGATCATCCTACTTCGATTCAACCTTCCTTAAGTCTTGAGTGTCTTGTGGTCTCCCTTGAGCCACCATTTGGTTTGAATTTGTGTTTGATTTCCTTTGGTAAGATTTGGTGTTTCTTTTTCTTTTTTCTTATCATTAGGTCACTTCCAAATTGATTTCATTTGGTCATTTATCACTTGGATGAATAGTTTTTTTATTCCTCGTCCTGAAAAGTGCATTTGAATCAGTGACTAAACATTTGCATCTTAGTTTTCTTCGTTTCAAAAATAAAGTGTGTTGAAAAGAAAAAAAATTTCATTCCCATTTTGGGTTTTGTATGTGCATCTATATTGAAGTAGTTACATTCAAAAGGAAATTGCATCTTTCATCTTTTTTGCTTCATGTTGTAGGCTACATACTAATTGTTTCTTCCCTTCATTAGCTATATTTTCATTGAAAGGGAATGATTTCCGTTTTCTCATGCTATATTTTCATTTTAGGATATTCAAGTGACATTCATGGTGAGCCAAAAACTAAAAATAAATCAAAGATAAATAGTAAAATTTATTGAATTAACCTAAGGAGAATTTTTATAATTAACATAAACACTTAGAGGTCTAGGCTAGAGATTTGTTCCAGTGACGTTAAAATTAGGAGTTGTATTTGTTTTCAACATTGCATCTCGGGGGTGATATCCCATTCCATGTATGTGAGTGTATAGGTTCATTCTCCACATACCTTTGGGTATATTTGACGGAGCTCCATGCATGTAAAGTATAAGGGAACACTCTCATCTTGCTTCTTATTTTTCTTGATTTCAAAAATTAAGCGTGTTGAAAAGAAAAAAAATTCATTACCATTTAGGGTTTTGTATGTGCATTGATATTGGGGAAATTACATTGAAAGGTAAATTGCATCTTTCATTTTGTTTGGTGCATGTTGTATGTTTCATACTGATTGTTTCTTCCCTTCCTTAGTCAATTTTTGATTGAAAGAGAATGATTTCCATTTTCTCATGCTATATTTACATTTTATGATATTCAAGTGACATTCATGGTGAGCCCAAAACAAAGGCTTAATCAAATATAAACAATATAATTTATTAAATTAACCTAAGGATCACTTGTAATGTTAACTCAAACACCTAGAGGTCTAAGCTAGAGACTTGTGTTGGCGTCGTTAAATGTAGGAGTCGTAGTTGTTGTCAGTGTTGCATCCCGAGGGTGAAATCCCATTCCATGTATGTGAGTGTATAGGATATTTCTCCACGTACCTTTGGGTATATTGGACAATGCTCCATGCATGTAAACTATAAGGGAGCACTCTTATTGTATGGTTACACATTAGAAAACACTAGTGTGAAATAAATTATGACTTATTGTCGCGTATATTTTTGGAGTCCCCTATAGGTTGTTATCTATCTGTTGGTAACCGAGTATTATGCCTTATATATCGCGATACACTGAACATAAAATTTGGGGATATTAGCTATTGGACGTTTAGTCCTTTCTTCTCCAAGGTGTATATTGCAATTCATGGTTTCTTGGTAATCCTTTGTGCTTAGATTACCCTACTTTTTATTTGCTTCTTTTAGTGTTAATAAAACTTATTGTCCAACATGGAATAACAAAATAACCCACCCAATCGTTCACGTAGAATGAATATAATCATAGATTAGGATCTCAAGACTTGAAATGACTATGTATTTGCTAGATCTGCTTATGAAATGTTTAGATCTGTGATCTAGCAAAATTTTGCTAAAATGAAGGGTAAGATCCATGCTGATCATTTATTCTGAAGAATTGTGAAGTCCTAAGATAGTTGCAGATCTATACACATGTTTGTCTCTATAAAAGCACATATATATGCAAGTTCAGTTAAGAAAAAAAACATATGGGATCTAGGTTTTTACTGAAGTGTGCGGAAGGAAATTTCTTATTTAATTGTTGCTTTACTGTTGTTCGTCAATGATGTCTTCATACAAATATGGGTTGGTTTCATACTGATTATTCTGCTAGTTGATTATGATTAAAGATCAGTTGTTGGTTGCCTAATCAATGATCAAGTGAATGATTTGATAATGGTATGAGTTTAATTTTGATGTATTTTCTTTGAGCTTAAATGTTTGGAGTGGTTCCAGTTTGAAAATCTGATGAAAAGAGGCTAACAAGGTGTGTTGTGTTAAATCTGTTGGATCGAGTGTGAAAATTGATGAAACATGGTCCGTGGTGGAGTTGAGGGTTGGAGCCTTTAGTGAGGGGTTTGTAGCTCCCTTCTATTGATTGCTGGTAAACAATATCAGGAGGTAGTAGCTCCCTTCTAGTAGTAGCTGGAAAATAAGATCAGGGGGTTGGAGCTCCCTTCCAATAGAAGCTAGAGAATGAGAGAAGGTTGTAGCCTTCTGTAGGTGGGTTCCTACGTGATGGTATGAGTCTATTATAGTACAATATTGTAAGTAGTTTTCTTTATAATAAATATTGAAGATAAAGACAACAACAACGATGGTTTTCTCCCGACTTGGGTTTCCACCTTATAGTTTGGTGTTCATGTGTGTTTCTTATGTGTGATGATTTATTCTATTCTTACTACACATGCTTAATGCTTAATAAACATCTGATGAATGAATGATGCATTGATCTAAGTAAAGAATTATCTGCATAATAATATCTCTGGACATACACAAGTTTGCTTAAATATATCTACGTGTATACACTAGTTAGGTTCATTAAATTCGTGTATAGAAATCACTAAAGAAAAAGAAATTTTTTACAATGAGTTATAAATACCAATTCACCCTCCCCCCCTCTCAGTATTATTCCCAATAATTGGTATCGAAGCTGGTCCTTCAGAAGAAGCTTGATTTCTTGAAGGAGATCTGTCACAATGGGAAGTCATGAAGGAGTATTTTCTATCAATCCACGACTTGTCAATGGACATAATCTATTATTTCGGAATATACGAACAAGATCTTATTTACAATTTCTTGGGGAAGACGTATGGTGAATTGTGGAAGGAGGCTACTAGTATCCACCAAGTTTTCCTGCATATGCAGTAGAAAGGAAGAGATATGAAACCAATGCAAAAGTTGTCAATGCTTTATTAGGAAGTTTGTAAAAAATACAATTTGTCAAAGTTATGCAACTAAATTCAGCAAAGAAAACATGGGACAATATCATCCAGAGCTATGAAGGCGATCCAAAGGTAAAAAGTGCGAAAATTCAAACTCTTAGAATGCAATATGAAAATTTCAGAATGCATGATGATGAAAGTATTAAAAGTTTATTCCTAATATTAGATGAGATTTTGAATTCTTCGAGGAATATGGGTGAAGATATAAAAGACTCAAATTTATTAGAAAGAATATTGAGATATCTAACTCCAATGTTTGAGTCAAAAGTGTTAGCTATTGAAGAAAAGTGGGATTTGAAAACTCTCACTGTTATTCAACTACATGGTATTCTAACTGCTTTTGAAATGACAAGAGGAGGTCCCTCACAAGTCAGAGAAAATGCTTTTAAGGCCTGTGTAGAAGGAAAAAAGGGAAGCTCTCAAGGAATCAAGTTATATATAAGAAGAAGAAGAAGCAAATTTTGTAAGAAGAATTCAACTAGGTACTAGAAGATTCAGAAGTAAGCTTCCCTTCAAGTGTTTTTCTTGTGGTAGAGTTGGTCATTATGTTGCTAAATTTCCTTATAAAGAAAATCATGATAAAGGGACACAATTTGAAAAGGGGAGGAGTTATTATACAAATTAATATAATGATGGATTGTCAAATGAAGAAGAATATTTTGATCAATATATGCAAGTATTCATGGCATGTACCATGGATGATGATAATTCCTTAAAAGAAATGGATTTGATTATTGAATAATTGCATAGATCAAGAAATAATGGATGCTTTCATGGATGTTGTTTCTGATGTAGCTTTTTTTGGCATAATGCCATTTATTCTAGGTTAAGTATGATGAAAATATCTGAGAAGTTCCAACACATAATAAGAAATTACAAGAAAATCTAGAAAAAATAAGAAGCACCAGTCAAAAATGTAGGGAATATTGACCCTAATGCAGTCATCTGTTTCTAATGTTTACTTCTCATAATGAATGTAGGAGTGATGTAAGATACATTATAGGAATCAGTGATGTATCATCATAGGGGGGAGAATTATATGGTGATTCCCAAGGTTAATTTGGTGATTCCCAAGGTTATTACTAAGAGAAACAATGAAACACCTCAAGAACAATTTATGATATGATGCTGACAATTATAATTTTCTTGATCTGATGGTTATACCTGCTGATATGATTATCTAATTGATGAATATGCTTCAATGAATTGGTTAGTGGAGGTGTTCACGGTGCACAAGTTTAGGGGGAGCACCTGCCTTTTTGAAAAGGATGCATTGTTGGAATTCTGATTGGTGGCTATGTTATGATATCCTGTTTGAGATTCATTGGTCTTGGTTATAAAAGGTCATATATGTAATTTGATGAAAAGGTCATCTTGAGACCAATGATGTAAAATTGTCATATTTGGTCATATAAGAACTTGTTCAAATTTGTAAACCCACTTTTTTGGGTAGTTGAGTCAAAATCTATAAACCCACTTGGTTGGGATGTTGAGTCAAATATGTAATTCCACTTGGTTGGATAATTGATGTAAGTATGAGTCCTTGGTGATAGGAAAGGTCATACTCAGTTGAGTTATAGATTCATGTACTTATTTAATAAAAATGTTTGAAGATTCAACACGAACTCAGGGAGAGCATGGTAAATTCAGTGCACATAAGATCTACAAAGCTCTTCCTTCCACAAGGCAAGAGAAACCTTGTTTTGGTAATTATCTACACTTTTCCCTTGATGTCAAAGGGGGGGAGTATCTTGGTGTTTGAATAATGTTTATGATTAATGTATCTATCTGTTGTGGTGATCAAACAACATCATGGTTGCCATCAAGTCCAAAGGTGGAGACTGTTGGCAATATGATGCAATATGTTGTCCTTGATGGAAACCTACTGAATGAGTTGTCCTTGATAATCAGAAAATGTGAAAATGATGTATCTATAGGTCAATTCATATGTGGCATAGAAATGAAATCCAGTTAGGATCAGAGAAATGATAAATATAATGTGTCACAATGTGTATGCAAGTTTGATGAAGGCAACCCACATACATACACTACTTGCTATATAGGAAACCTGTGTATACATACATAGTTAGTATATTCACAGTTATTATGAAGAGAAGTCACGTATACATGCGAGTACGAAGAAGAAAAATTGTGTATGCCTTTTGCGCTCTAAAATTATGATACCAGGAGGCATTACCATGGTATTAGCCCATAATATTGAGCGTTGTGTCATCCATTTGATTTCGTCCAAGAATACCATCGGAAATTGTGTGGTTTTGGCTCATGGTATTGGTAAAGGGTAAAACTATATAAGGAGAAGAATATCATAGTGCATGTAGTATGCACGTGTTTGGGTATTGAATGAATACTTCACTCTGAAATATATCTACATGGAATGGGCCACAGTTTATTGATATATATGAAGTACTAATGCACCTATGAATACAATGATATATTAGGAACTTCAAACCTGAAATGACTATGTATTTGCTATATCTGTTTATGAAATGTTTAGATCTATGATCTCGAAAAAGTTTGTTGAAGTGAAGGATAAGATCTGAGTTGATTATTTATTCTGAAAAATTTCGTAGTCTTGAGATAGTTGCAGATCTATACATGGGTTCATATCTATAAAAGCGCATATATATGCAGGTTCAATTAAGAAAAAGAGCATATGGGATCTAGGGTTTTTCTGAAGTGTGCAGAAGGAAATTTATGATCTATTTTGTTGTTTTACTGATGTCTCTAAATGATGTCTTCATACAGATCTGGGTTGGTTGAATATTGATTATGCTGCTATTTGATTATGATTAAGGATCAGTTGTTGGTTGGTTGATTGATGATTGAGTGAATGATTTGATAAAGGTATTAGTTTCAGTTTTATGTATGTTCTTTGAGTTTAAATGTGTGGAGTGGTTCTAGTTTGAAAATCTGATGAATATAAGCCTAAAAGGTGTGTTTTTTTAATGCTGTTAGATCCAGTGTGAAAATTGATGAAACGTGGTCCGCGGTGGAGCTAAGGGTTGGAGCCTTAAATGAGGGGGTTGTAGCTCCCTTCCAGTGGTTTTTGGTAAACAAGGTCAGGGGGTAGTAGATCCCTTCCAGTAGTAGCTGGTAAATGAGATCAGGGGGTTGGTGCTCCCTTCTAGTAGAAGCGGGAAATTGAGAGAAGGTTACAGCCTTCTACAGGTGGGTGCCTGCGTGCTAGTATGAGTCTCTGCCAGGACAATATTGTAAGAATTTTTCTTTATTTAAAAATAAATATTGAAGATAGAAACGACAACAACGGTGGTTTTCTCCCTACTTGGGTTTCAACTTTATATCCTGGTGTTCATGTGTGACGCTTATCTGTGATGATTTATTCTATTATTATTGCGCATGCTTACTTTTTAGTAAACATATGATGAATGAATGATGCACCGATCTAAGTAAATAATTATCTGCATAATAAGATCTTTGTACATACACAGGTTTTCTTAAATATATCTACGTGTATACACTTGTTGGGTTCATTATAGTTGTGTATAAAAATCAATAAAGAAAAAGAGAAAGTTTACAGTGTGTTATAAATATTGATTCACACCGCAACCCCCCCCCCCTCTCAGTATTTTTACCATCATCCTAAGGTTTTGAAATCTAAGGATCCTCAACCATCTTCACCTGTTACTTCGAGAACTTCGTCTTATTTATATTTTTCTGAGACATAACATATAGATCTTAGACCTGACCATGAATGTCTTCCATATAGACTTGTGAGTATTGAAGGGATCCTATAAGAATATCCTCATCCTTCTACTCTTTTTAATTTGGAATGACTTCATTTTTATCACACTTATCCTTTTCCTTCTCTTTAGACTCTGACACAAACTCCTTTACCTAATTATTTTGACTTATCCATGGATCTCTTGCAACAATCTTCATTGGGATTTTTAACCATGACTGGAACTGATCCTACCTCTCAGCCTGTGTCCACCACTATGGTTGAGACACTAAATGTCGCTTTCTCATATATGTTTTCAACATCACCAAAATAACATATGTATGGTGTCTCGTTTGTACCACCTGGTTATCAGTCTTTATCTGGTACCTTTTCTAATGCAACTTCCAATCCTTGGACCTCTCCCATGTCATCTAATTCGGGAACAACATTTGGTACTTCTCATATGACTACCACATAGTATTCTCCTCCTTCTCCACTTACACATATGCTAAAGTATTGGGTTGGGCCTTATGTTAGTGGGAAAGGATACCTTCAACAACCTAGCTATTATTATGTTGGGCACCCTCCATCTGGATCATACTTTCCTCCATCATCCCCTCCTCCTTTGGCATGGGGGAAACCTATTGTTGGTATACCTCAATTTTTTAATCAACTTTTTTATAGTAATCCTTACCTTGGGATGGCTAATAGTATTTGGAAGCCCTCTTTTCCGATTCAACCTGGTTCATTTTAAGACCGATTGTTGAATCCTCAACCTAAACCATCATTGTCTAAAATTCATATCTATTCATTAACACCCCAACAAGATAAAATACATGTGAGAAAACCTCTATGGGTTTTCATTGCATCAAAACCTTTTCCACCGATGTCTGGAACTTCTGAGGTCCCGTTTCCTCAACTTGTAGAAGGTACCTTATAGTCTCAACCGGTTGGACAGGGTACTCCTCAAGTTTTGATAGGATAGAATTTTCATTGTATGGCATAGTCCCAATTGAATCCATATTATCATGGGACAATTAGAACTCCCATCGGGCAACAATATGGACCATATCATAGCATTCCTTAGGTGCCTTTTCAAGGCCAAAAAATCCAAACCCAACCATTCTAGCAACTTTATCATCATCCTTAGGCTTGAAAACAAGGACACTTGTATACTAGTTACCAGAATCCTCCTTATCCTCATACCTAGGTTCCTTATTATCATAACCCTCCTTATCTAGGAATGAAAGTACCTGTTTCTCAAGCTATTCCTTCATATCTAGGCTATCCTCCTCCATAATTTAATCGTAAGTTGCCTTTTGTGGCTACTCTTGAATTCCCAGACTTAACTCGGCTCACTAATGAGCCATTTCTCAGTTGCTGTGGTGGTTTATTATTCATGCTAAAATTCCTTCTCATATCCCAAAATTCAATGGGAATCCAGGATAAGACCCATCGACACAGATTATGACATATCATATATGGTGTTATTCGAACTCCCTTAATGAGGACTCCATTCGACTTCGTATTTTCTAGTGAATTCTTATAGGTACCAAAAATAAATGGTATATTGAGTTACCTAGAGCTTTGTTTCATGATTTAAACACTTTAGCTACCACCATCGTCAAAAATTTCCAGTTTACCATCAAATATGAAATTGTTGACCAACTTCAAACAATTAGATTCCACTCACATTTGAGATCACATTCATGGGTTGAGGCATCACCGCTGGTTGGTCAAGACTTATGTTCCCAATCACTTTTTAGTAGAATGGTCTACCAAATCTCTGTTGTCTCCTATAACATAATATGTGACTAAAGTTGGAGTCATGACCGAAGAGGAGCTCATTACTCGTGTGCAATATTTGGACCTTTTTTATGTCAAATCAGGCACGCTCTATGATAAGATATCGAATGCTCCTAGGACTTTGAATATTGTTCCTCCTCAACTTGGCAAAGAATCCCATGCTCCTAATGGCATGATTGGTTTTACCAATTCATAGTTGTTGAGTAGACCATGTGGTGTCTCTCTTACTACATCTTCTTAAAACCCTCAACCACATCCTCCTACCACTTCTTCTTCTAAGACAAATGTTTTTTGATCTGGTAAAGGAAATTCTCAAAAGTAAATTGCAATATAGAATAAAGGGAAAGGGAAGAAGAAGAAAGTACCCTTTATGTGGGATAAACAAACAAATTAGCCCTCCGATGAGAAACGAAATCCTCAATACCCATTCTTGATTTTTAATGAGGATAACTTTACACGTGACTGTCTACACCACACTTAAGTGAGTTATTTTCTCAAATATTACACTTCTCCCACTACGTTGAATGACATGTTTCCTAATCAGGAGACTCACATAGTTGCTCGAGACCCTTCTTCCTCTAACATGCTTTTTATGCTTTCCTCCTCAAAGCTAAAATATGATGTCATGGTGACCACTCAGAAGAATGTATATGGTAATGTGAATCCACCAAATAGTCATGTTATTGATCAACCTCCCAGTTTGGCATCAGTTTCATCTAATGCTACTCCACCTCTGATTCGTGTGGAATTGACTATCAATCCTCCAAATGGTGTTATTCATAAGGCCTCTTTCAACCCTCATTCAAGAGCTTCTCAAAATAATAATGTAGTTGAATATTTGGCCTAGTCTCCATCATCTATGTCAACTCTTGAGGTGTTGCAAAACTTTTCCACCAAAAATGAGTCCTTGTTATCAGCTATCAGATTTGTGGATCCATCGGATTCCAACCTAGTGTTTTTCTCTCATGAAAAATATACCCCTTTACTTTCAGCTCAATTATCTTTGATAATCTAGGTCTTCTATGGTAAGAACATTCATTTTTTTTATTGTGGATGAGGGAGCCTCGACCTGCATTTTTTCCATATCTTGATGGAAGCCAGTTGATTCGCCTCAATTGATTCAATCACACACCCCATTGAAAGCCTTTGATGGAAGAAAATACACAATTTGTAGGATTTTAAATTCCTTTCAAGTAGAACTAGGGGGAGAAACCGTCTCCATAGAAGTTGAATTAATTAACAGAACTCACGATTATAATCTTCTATTGGAACGTACATGGGTTTAAACCATGGATTTTTTTCATTTCGACCTACTTTCGTATGATCGATTTTCCTCATAAAAGTAGCATTGTAACCAGATATCAACTCATGTTTTTCTCTTTCAATTCTCATGTTACTAGAAGTGTCCCTCTTGTAGGGGAAACTATCTATTCTTATCAGCATGTCGAAGTTGGAATGTTGAAGTATTCTATGCTTATGGGAACCTTTTTTCTCCCTACTCCTCTCCTTCCTGACAACTCATCTTCCATTTTTTATATCAAAATAATATCATCCTATACTATCTTGGTTGATCCATGGATTGTACCTAATAAAACTGACATCCAAATTTTTTGTGACCGAATGTTGCTTAACCCCTTTGAGCTACATTACAAAGTCATCTATTTTTCTTTTGAGACTTACACCTTCTCCTTGATTAATTGGGTAGATTGATCACTGGATTATTACATGTATTCTGATCCTTTTTCTCATGCGTTCTCTATTTATGAGAGAATCATGGAGATCATGATGCCAAATGATGAGTCATGGGATGAAAATAACAAGCATTCCTCCTTACCATATTCCATTGAGGATAATCTCAATGATGTATACCTACCTAATTTTCTCGATCCTTTTATGAATTCATCTACATTCATAAGGTTGAATTTGAAAATAAACTTTCAAATATTTAGTAAATTATACCTCTTGATATCTCTATCAAACTAGGTATTGTCGAAAATCTATACATTAGAACATTTTGTTCTCCATGTAAGATCGATATATATAAAGCCCTATTTCGTGAGTTCGAGGAATATTTTCCTACAATTTTGAATAAATGTAAGGTATCAACCCAAACATACTGGTGCACGAGATTAACAAGTATCAGGATGCCAAACCCGTTCAGGAGCGCCTTCATTAGGCCCATCTAGGAAAGGTTGTCAGGATTAGGCCTGAAGTTGAAAAGATACTTCGAGTTGGTTTCACATACCTTGTTCCTTTAACTTATTGGTTATTGAATGTTGTCCATGTCATGAATATTTAGGGCATAGTCCAAGTATGTGTTGATTATCAGGATGTAGATCGTGCTTTTCTAAAGGACAGTTACCCCACCCCTTTTATAGACCATATTGTTGATGATTGTGCTAGCTATGAGATTTATTCATTCATGGATGTATTCTTGGGTTATAATAAAACCAACATTCTCCCAACATACCAACCTAATACTTCATTTATAAAGTCCCACATTCATTCTTGGAATATGGCACAAGGGTTATTGGTTGAATTAATATTTGGGTCAACTAATATATGGTCGGGTGGAACATGGAAGCCTCATCTCCAGTTGTTTTTTATATTCAGTCAGTAATATCTCATTCCTATGGTATTTTGTATGCAAATGGACTAGTTTATGTATGGATTTTGATTTTGTTGTATCCATTTTATTGTTGTTGTTATTATGTTGGTTATAAGCATGTATTTTATCAATGATGATGTATGGCTCTATCAATGTTTTTATATGTAAATTAATGCACATTGTATATATGGTTGAATAGATTTTATAATAGCATACGATGTAAGGAAGAAATTATTCTTAGCGATTCTCAGATAATTAGGTTTCATATACCTCGTTCCTTTAACTTATTTGGTATCGAATGTTGTCCATGTCATGAAGATTAGGGCACGATCCGAGTATGTGTTGATTAACAGGATGTAAATCATGCTTTTCAAATGTACAATTACCCCACCTCTTTTATTGACCATAATGTTGATGATTGTGCTACCTGTGATATTTATTCATTCATAGATGATTTCTTGGGTTACAATCAAATCAACATTCTCCCAATAAACCAACCTAATACTACATTTATTTTTCCTTGGGGTAGTTTTTCCTATTGAAATATCCCATTTGGTTTAAATAACATTGGGGCCATGTTTCATGTAACATCCCTGGTAAAAATCCATGTAAAAAAAAATATAATACCATGGTTGATGAGACACATATTCCAATTTGGATGTTGGGAAAAAAATCTTAGACGGTGTTCATTTTGGTTATTATGGCTAAAGGAAATTGGAAAAGGCAATGGAAAAGGCTTTGAAAAGACATGAGGCATTAATTGTCATTTTATCTATGAAAATATGAGAAAAGGAAGGTGAAAGGTCACAAGTTGCATGTGAGGAGGAAAATGAAGAAAAATAGTGGAAAATGAAGAAATTAGAGGCCTAATTGATAAAAATGCTACCGAGGATTAGTTAGGAAGCTCATTCTCACACTTATGGCTATCATTATATTCTCTCTCTCTCTCTCTCTCTCATACTCTTGCAGAGTCTAGAATTTTTGGAGATTTGGATCAAGGAAGAAAAGGAAGATAAGGAAAGCACAAGAGGACATTGGGATCATCATCTACAATAGGTTTTGAGTGCAAGTACCAAGTTGCATGTATGTTTTCCTCACTAGTTTTGGCATGCATGGTGTATGAATTTGGATTTTTGTAGCCTTCAAATTTCCTGGATAACCATGGTGTTTTCTGTTTATTTCAAATGGTTGATTTCTTTTTGGTTCTCATGATTCCTTTAGTTGTGGGTTGAGTTATTAGTTTCTGAAAGACTTGGCTGAAAAAATGTTATGGAAGCCTGATGAACAAGAGTTGGTTGAGTTACTATTCCTAGGAGCATTGGTTGGAAAAGCACTCTTGAGGCCCTAGGTGGGTTGAGTTACTAGTCCTGTAAGCCCTGGTTGGACAAATTCTCTTGAAGCTCTATAACAGTAGGGGTCAAGTTAGTAGTCCTGGAAGCCCTGGTTGGAAAAAACACTTTGGAGCCTTGGAAAAACTTGTGTAGAGATCAATCTGTGATGGTTAGTTATGTTTGCTCGTGAGGTGGAATCACTTGTTTGGGGTTGAGATGGATTGGTCTCAGGAGCCCTGGTTTGGTGTTGATTTATTTGTTTGATAAAATCCCATATTCATTCTTGGAATATGGCATAGGGGTGATTGGTTGAATTAATATTTGGCTCAACCAATCTATTATCAGGTGAAACGTGGAAGCCCCATCTCCGGTTGGTTTTTTCATTCAGTCAGGAATGTCTCATTCCTATGGTTTTTGGTATGAAAATGTACTAGTTTATGTATGGATTTTATTTTTGTTGTATCCATTGTGTTGTTATTTTTATTATGTTGGTTATAAGCATGTATTTTATCAAAGATTATGTATGGCTCTATCTATGTTTTTATATATAAATAAATGCACAATGTATCTATGGTTGAACAGATTTTATTGCAGCATATGATGTAAGGAATAAATTCTTCTTAGTGATTATTAGATAAGTAGGTTTCATATACCTCATTCCTTTAACTTATTTGGTGTTGAACGTTCTGCATGTCATGAAGATTCAGGGCACAATCTGAGTATGTGTTGATTATCAGGATGTAAATTGTTCTTGTCCAAAGGACAATTACCCCACCCCTTTTATTTACCATATTGTTGATGATTGTGCTAGCTACGGGATTTATTCATTCATTGATGGATTCTTGGGTTATAATCAAATAAAAATTCTCTCAACAAACCAACCTAATACTGCATTTATTTTCCTTGGGGTATTTTTTCCTATCGAAATATCCCATTCGATTTAAAGAATGTTGGGGCCATGTTTCATGTAACAACCCTGGAACAAATCCATGTAAAAAATATATATAATACCATGGTTGATAAGACACATATTCCAAGTTAGTGTTGGGAAAAAAAATCCTAGTCGGTGTTCATTTCGGTTATTATGGTTAAATTAAATTGGAAAATGCAATGGAAAAGGCTTTGGAAAGGAATGAGGCATTAATTGTCATTTTCTTTATGATAATAATGGAAAATAGGAGAAAATTAAGGTGAAGGTCATAGGTTACATGTGAGGAGGAAAATGAAAAAAAATGGTGGGAAATGAAGAAATTAGAGGCCTCATTGATAAAAATGCTACTGAGGATCAATTGGCAAGCACATGACTACACTTTGGCTATCATTATATTGTCTCTCTCTCTCATACTCTTGGAGAGTGTGGAATTTTTGGAGATTTGGATCAGTGAAGATAAAGAAAGCATAAGAGGACATTGGTATCATCATTTAAAATAGGTTTTGAGTACATATACTGAGTTGCATGTAATTTTTCCTCACTAGTTTTGGCATGCATGGTGTGTGCATGTGGATTTTCCTAGCCTTGCAATTTCCTGGATAGCCATGGTGTTGTCACTTTATTTCCAATGGCTTTTTTCTGGTTGGTTCTCATGATTCCTTTAGTTGTGGGTTGAGTTATTAGTTTCTGCAAGCCTTGGTTGAACAAACACTCTCCAAGCCCTATGAATAAGAGTTGGTTGAGTTACTATTCCTGGAAGCATTTGTTGGACAAACACTCTTGAGGCCCTAGGTGGGTTGAGTTACTAATCCTGCAAGCCCTCGTTGGCCAAATGATATAGAAGCAGAGCAACAGTTGGGGTTGAGTTACTAGTCCTGGAAGCCCTGGTTGGAACAAACACTTTGGATCCTTGGAAAAAATTGGGTAGAGATCAATCCATGATGGTTATTTATGTTTGGTCGTGCGGTGGAATCACTTGTTTGGGGTTGAGATGGTTTGGTCTCTAGAACCCTAGTTTGGTGTTGATTGATTTGTTTGATAAAGGGTGACTAGTTGAAGTAATATTTGGCTTAAACCATCTATGGTCGGGCGGAACGTGGAAGCCCCATCTCTGGTTGGTTTTTATATTCAGTTAGTAATATCTCATTTCTATGGTATTTGGTATGCAAATGTACTAGTTTATGTATGGATTTTATTTTTTTTAATCCATTTTATTGTTGTTGTTATTATATTGGTTATAAGAATGTATTTTATCAATGATGATGTATGGCTCTATCTATGTTTTTTCATGTAAAATAATGCACAATGTATCTATGGTTGAATATATTTTATTGCAACATATGATGTAAGGAAGAAATTATTCTTAGGGATTCTCAGATAAGTATTAGACCGCCATGTTTAATTCTATTATTTACACCTATAGATGCAATGTTTGTCACATGTTAACAAAATGTTTTTCACTGATCCATGAGGAAATATGATTTCATGATGATGTTATTTCTTTCATGTTTTTTTTTAATGTTATTTATCTTCTCTCGAAGTTACAATAATTTCCAGGTAGTGACCTAGGCGCAAGGGCTGAAAATATGGAACAAATCTTGGAGCTACAGGCACATAATTGACTATTTGGGGCCCTGGTCACTACCTTCCCAATGATAGCCCATGTATAAGGGTATATAGCTGCACCCTTTCCTTTATATGCCAATAGTTGAGGCTCAAGATGGTAAAAATCCAGCCCCCCTTCAAGTTTCAGGGGCCTGGGAGGATGGTTTACCTCCTGGAGGTGTTGCTGATGTTGTGTAAGGTGTATTTGTCATGTTTCCATCTGTTCCATTTTCTTAAGGTCATATAGGAGGTTGAATCTCATATTAGTAGCCTCTAATCACATATTTACCCAGGTTGGTCAGTTAATTGGGTACATGTGGGAAGAGGGTGCTACAGAGTGGTATTAGAACATGGTTCAACTCTGAGAGTGGATGGGTGGTTCATTCATCATGCATTGATGTTGGTTGCATGCATGTGTAGTATTCTTGTGGTATATATGTTCTTGTTGCATCCGTGTTGTGTTGGCCATGGTGGTGTCTCCATGGGAGTGTTTATGGTGTTGTTTTCAACATGTTTTCATGAGTGTATGACTCATTATTTGTTTCTAATGCTTCTGTATTATTCATGCACACTTAGTTACATATTGCTATATATTATGCATGCATTTATTTCTTATTCTAGGGTTACATATTAGTAATTATTGTGTGTTGTCCATGTATGTTTTTTCTTGTTTATGATTGGTTATATATGTCAAGTGGGTGCATATGTTCAAGTTTAATTGGTGTTATTGAGGTTTCTATGCATAAGGTCATTGTATGCAATTAGGTCATCATGATGATATTAGTATGTTATTATGCTAATGTGTTGGCCAAGATAGAGTAGGAGATGCAGATCATTAAAGTGAAGTTGTGAAATTGGACATCGAGGTAAGAGCATATCATCATACAAGTTGGAATTATTGGTGTGCAATTATGTGATTCATGGTTGTTGCACATTATGGTTACTTATATGTTTGTCATTCTATTTTTATTATAGTTACATGTGTGATAAATTCTAGGTGATTAGTGTAGTCATATGCACATGTGTCAGATAGTGATGAATGATACTAACATGTGGTTGTATGCATTGTTGTTGTTGTGTTATGTTAGTTAACTGGATCATTATGTTATATGATTAACTTGTTTATGTTTTCTGTTAATTAACTTGATGACTATGCTATATGTTGTTGATGATTATGGTACATGATTAACTCGTTGTTGTATGTTAGTTAGCTTGATGATTAGGGTTATTGCCTTAAGATATTGATACTATATGTATCATGTTAATTTCGATTGTCCTATGAAAATGTTAGGGTTATGACATTCTGATATGATTTAATATGTTGTGATATTATGTCATACTCATCTAGGTTGGTTGTGCAATAGTGGTTATTATGAATCAATGACAAATGTTTATGAGTTTATGATGTGAGCATGTTAGTTAGATATTGTTATGGATATAATGACCTTATTTATGATTGGTTGATATGTTATGAAGCTATATCGTGCTAATATAGGTTAAGTGCGCAGACAAGAAAGCCTTCCCTAAAATACATTAAGGTATGGGCTTGCTTATGCCCTTTACATTGTACTTGAATATTTGATTATGTTGTCTATTTGGTGTTTGAGTGTTGGTGTCTATTGTGTCATCTATTTTTTAATGTTTGATTAATCACATGATATGAGTATATGTGTCTATAAGATTGCATAAAGGAATTATCTTGATTTAATATTGTTGTGCTAACACATATGTGCTGAGGTATTCGGTACATACTTGAGTGTAAGTAGGTGATTGTTGTAGCATTACGTATCATGAACGATGAATGGGATTTTATTGTTGAATATGATGTGGATGTTATAATTGGTAAAAGTTGATTTCAAATTGATAGATATGTGTTCTTGATCTTTGGTAAATACGGTTGGCATGCGAGCGTGCTTGGCACAACGAGGGAAGATAACTGGTATATTGTCATATGTATTTCTGTGTTTACACTTATGTGGTTACGATAGTATGATGCAGGGAATTACATGGCAAGAGACTACCATGAAATGTTGAAGAAGGCTTAGGTTGAGCTTTCCCTCGGAAGCATTGGGAACCCATGGGGGTTGAGTCATGGTGTTTGTTTCTAGTCTTGTCCTTTCGTTCGTTTATGATTTGTTGCACTTGATTTGCAGTTTTTTTATGTCTAGTGCAAGGCCTTTCCACTTTAATTGTAGTGTCGTATTGCTTTTGGGTTTCATGGTTTTCTTCTAGTTGTTTCTTGTTCTTTCCTGTTATGTTTTGAGAGTCTTGGGAGTTGGTTGGGAAGGAGGAAAGTTAATGGAACTCATCTCATGAGTAAGCAAAGTAAAAGGTAAGAATATGGTAGTCGATTAGACTGGTTGGGTCCATTGTGGTAAATGGGCTGTGGCAGTACAAACATGAGAAAGGTAACCAGGAAGGTAAAGTAAATGGATTTTGTGCATCATATGCCTTGGCTATGTTGGGAAATTTTGTTCTCAACACTGTCCATATCATATCTAGTGATTGAATTGTGATCATGATTATGTTGAGGTTTATATATGTCTACATGTATGCATGTATGTATGTCATGTCTAAGAGGTTCGTCATGGATCATGATTATTTAATTATAATGTTTATATGTATATATATGTGTATGTATATTTTTTTCTAACAGGATGATGGTTGTTTTATGTTAATGATTATATATGTATTTATCTCTATATCTATGTCACTATATGACATGGTTATCAAGGAACATTCTCATTGAGGAAATGTTTTATCATGCAAGTGAATGGCCTGAAGAGGTTCTTGGACTTATGAGGAATGAAGTGGGAGGAGTAACTCTGATCAATCTATGAGGTTAGTGTCATTTAGGCATGAATTGATATTGTATGAT
This sequence comes from Pinus albicaulis, assembly GCA_034641835.2. Taxonomy (NCBI): domain Eukaryota; kingdom Viridiplantae; phylum Streptophyta; class Pinopsida; order Pinales; family Pinaceae; genus Pinus; species Pinus albicaulis. The sequence goes on from CM076570.1 coordinate 1,423,329,735, forward strand.
TGTGTTATTCCTTTTTTTTATGTTATGGATAGGTACTTCTTAGGGGTATATTAGTGAAGTAAAGTTAATGTGATCTGTGGCATGCTAGGATAATCATGGATCGTGGAAAGACACTAGAAGAAAGGTTGCATGCAGGTTCAGTGATTCGTCTATTGATATACAATGTTATTGTTGTGTATATTTTTTGCATGTTGTATATTCAGTGATTGTGCCTATGGTGATGTGTAAATTCACATATGTAGTATTGTGTACATATGATGTTGTATTCCTGTTGTATATATGGTGTTGTTTGTATCTTGTATATGCACTTCTAGGTATATATGGTGCTATGTACATGTTGGATATGTGGTTTTATGTACATATCATACTATGTGCATGTTGGATATGCAGTGTTATGTGCACATGGTGTTGTTTGCATGTTGGATATGCGGTGTTATGTACGTATATTTCTATGCAAGTGTTGTATATGTAGTGCTATGTGCATATGGTGTTGTGTGTGTGTCGTACATATGGTGCTATGTGAATATGGTGTTGATTGCATGATTTTAAATGTGGTGATGTGTGTATGTGGTGTTTTGTACATGTTGTACATGTGGTGTTGTGTGTAGGTCGTGTCGTGTAGATATTTTTCACATGGTGTTGTGTACATGTGGTGTCGTGTACATATCGTGCATGTGGTGCTATGTGAATTTCGTATTGTGTATAGATTGTATAGTTGTTGCAATGTACATTTGGCATTGTGTACATGTTGTGCAAGTGGTTCCATGTACATGGGATGTTGTGCACATGTTGTGCAGGTAGTGTTGTGTATAGATAGTACTGTGTAGAAGTTGTGAAAATGGTACTGGTATACATGTGGTATTATGTGCATGTCGTGCAACCTTTGTTGCAGGCATATGGTACTATGTATGTGCATGGTGTAGCCATGGTATCGTGACACGTGTATTCATTTTGTTTTACTTTTTGTATGTATATCTATATGTATATGTATTGTGTTGTATTATACACTAGGTGTAGGTCCATGTGTTGTGTTTCATTGTACACTAGGTGTAGGAGTATTTGTTGTATGCCAGTGTAGGTATATGAATTTTTTTGTATCATACATTGCGAGTAGGCATATATGTTGTATGTCAGTCTAGGAATATGCATTGTGTTGTATCATACATTGGGTGTAGATCTAGATGTGTCGTATGCTAGCGTAGTTGTGTGTATTGTATGGCGTTGTATGTCATATGTCAGTGTACGTGTTGTGATGTACACTATGTGTATGTGTATATCATTGAAGAGAAGAAGAGGTATTGGGTGCTTTCCTGGTGTGGAAACTAATCAGGTGTGTGTACAGAAATAATAAAGGCAGAAGTAAGGATTGATGAAGGATAAGTATTAACATTTTATGCCAGTTCTATTATGCATGTGATCTATGATTCTAACTTGTGATGGTTACATGCGATTTATTATTATGGTTTATGGTGATTTCATGAAATTCATGATTTTGGTTTATGATGGTTATATCTTGAGAAAACCATATGTGATATGTTTATACATGATGATTTGATCAAACATCCATTTTGACTTGTTGTGACAGGAACTAAACATGATTGCAAGTGCACCTTATTTACGAGCTACCAATGAGGTATGATTTGAAGTTATTTAAATTTATTTTGAATATAATGGAAAGTATGTGTTTGGTACAGGAAAGCATGTAATGCTCGATTTTGGATGGTTGAAATTGACTGCAAGAATTAGCATAAAAAACAAATGGAATTGAAATAGGCAACAATATGTTGGTAAAGCACTTCAAAAGTAGGGCCATTATGTGATATTGGTACCCAATATAGTCTATTGATTGCGATTATCATGCTATGATTGGTATGATGGCTTTGAAGTAGGGATATGCCTTGGTTTCTGTACCTTCCGATGCGAGGAATCCTTTCCATGGGATGGACTGCCTAGGATGGGAGTGCTAGTGGAAGTTAGAAGGTGAGTGACTGGATTTCTTGAGGGACTGTGTAACAGAGAAGGAAAGGCTAGGGATGGATTTTTTATTGTCAATAGCATTACTAGATGGAATCATATGCACATTGGGAGCATTCCCTGGAACAATGAGCCGGTAACTGTTCACTGAGAGGACAAGTGGCACAATATTGTAGCGTTGGACATTGGATGCAACTTTGACTTTAATAGTGGATTCTAAACTTCCTCGGAAGGAGATGAATCCAGGCTTATGCTTTGAGGATGGGGTGCAAGCCTCTAGATTCCCTTTTTGATTGATACATGCATAATATCATTTTATTTGTTGGTTGAGTAAATGTGTAAATGTGTATATGTGTATATAGTATCGTAACTACTATATCAAGCTAGTTTATAAAGCTCCAAAGATGGTATGGTTATTTTCTGGTTGAAACAAATGTGCATGAGCATATGGAGTTGTTGTTTTTAATAATATAGAAAGTTATGTTATAAAGCTTCACTAAACGGTATGTTTGTCATGTTTCAACAATGGTCATTGTAAATATTGAAAAGAGTTGTGTTATAAAACCCCATATACAATATGTTTTATTTTTAGTGTTTTTTGGTTTTTAGGTTGCAACGAAGATCGAGGATGGTGTCCCTACAAGGGGGAGGGTTCTTTAACAGCCCTGGTAAAAATCCATGTAAAAAGTATATATAATACCATGGTTGATGAGACATGTATTCCAAGCTAAATGTTTATAAAAGAATCCTAGAGGGTGTTGATTTTGGTTATTATTGCTAAAGGAAATTGGCAAAGGAAATGGAAAATTCTTCGGAAAGGCATGAGGCATTAATTGGAAATTTATTTATGAAAATAATGGAGAAGAGGAGAAAAGGAAGGTGAAATATCATAGGTTGCATGTGAGGAGGAAAATGAAGGAAAATAATGGAAAATGAAGAAATTATAGGCACCATTGATAAAAAGGCTTCTCAATATCAGTTGACAATATCTTGGTCACTGTAATATCCCTTTTCAGGAATATGAATAATGTACTCAATAAAAATGTTGTATAACAAAAATTGTGCAACATAAATGTAGATCAAGGCTTGTTTCCTCTTATTTATGCTGTATGGGACTTATATATGGAATTCCATCTAAAAAAAATTAGTTTAGATACATTAAATAGATCTCCCAAAAACTAGACTAGCTAAAAAGCACCCAAAGAGGAAGGTTGCAGCCAAATGCAAACCCTGCCTTAGGAATTGCACAATTTTATCATATGTTCAGTGGATATTATCAAGGAATTTTATATTTCATTAATACAATAGAAAATCAGCATCATGATGGAACTCTTTCACTATAGAGTAGAATGTATGAGGCAATACAACAAGAAATCTCAGGAAAAGAGAGCTAGAACACATGTATAATTGCAGAATTGGCTCAACAACGTTATTTTTAAGGAGCTTCAGTAGTTTAAAGTTACAATGCAAATCTAGGGCAGATCTATGGAAAAAAAATCAGATCTACTTCATATCTGGAAACTATATAGTTTCCTCTTCAAGATCCCCTTGGAGTTTTGACAAAAGCATGCATAAATAAGAGTAGATCTGAGAAACAAGTTGCAGAGCTGTAAAATGCTGCAGTAAATTTCTAAACATAGCATTTCATTACATTGGATCAGATCTAAATAGAACATGGATCAGCAAGCTCATCCATGTATCACCAAGTGGAAGGAAAATCCCAACACTAGAGATCTCTGATCTAAACTATAAGAAAAACACCATGAAGAACCTCATACAAAAATAACTCAGTCTACTCATAGAAACAATGGTGTAGCTCAAATGTCATAGATAACCACTATAAAATTTCAGATCTAAAGTACAAAGAGAAGAGACGCTCTTCTAGGATGTTAAAGAACACACTCCATGAGAAGAGGCTCCCAAAAATACACTAGATCTCTGCAGATCTAGACTCCCACTTGTTGCAGCTTGCAGAAGCATCAAAACCCCCAATGGATCAGTGTTGTTAATGAAAGTAGAGCTTGGCCTGAAGCCTGATAGTGATTCAATTCAGCAAACACTCCTCCAAGAATCCTCAAAGGAAGAGATGAAATCCCTTCATAGGAATTCCAAATATAATTCTCCACTAAACAACAGAGAGCGGTATTTGTCTAAGCAGACAAATACTTAGAAATATGATCAATCAAAAACCTTTTCTTGGTGCCCTCCTTTTCCTTTTATAATATCAGAAAGCTTTTTCATACCCTAAACCACCTTGATGATTTAGCCCTTTTCACATGAGAGGCTTCCTTCTAGAACTACGTTGTCCTTTTTCGAGATGCAATGAACCTAGATAGCGCTATTGATTTGGTCAAGGTTGACCCAGTCTTTAGCTCAAACCTCTTTCAAACCTACAAGTGATTATTTACATGGCCCTGATTTGTCTTTTTTCACATGGGCATTTATTTATTCAAACTTTTTAGGAGTTTTACTTGTCCTCCTTTATTCATTTATTCATGCAACAGAAATTAAAACAAAATTGAATGTTCCTCTTAGCTAAGGCTAAGTAGGAACATTACAGTCCTCCCCTCCAAAATGTTGCTTGTCCTCAAGCAACTGATAGGGTAAGAGTTGCAGTTCTTCTCCTTATCCATTGATGGCACCATCAAGGATCAAGTTCTCATCATGGGCCAAGTGCTCATTAAGTTAATACATCAGAAATTTCTCCTCCAATGCTAACATAATAGGGGCATAGTCCATCCCTTTAGGAGTGTAAAACTCAACAGAAATAAACATGGGTGAAGGGATGTCACATCTAAAAAATTTATCATGAAGTACAAGTTGAAGTTCCATCCCATGTGGTACATAGACACTGCCCACCCTTTGTCCATACAAACCCATAAACAATACCAATATATCATCTATGTATGGAAGAACAATCACATATATGCAAACTGAAATTTTCACTTGAGGAGGTCGGTCAAAATCCCACATAAGATGCTAGCGTAATGCACTCCTTGTCTTTGGCAGACCTGAGTGTGGTAAGTGGTACTCCCACCATACCTTTGCTGCATGAGTCACTTTGATATGGCTTAAAGTGATACATAAGTTAGGTGCCTTTGGGAAGCACCCATCATGAAAAAGAATCTCCCTTTGCACCTCAAGGGAGTGACCACATTTAGAATTTTTATTGGCCTTACCAATGCCATGAGATCTACATGTAATATCACTCCTTGTAGGAGCCATGACCTGCATAGATATGGTAAGAGAATATGTCAAATCAGAAAAATAAACATGCTCCATAAGATCAAATTCTTTACCATACAAGTCTCCCCCATATGTGGATTTGGGCATGGATATCTCTCCTCTTTCAAGAGGAGGCTGAAATGACTCCTGCATAGAGTCCTTTGGCTGTCCCCACTTCTCATAACTATTTCACTCTTGAAAGTGCTCATGTAGTTCCTCCTAATTATAGTGCTAATGTAGTTCCTTCTTCATACCCTCCCAATCAAAACTCCTCATCATTAGGGTGTACGTCTTTGTTGACTGCATATAGCTAGAAAGGAACTCTTTATATGCCCTTTGTAGCATCTCTTGCTTAATCTTGGAGGCTTTAGACAATAATACTCTACCAAGATGATAGATGACCCCTTCATGGACCAAATAACCTCCTTCTTTCTTCATTCCATCTAGTATCATCCTGGTGTGTAGATATTTGGAGTACTCCACAAGGAGTTGAGATCTCCAATATGGATTCACACATCTCAACAATGACAGTGCTACTGATACATCTATGTGGGTGCTTGCCTTGTTGCTGATTTCTTCTTTGACATTACACATGCCAAAATTATTTGTTGGGAGGTTGATCCTCCCCTTTCCTTCCTCCCACAGTGTTGTAGCCTGCTCTCCAATCCTTATGGGATCTACATTTGGAGCAACACTTTTTGAGGCGTTCCCCACAAGATCAGAATCTAATGACATTCCAAGTGGCTTGTCATGAGGTAAGAATGTCCCTTGCAGCATTCTCATAAACATGAGTGAAGGAACTATGAGATCCTTGCTTGCACTGCGCAGATCCATCTTTGTTGTTTGTGTGGAAACATTAGGTGAAGGATAAATGTGCATGCCTTGAATCATTCATGGTTTCCCACTCTTCAAGTCCACCCACTCCATCTGCAAGGCTTTCTAATCAGTGGTAACCTTCCCCAAGGTAATCAACCACTAGACACCCAAGATGATATTGGTGTCTGGTAGGTCAACTACAAAGAAGTGATCAACCAAAGTGTACGATCCCATAGTGACAGAAAGTGATGGAACATATTGCATGCATTGCATGGTTCTATCTCCTGGGACCAAAACAAAAAACCCATCAAAAGTATCAGTGGGGATCCCTCTCCTTTTCACAAGGTAAGCATCAATAAAGTTGTGGGTTGCCCCACTATCAATCAGAATAGATACTCTCTGGTTCATGACTAAACCTTGTACTCTAAGGTTCAAGTACTTGGGCACTCCTCTCAAAGAGGAAAGAGTCCCACTTATCGAAGCAAAGGCTCCCTCTTCACCTCTGGATGGTGTTTGATCTTCCTCCTCATCATCACCAGCACTGTGACCCCTCCTAGGTTCATCATTCCCATCTTCCTCCTCAAGATCTAAGAATACTTCTATATAGTGTGCCCTCCCTACAACACATCTATGTCCCGGTACCCATGGCTCTTGACAAGTTTAACACAATATATTTTTCCTCAACTCCCTCTAGATATCAATGTCAAGAGGTTTCTTCAGTGAGCTCTGCTTCGAAGGAGTAGCTTTCCCTTCTTTCCCCTTATAAGGGTGGGGGAATTTGCTTTGGAAGGTTTCCTTTGCTTTTGGCAAAGCATCTTGGAGATCTCTAGCTCTATCAATGGCATCATGCAAAGTGATGGACTTGGTAGATTTAAACAACCCATGTAAAGGCTCCTCTAGGCCATCAATGAACATGTAGGCTCTCCTTGCTACAGATAGATCAGGAACCATGACTGATAATCTCAAAAACTCAAAGATATAAGCCTCTGCATCTCCTGCCTGCTTCAGATTTGCAAGGCTTATGAAGGGTGCTTCGGGATCCTTCCTTTCAAACCTCTCCACCAGTCTTCGAGTGAACTCAGCATAGGTAGTCACATTCCTATGTCCCAATGTAGACAACCCATGGAACCACCAATTATGTGCTTCACCCTCAAAGTGCAACGCTGCAATCTTGATGGCTTCAACTTCAGGGACTTTGTTCAACTAGAAATAGATATCTAGCTTTTCCACCCGTGATTTGGCATAACAAGAGGATGATCCATAAAAATTGGGAAAAATGAATTTGCCATAGTTTGGTGTTTTCCATGAAAGAAACCACCATCTCTATACTGCTGCCATGGTCTTCTCCAGTCCTTGAGATGGCGAAAGTCTTGGAAACTCAAGTTATCCTTGAATCTCTCACTCTGAGAGTCATACTCCACAAAGTGACCTTCAAGGTAGGTTTTTTCTTGTGGTCCTTCATTCTCCACAGCCAAGAACGTAGGCATAGTAGAGTGTTGTGAGGCTTTTGGAGCTTGTGGCAGGCTCAGAGGTTGACCAGTCCCATAATGAGACATCTCAGAACTTTCTCCTTGATCAAATTTCCCAAGAGATTCCCTCATTTTGTCCATCCTCATCTCCTTTATCTCCTTGAAAAGATCTTGCATGGTCTCCAAAAGAGTTTTTGCAAAATCCTCTTCTTCCTTATCATTCAAAGTTTCATTGGCTTTCCCCTTATCTTGACCCCTGTCAGGGTCATCAGTAGTATAGTCATACTTTTTATGACTTCTATTATGGTACCTCATCTCCCTCTCAGTAAGAGGATAATATTCTTCGGAATTCAGCATGACTGGTGCTCCAAGGCAAGCACAGGATGTGCCAAGAAAGGAGCTCTGATACCACTGTAATATCCCTTTTCAGGAATATCAACAATGTGCTCAAGAAAAATGTTGTATAAGAAAAAATGTACAATAGAAACGTAGATAAACGCTTTTTTCCTCTTATTTATGTTGTATGGGACTTATATATGGAGTTTAATCTTAAAAAAAATAGTTTAGATACATTAAACAGATCTCCCAAAAACTAGACTAGCTGAAAAGCACCCAAAGAGGAAGGCTGCAGCCAAATGCAAACACTGCTTCAGGAATTGTGCAGTTTTATCAGATGTTCAGTGGAGATCAGCAAGGAAGTTTATATTTCAGTAATACAACAACAAATTAGCATCATGATGGAACTCTTTCACTATACAGTAGAATGTATGAGGCAATACAACAAGAAATCTCCAGAAAAGAGAGCTAGAACACATGTATACTTGCAGAATTGGCTCAACAAAATTATTTTTAAGGAGCTTCAATAGATGGAAGTTAAAACTCATATCTATTTCAGATCTAGAAACTATATAGTTTCCTCTTCAAGATCCCCTTGGAGTTTTGACAAAAGAATGCATAAATAAGGGTAGATCTGAGAAACAAGTTGCAGAGATGTAAAATGCTGCAGTAAATTTCTAAACATAACATTTCACTACAATGGATCAGATCTAAACATAACATGGATCAGCAAGCTAATCCATGGATCACCAAGTGTAAGGCAAAGCCCAACACTAGAGATCTCTGATCTAAACTATAAGAAAAACACCATGAAGAACTTCATACAAAAATAATGCAGTCTACTCATAAAAACAGAGTTGTAGCTCAAATTTCATAGATAACCACTATAAAATTGCAAATCTGAAGTACAAAGAGAAGAGACGCTCTTTGAGGAGGTTAAACAACACACTCCATGAGAAGAGGCTCCCATAAATACACTAGATCTCTGCATATCTAGACTCCCACTTACTGCAGCTTGTAGAAGCAGCAAAACCCTCAATGAATTAGTGCTTCTAATGAAGGTAGAGCTTGGCCTCAAGCCTAATAGTGGTTCAATTCAGCAAACACTCCTCCAAGAATCCTCAAAGGAAGAGATGAAATCCCTGCATAGGAATTCCAAATACAATCCTCCACTAAACAACAAAGAATGGTATTTGTCTAAGCAAAAAAATGCTCAGAAATATGATCAATCAACAACCTTTTCTTGCTACCCTCATTTTCCTTTTATAAGATGAGAAAGCTTTTGCAAACCCTAAACCACCTTGATGAGTTAGCCCTTTTCACATGAGAGGCTTCCTTCTAGAACTGCGTTGTCTCTTTTGGAGATGCAATGAACCTAGACAACGTTGTTGATTTGGTCAAGGTTGACCCAACCTTTAGCTCAAACCTCTTTCACACCTACAAGTGATTATTTACATGGCCCTGATTTGTCTTTATTTACATGGGCATTGATTTATTCAGAATTTTTAGGAGTTTTACATGTCCTCCTTTATTCATTTGTTCATGCAACAAAAATTAAAACAAATTTAAATGTTCCTCTTAGCTAAGGCTAAGTCGGAAAATTACAGTCACATTAATGTATCTCATTCTATTATCTCTCTCTCTCATGCTCTTGTACACTTACAGTATTATTGGATCACTCTTGGAGAGTGTGGCATTTTTGGATATTTGGATAAAGGAAGCAAAGGAAGAGAAGTAAATCACAAGATAGAATTGAGATCAGTATCTACATTAATTTCTTAGTGTAGGTGCCAAATTTCATTTATGTTTTCCTCACTAGTTTTGGCATGCATGGTGTATGCATGTGGATTTTCGTAGCCTTTCCATTTCTTGGATAGCCATGGTATTGTGGGTTGATTTCCATTGGTTTTTTTATGGTTGGTTCTCATGATCCGTTTAGTTGTGGGTTGAGTTATTAATTCCTAGGAGCCTTCATTGGATAAACACTCTCAAATCCAAATGGAAAATTGTGGGTTGAGTTACTATTATTGGAAGCATTGGTCAGAAAATCACTTTGAAAACCCTAAGTGGTTTAATTTACTAGTCCTAAAAGCCCTGGTTGGACAAACGAACTGGGAGCCCTATATTAGTTGGGTTTGAGTTACTAGTCTCGAAAGCCCTAGTTGGAACAAACACTCTAGAGCCCTGGAACAACTTGGGTAGAGATAAATCCATGATGGTTAGTGATGCCCAACTGCGAGGTGGAATCACTAGTTTAGGGTTGACATGGTTTTGTTTATGGAGCCCTGGCTGGGCATTGATTGATTTATTTCATAAATTCCCACATTCGTGCTTGGAATATGGCACGGGGGTGATTGGATGAAGTAAGATTTGGCTAAGAAAATATATGGTCAAGTGGAACTTGGAAGTCCCATCCCTAGTTGTTTTTCACATTCAGTAAGGAAGAGCTCATTCATTTGGTATTTGGTATGAAAATTTACTAGTTTATGTATGGATTTTATCATTGTTGTATCCATTATATTTATGGTGTTATTATGCTTGTTATAAATATGTATTTGATTAGTGATGATATATGCCTCTATCTATGCCTTAAACTGTAAATGATTTCACAATGTATCTATGTTAAAATTATTTTATTTCAACTTATGATGTAAAGGAGAAATTCTTCCTAGCAATTCTTAGATAATTATTAAACCCCAATGTTTAATAATGATTTTTACACCTATAGATGAAATTTTTGCGACATGTTTAACGAAATACCTGTCATGGTTGGGTCGGGTCAAATGAGTTCTTGATCATTTTATTTCTTCTATGATTTTGTTTTAATGTTATTTATCGACTCCAAAATTTACAGGAAGTTCTAGGCAGTGACCTAGTCTCAAGCGCTGAAAATGTGGCACAAATCTCAAAGCTACAAGCACATAATTGATTGTATGGGACCCTATCCACCACCTTTCTAAGGCTATCCTATGGATAAGCATATATATCAACTCCCTTTCCCTTATATGTCTATGTATAGGGTTCTATATCCACTCCCTTTCCCTTATATGCCTATAGCTATGACTCAAAAGTGTCAAAATCCAACCCCCCTTCAAGTTTTGGGGGTTTGGGAAGGTGGTTTACCTCCTGGAGGTGTTGTTGATGTTGTGGAAGGTATTTTTGTCATGATTCCATTGCTTCCACTTAATTAAGGTCATATATGAGGTTTAATATCACATTATTAGCCTCTCATCACATGTTTACCCTAGTTGACAAGTTGCTTGGGTAGATGTGGGAAGATCGTGTTACATTTCAATGTGTTATGGATTATGCTTCTTATGAAACTAAATACATTGCAAAACCCTATTTGGATGATATCCCTGCTCATTCTAAACATCAAACTGATCACCCGATGCATCTTAGGTTTATTTTTCTCTATTGGAGACACTATAGCATTCAATCTAACCCACACAAATGTGTGTTTTTTGTTGTTTCTGGTCTAAATTTTTTGTTTTTCATTTAAAAAAAAGGAATTTGTATTGATCCTTTGAAATTACAGGTGATCATTGACTTGCGTGCAACTTACTCTCTCATTCAGTTACAAAGACTCAAATGGAAATCTAACTTCCTATGGAGGTTCATCCCTAATTACACAGAGTTGACCAAAGGATTAACTCATATTCTGAAAAAATGGGTCCCATTCCTTTGGGATGAAGTTGCTGAAAAAGTGTTTGATGACCTAAAAGATGTACTATTTCGAATATCTCTTTTATACCCCCCTAATTATCAGCACAACTATTTCTTGTATCTCACTCCTACCATTTCTAATATAACATGGTATTGGTCCAAGCATATGATATAGGGATTGGATATCCCATTTATTATCTGATTCAAAACCTTAACGATATAGAAATCATATTTACTCACATAGAAAACTTAGGTTTGGAGGTCGTTTAATCCATCCAAACGTTTTTCCATTACATTTTGCTTCAGAAAACTATGGCCATTTTAGATTGCAATGTTATGACGTATTTCTTGTCATGTTAATTTCTAGGGGGAAGTAATCTAACTGGATTTTTATTTTGTAAGAGTTCAACCTAGATTTCATCAAGTCCAAGTCGAAGAAATCCCTAGTTTTCTCCAGGCTAATGTGTAACCTTCCTTACCTTGATTCTGAATATGCATCTGAAGATTTTACCCTTGATTCTATCCTTTATGATCTATCTCCAAACCCATACTTTCGCAACCAATAAATCTCGCTCCAAGTAGTGACATATTATATACCAATCCCAAACTTACGTTAGTATTAGTGACACCCTTTACCATAATCGTATTGATATAGTTTTATAGAGGTTCCTCACCCTTGAGGAGGACAAGAAAGTACTTAATTAATACCACTTGGGGGCATGTGGTATACATCTATCTCGCTATGCTACTGCACAGAAGATATTATGTCCTAGTTACTTTTGGCCTATCTATATTTCGCGAACGCATCCTCATCATCCAGAACTATCATGCATCCCATATCTACGATCGTAAGATTCATGCTCTGACTACTCCATTTCATTATGTTATCGCTTATGGCCCCTTTTATAAATATGGTATCTAATTTATTACATGTAACCATCACTTGACCAAGGGGCATAGTTATATCATTTTCATTGTAGACTCCTTTATTAAATGGACCAAGGATATGGATAGATATAACAACAATTATGAAAGAGTTGCATAGTTTTTCTTCAATCATGCTATTTCTAGATTTGGTGTTCCACCTGCGATAGTTATAAATAACAAAAATAATTTATGAAATGATATGATGACTGAACTAACTGATAAGTTGGGAATTTCCCATGAAAATTCCACTCCCTACTATCCTCAGTCTAATGGACAAGTTCAGGTTGTAAAAAACGTTCTTAATAATATGGTTCAATGTATGGTAGGAGTTGACAAATCAAACTAGAAATTTCTTATTTGCGTTGCCTTGTGGGCATACCAAACCTTAGTTAGGACTATGACTAGTTTCACACCCTTTCAGTTGGTCTATCGTATGGAATAAATCCTCCCCATCGATTGTGAAATTTCATCGTTAAAACTAGTGTTGAACTTCTTCTTTCCACTTCGATAGAGGAGGAGCATCTTTTACATCTGACTCATTTGGATGAAACCCAACATGATGTTGATTTAGCAAATTAAGCTCATAATAGACACGTCAAGAAGCAATATGATAAAAATGAAAATCCTTGTGTCTTCTCGGAAGGGGGTCTAGTTCTCTTATATGACATGGAGGATGATACGTTAGGTCCAGGTAAGTTCTAACCCATGTGTTGGTCACCTTAATTGCTTATTAATTTAAACAATCAAGTGCTACATAAATTGTCAACCCAGGGAAGTCTGTTTATTTCAAAGGCAATCACACACTGTATATGCTTAATCTCAAAAGAAATGAAATGTTGTAGTAAAAATTACACTAATCACACCTTGCTTCAACAAACTGAAGTCTACTTGAGTTACAGCAAAGGAAATCTTTCTATTGCAGACAATCACCAAAATAATCTTGGATTACATTAAAAAGACAACAATCTAGGAAAGGAAACCAATCTGCAGAAGGAAAGACCAATTATGCTATAATAGAGAACATGACCCTATTCCCCAAGTAGGAATCTTCATCCCCTGTTTCTGATTACCAAGCTTTCACAAAGTCATTCTGTATGAAAACAATGCAACAAGTAATGCAAACAAAGTTTTAGCAATAGATAACAAAGTTCCAAAACTGCATAAATGATTTTAGCAAATAGAGTTTAACAAGGCATAAATGAAAAGAACAGTTAACAAACTACGGAAATAAATGGGTGAATCTTGTGAAGAAGGTGGGCCCTTTCCTTCTCACAAGATTCCCTAGAAGAAGGAATTAAAATGAAATTCTCAGAACAAGCTCTTATTCATCTGTCGAAAGTAACATATTACAAAGGATTCACGTTCCTTATCTGTAAGGCTGTTCAAAATAATCCTCTCGTAGTCTCTCTTCTAATGTTGATGTCTCCTCTTTTTAAAGAGAAGAAATCTATTACAGAGTTGGTCGCATTGTAGAAATCCTATTTTCAACCCAATCTGATCTTCTATACTGAAATAGGACCTTCTGTTCTTCCATAGAAAAATTTTGTTACAATGGTTACGATGGTACTGACTTTAAGGTGTAGTTGTTATGGCCAGTTTAATAGCTTCCTTACTTATCTTTCATGTTGTTGTCATGCCTGAAATACTGCTTCAAAATCATAAATCACGAGTTGTTTCAGCAACGAGGTTTGCGTACTATCCTAACTGTTTCAGCAATGCGGTCTTCAGACAACTATGATAGATTAACTTTATTTTTCAAACTGTTTCAAAAACGTGGTTCAAATAGTCTTGATGAATTAACTGCAGTCTGTTGGGTATGTGTTATATTCTTTCCACGACTAGCCCCACGTGCTGTACATTGTGCCAGGTGCAACAGGGGGGTCACAAGCGGGGAAGCAGCCCCCACTGTTGGGGTCTGGGGTAGCACCCCGGTGAAAATTGTTTTGGTGTGTGGACCCACTCATAGGCGGACCCACCCATGTTTTGTGCATGATTTTGCACATGGTTTTGGGGTACGATGGTTTTCGGCCCCTGGTATTTTGTAGATCCGGTCAAGGGAACTACGGTTATGTTCTAATCCATGGTTAATGGATTGGGGTTTATGTATGTCTTGGCATGTATATATATGTGTTGTAACACTAAAAGGAATATAACGAAAAATCAAGCTGGTTGTCCCGCTTTGGGATCCAGGGGAAAATCTCTGTGTTTATCTATTTTATGTTTTATGCTCTTGCTATTGTTTATTTTCTGTTATAATATTCGTGTGTAGATAATTTCTGTTCAGGGTTAAAACCTACATTTGGTATCAGATCTATTTCGGCTTCAAGGGGATGCCTTTGTTGTTGAGGTTTTTTTGCTCGGGCATGAGGTAGACCCTCTTCAGTGGGAGATCTGCGGGATCAATTATTGCAGTGAAAGAAGATGGCGAGCGACGGAAAGATAGAGATTGATAAATTTAATGGTCAGAGTTTTGAGTTATGGAAGCTCAAGATGTAGGATCTGTTGGTGGATAAAGATCAATGGATCGCGGTAGATCTGGGTACCAAACCAACGACAATGTTAGATGAATACTGGAAGAAATTGGATCAGAAGGCTAAGAGCACAATACGATTGTGTGTCTCAGATTCAGTATTGTTGAATGTATCTGGGGAAGCTATGGCAAAGAATTTGTGGGAAAAACTTGGGACTTTGTACCAATCTAAGTATTTGGTGAATAAGCTGTTCCTGCGGAAAAAGTTGTATAACCTGAGGCTGAAGGATGGAGACTCGGTGACAGAGCATCTGAACGCCTTCAATACTGTGGTAAGTCAGCTGTCATCTGTTGATATTAAAATCTAATATGAAGATAACTGAATCAGTTTGTTGTGTTCTCTACCAGACTCATGGGATAGTTTGGTTATTGCAATAGGTAGCAATAAAACTACCTTGAATTTTGATGACATTGTCTCACCCTTGTTGTCGGAGGAAATTAGACAGATAAATATGGAGGGCCAAAATGGAGATGCCTTATCTGTACGAGGAAGGTCCCAAAATAGAAAAAAGAATAAGGTTTCGAGTGGGAGATCCAAATCTAGAGGGAGATCTAAATCTCCTGGAAATTTTGTAAAGGTATGCTAGAAATGCGAAAAGGAAGGGCACTACAAAAAGGAGTGCAAATCTAAAGATTATGAGAAAGGAAAGGGATATGAAGATGCTCCTTCTGCAGAGGCAAAAACCACCTCAGATGAAGGTGGGGATGTGTATTTGTCTTCTTCTTCAAATACACATGTAGATCATGATTCATGGTTGATTGACTCAGGTGCATCCTTTCACTTCACTCCCCATAGTGAGTGGTTCTACGAGTATGAGAAATATGATGGTGATGTCTTCCTAGGGGATGATAGGAAGGCCAGAATAGTTAGACGCGGAAAGTTCAAGTTGAAGCTGCAAGGTGGAAAGATTAGAAAACTTCCTGGTGTTTTGCATATTCCTGCATTGGCCAGAAATCTGATTTATGTAAGAAAGATGGATGATGCAGGTGTAAAAACAGTGTTAGAGAAAGATTCTTGCAAGATGGTTTGGGGAGCACTGCTATTAATGCGAGGAGTTTAGACTGGAACTCTATACAAGCTACAAGGTAGCACTATTATTGATGGGTGTAAGATTTCTATGGTTCCTGAAAGTGGAGCGAAAAGCCTAGTTGTCTCTGGAGAAAATACCATGCTATGGCATCAAAGGCTTGGACATATTGGAGAGAAGGGCCTTCGGATACTGCATAGAAATGGTATGGTAGAAGGTATGTGTAATTTCTCTCTGGATTTCAATTTCTTTGAACATTGTGTATATGGGAAGAAGAATTGGGTGAGTTTTCCTTCTGGTGCTAAGAGGGCGAACAAGATATTAGAACTTATGCACAGTGATGTGTTTGGACCTGTGTTAGTTCCATCACTGGGAAAGTCTGTGTACTATGTTTCATTCATAGATGACTTCTCAAGGAATACATGGATATATTTCTTGAGGAATAAATCTAAAGTCTTTGACAGATTTAAAGAATTTAAGGCTCTGGTGGAAAACCAGACAGAGAAGAAGATAAAGGCGCTAAGGATAGATAATGGTGGGGAGTTCTGAAAGAAGGAATTTGAAGAGTTATGTAAGATGTGTGGTATATCACGGCAGAAGAATACTCCATACACACCTCAGAAAAATGGAGTTACAGGAAGAATGAATAGAACACTGATGGAAAAGGCAAGAAGCATGCTCAGTGGTACCATGTTAGGACAAGAATTCTGGGCAGAGGCAGTGGAGACTACATGCTATCTGGTTAAAAAATCACCTTCATCAGCGTTGGAGGATAAGACTCCACATGAGGTATGGAGTTGTAATAAACGCTCTCTTTCACATCAAAGGGTATTTGGATGTGATGCATATGTACATGTTCCAAAGGATAAAAGAACCAAGTTGGATAATAAATCTGAAAGGTGAATCTTTATTGGGTATAAGGATGGTTTAAAGGGTTACAAGCCTTGGAACCCAGAAACCAGGAAGGTTGTGTACAGTCGAGATGTGGTGTTTAGAGAGGTGAAAGATGTTGTTACACATGAAGTCCTACCAAAGGAACCTAAGAAGATATATTTTGAGCTAAAGGAGGATGAATCAGACTCTACAACAGAAGAAGACTCAGAAGAGGAAGAGCCACAAACTCCCGCTGTGAGAACATCAACTTGTGAAAGAAGGCAAGCAAAAAGGTATAGTCCATCTGCTTTTTGTTCAGGTTTTTCCTTAACTATAACTGATGATGATCCCAGAACTGTCAAGGAGGCAGTAGATTCAGAGGATGGAAAACTCTGGAAGGAGGCCATGGTTGATGAAATGGCATCCTTGCACAAAAATGAGGCATGGGATTTGGTGGAGTTGTCAGTTGGAAGGAATCCCATCGGGAGAAAATGGGTCTTTAAAAATAAGATGAATGTAGAAGGAAAGGTGGAGAAATACAAGCTCAGTTGGTAGCAAAAGGTTATTCCCAGGTGCCAGGAAGTTATTTTGGTGATATTTTTTCTCTCGTTGCCAAAGTTACTTCTATTATATTACCTTTATCTGTTTCTGCTACATTTGATTTTGAGATAGAACAGATGGATGTGAAGACAAAATTTCTTCATGGGGATCTAGAAGAGGAGATCTACATGAAGCAACCTGAAGGCTTTATGGTGAAGGGTAAGAAAGAACTGGTGTGCAGGTTGAAGAAGTCTCTGTATGGGTTAAAACAGTCACCAAGGATGTGGTATCAAAAATTTGATACCTGTATATGGGGACTTGGCTTCACCAGAAGAAAGGAGGATCACTGTTTTTATTTTAAATTAATTGGTGACCGTGTTATTTATTTGGTCTTGTATGTGGATGATATGTTGTTGATTGGAAATGAAAAAGAAATTATCCAAGATTTGAAGACCCAGCTATTCTCCAAATTCAACATGAAGGATCTTGGTGCTGCAAACTATATTTTGGGCATGGAAATTAAGAGAGATTAGGCAAATAGGAAGCTCTGGTTAAACCAGAGGAAGTATGTCGAGACTATATTGCAGAGGTTCAATATGTAGGATAGTAAACCGGTGAATGTTCCTATTCCTGTAGGTGTAAAGCTATCTGCTGAACAATGTCCCAAGACACAAGAAGAAGAGGAGGATATGTCCCGTGTTACATATGCAAGTGCAGTGGGTAGCCTGATGTATGCAATGGTATATACTAGTCCAGACATTTCACATGCAGTGGGAGTATTGAGAAGGTTTATGTCAAACCCAGGGAAGGAGCATTGGACAGCATTGAAGCAGGTTTTCAGATATTTACGTGGCACTAGTGATTATGTCTTGTGGTACCAAGGAAGACCAAGATTGGAAAGAATGTTGGACATTCGTGGTTTTGTTGTTGCAGACTGGGTTGGAGATCTGGACCAAATAAGATCTACAAGTGGGTATGTGTTTAGCCTATTTGGAGGCGCAGTCAGTTGGATGAGTAAAAGAGAGTCTGTAGTGGCTCTTTCAAGTACATAGGCAGAATACATAGCAGCCACTCATGCAATCAAGGAAACAGTTTGGTTGCAAATATTATGTTCAATTATGGGGTTGGTACAACAAGCTATAAGGATAGAAGTACTGTGATAGCCAAAGTGCAATTTTCTTGGCTAAGAAACATGCTTACCATTCAAAGACAAACCACATTGATGTTCAATATCACTTTGTAGATATGGTTGAGGCTAAAAGGGTGTTGTTGGTAAAGGTGGACACTTTGAAGAATGTTGCAGATGCATTGACGAAGTCTGTGAGCACTCAGAATTTCTCTTGGTGTAGAGAAACAATGGTTGTTGAAGAATTGTCCCAATGAATAAGCTCTCTTGTGGCCTCCTGTGGAAAGAAAACAACAAGTGAGAGAATTTTGGGTATGTGTTATATTCTTTCCATGAATAGCCTCACGTGTTTTACTTTGCACCGGGCGCAGCAGAGGGGCACAAGGGGGGAGGCAGCCCCCACTGTTGGGGTCCGGGGCAACACCCCGACAAAAATTGTTTTGGTGTGCGGACCCACTCATAGGCAGACCCACCCATGTTTTGTGCATGATTTTGCACATGGTTTTGGGGTACGATGGTTTTTGGCCCCTGGTATTTTGTAGATCTGGTCAAGGGAACTACGATTATGTTCTAATCCAGGGTTAATGGATTGGGGTTTATGTATGACTAGGCATGTATATATATGTGTTGTAACACTAAAAGGAACATAATGAAAAATCAAGCTGGTCGTCCCGATTTGGGATCCAGGGGAAAATATCTATGTTTATCTGTTTTATGTTTTATGCTCTCGCTATTGTTTATTTTCTGTTATAAGATTCATGTGTAGATAATTTCTGTTCAGGGTTAAAACCTACACAGTCTTCAACCTGTTTCAGCAACTATATATTTTCAATTAATGATTAAATATGAAAGTAATGTAAAATTACATGTAAAACAAGTTAAACATATAGTAAAGAGAAGAATATTATATACCTTTGGAACAATGGATTAAAGTGATACTATAGGCTTTAAATATGGACTGGAAAAGAGTGGAATGGTAGCAAAATGTATGGTAAAAAAGGTACATTATATATTCCTAACATCCCCCCCAACTAAAAAGGTTGCATGTCCTCAGGCAACTTTAATTTGAATCAGAGTCCGGATACTGGGTTTTGGCATGCAAGTTACTTAGGCAGTAGCTATGGAAGGTATTTTCTGTTAAGGCTCTGAATCCTTGTAAATTTTGAAATATTTTCCAAGCTGTTGCTTAATCCTTGTTGGCCAACCTATGATGAGCATGATACTCCTCTGCTGGCATCCATAAAATAGTAAAATGAAAGTGGTACCCTATCCACTTTTCATCACATTGCTGAACACATCTGATGTAATTGGGTACTCTAGAGAATGCGGTTTTGAGATTAGTAGGACTGAAAGGATTGTACTCCTGCTTTTCCTTAGAATATTTTTGCCAAAACATATTATTTTCTCTTAAAGAAGCGGTTTCTTTGGCTTGAATAAAATGTTGTCAATCCTGGAGTGCTGAAGCTTGTAATTGCCGTATGTGTTCAGTCATCCTTGGTTTCTTCAAAAATTGATAATATTCTGTCACAAAGATGGCAGGGTTCTTGGGTTCTAGCCTTATCCAGAGAAGACGGTTGTCTTCATTATGCCCGGTTGCAAGAAAAGCAGTCTGCCATGTAATCTGATTAGCAAGGAAAGAGGCGAATTCCCTGATCTGAATTTCGCCAACAAGAGGGTTAAGATTAAACCTTCTGTTTTCAGGGATGGCTTCATTGTGAAGGTACAACTCACATAATAAGTGCTGATCAATGGTGGAGGCTTCTACAAATGTTTTCACAAACTGTTCGAATGTAAGCACCTCATGGGGTCTTCCATCTTTAATTGCTTTCAACTGAAAGTAAAAAAGGCGTTCTATGAGGAATAGAGAGTAGTTCAGAGATGGTTTCATAGTAGCCAATAATTTTTGTACTAGTTCAAGCATTAGAAGCAATTTTCCTTTTAGCTCTTTATTCTCCTTCTTACAAACTCTAGATTGCTAGAATGTTTGTTTCAAGATCTCCCAGCTTGAATATATATGATTTTTCCATGCTAATTTGTGCTGCTGGAAGATTTTATCTTGCGAAATGGCATACTCTTTATTCCATTTATTCATTATTTGCTACTCATTCCATGGTTTATTTTGTGTTTCAGTATTGCAAGTGGTAGGTTGAGGTATAGTCGGAGTAGAAATAACAACAGGAACTTCAGATTTAATAGTTACAGTAGGCTGGGGTATTTGTAAATTAAATTCTTTTTATGAGATTTTGGAAGGCCCTATTGGTTCTTGTGTAACATTAGGGTGCTCCTCTTTGACTGTAGGAGATGTAGATGCTCCCTGCATTGGGACTTGAACTATCTTATATCCTGCTTGCTGATAGATGTTTCCACATTGGCTGCACATATATTCCTTATATGGATCATTTTCTGTGTGTTTGTCTACCATGGATGCTGCATGGGCCAGGGTATACAAATTGAGCTCCTTGTCATAGGCTTCCTTTTCTGTCGCCAATGCTTGCTCATGGGTTTCCAATTCTGATCTTAGAAACTCATTTTCCTGTAGAAGGGAATCCAAAGTGACTAGGCTTTGTGTATCAGTTGCATTCTCAGTAAATGGTTGTTGTGTTTCAACTATAGCTGGTTCTTGTGTGGCAACTAGAGCTGGTTCCTTTGTAAAAACTACTGAATAATTAGCATCCTGGGTGTCTAGTTCTTGTACATTGACAACTAGTTCTTGTGTTTCAGCTACTGACTGAGTAGCTGGTTCTTGTGGGACAACTACTGACTGAGTAGTTGGTTCTTGTGGGAGAGCTATTGTATGAGTAGCTGGTTCTTGTGTAACAACTACTTGTTCTATAGAAAATGATGTCACATTACCCTGGGCATATGGTTCTTGTGTTTCAGTGCCACTAGGTGAGACAGGTAATAATTCTGGGGTTTGGAAGGGTGGCGGTGTATGGATTTTTAACAAAATGGTTGAAGGATCAGGGGTAGTAGGAATTGTTGCTGCTTCAGTAGACTTCCTCATTCGTCTCCTAGGTAAGAAGGTAGAAAAAGTAGTAGTTTGATTTTTCCGTTTATGAGAGGGTTTTTCCCTAGGGGAAGGGCTATCATAGGAGGTAGTTGCTTTAGTTGCAGCCCTTGTTTATCTTTTTGGTAGAGAGGCGATTGTGATTCGCCTTTTCCTTCTACGAATAGAGGAGGATGGTGGTGTATCAGTCTGAGAGTCATCACTAGGAATATGGACAGTAGCATCAGATGATTCTGCTAAGTTGTGGGATAGACTTGAAGAAAGGTTAATTATATTAGTTGGTTCTGTGGATGGAATTGGTGGAGGGTCAGGGATGTTATTTGATTGCTGTTCGTGGGGATTTTCAAGAATTTCTTGAGGATTTTCAGCAACTTCTTGAGAAATCTCAGCAGCTTATTGAGGAATTTCAGTAGCTTACTGAGGGTCTAGGGGTGGATTGTTTAGAGGAGGGTTTTGTTGAGAAAAACCCCTCTGAATCAGTAGCTGAACAAGACAGTGATGGGTGAGGGAAAGGAGTGGGAATTTTAACTTTCTGCAATAATGTAACATATTTGTAATACACCAAAGAAAATAATAAGGAATATTTAGCAGTCGACCATGTTGTAAATGATTCGACAAGACAAAATCATGCTGGTAGACTACCTAGTAGCGACCTTCACAAGTAAGGTAATATTTGACGAATTCAACAACTTTTGGCGAAGGAGGCGGTAATGAGTGAAGTCATACACCCTGGCCTTTTGGCTCGACTTGTTCTCTTGGAAAAGGAAAATCTTGTTGTGCATTCAAAATGATATGCTTTCGACTAAACCATCGAGTGCCAGTGACTGGAAGGCCTGAAACCTGTGCTATGTCACCCTTTGAGAGAGGAATTCGAACTCCCTAGACAGTACAATGATCTTCCTGAAGATTTCATGCAAATTCAAGGACCTGTTGTGGATCAAACTCTTGAAGTCTATGAAAATATCCTACCCAGCCTACCTGCTAAAAAATCTGATACACCTCTGGGTATAATTCAAGCAGAGCTATCAAGCTAAGCTCATGCTGAATAATAGATCCTCCCATAGTTAACCAACTTTGGTAAAATCCACAGTCAAAAGCCAAGTTATCGAACTTCAAACAGAGTAAATTTTGGACATGGAATAATGGTGAAGGAGCGAAGCAATGGGTAAGAAATATGACGGTAATTGGCATGTTGTGAGATGATGGCATATAATTTCGATATTCCCCCCAACTACGGCTAAAATGATCACTTTAAATGTATGGGGATTTGTGAAATCTTCTCATTTAACCATAGTTTAATTGTGCTTACATATAAAATTTACATAACTCATGTTTACCTTTGATTTGTAGTTCGAAAATATTGTGCTTGCTCATAATGGCTCAATAGTCATGGAAAAGCTTTAGAAGCTTTTTGAAACATGAGGGAGATTATATTAGAGGTCTGTTTTATCATAGGAGAAGGTAGTGAAAGGACAGGAGTAGGATAAGAAATAAGATAAGTGGAAATGAACGAACTGAAGAAGATGATTTCATGGCAGAAAATGCTGCATAGTCATGTCTTTGGAGGAAGAAATGGTGTTTCAGCAACGGGAAAAATGGATGAAATGCTGCTGAAAAGTGGTGTTTCAGCAGTGGAAAAATAGGGAAAGTGTTGCTGAGGAGTGATTTTTTAGCAGTGGGAAAATGGGAAAAATGTTTGCTGAGGAATGGTGTTTCAGCAATATGAAAAATGCGGAAGATATTTGCTGAATAATGGTGTTTTAGCAATGGGAAAAATAAGAAAAATGACATGAAAAGGAATGAAGTGAATGAATGATGAAATGTTACTAGGAGATAGGAAAATGAGCTATGAATGGGTTGAAGTGAGGAGAACAATGCTTCTCAAAATAAAGCTTGGATCTCCTTGTGGTGAAATTGTCCTTCCTTGGTAAGCCTTTCCTTAATAAAAAATATGCAAAATAATCATTTGTAACATGCCAGCCCTTGATAGGGATTATTAGCTTAAGAAATATAATCTAATACTAAAAATACACTATAGAAAAATCAAATGCAATGAGGAGCAGAAGGCTCCCCTAAAAAGAGATAATGTGCATCTGCCATACAAGTGGCCTTAAAATCTTCTTTGGAAATACGACGTTGGTACAAACAAAGCTGGTGACCATTTACTAATAGTGGTGTTTTAGAGTCATCAATTGTTAAGAGCATTATTGTTCCATTGGGAAAAACAATATCTATTTCGTAAGGTCCCAGCGATCTTGTACGTAGTTTCCCCTCAAAATTTTCAAACCGAGAATCATACAATAAAGCCCAGTTACCTTTTTGGAACTGCTTATGCTTGATGAGTTTATCATGCCACTTTTTTCTTTGTTGTTGGATAATAGTTGTCTGATGAATGGAATATAATCTTTTTTCATCCAATTCATGAAGCTGCTGCAACCTAGTTGCATGTGCATCAGTCAAATCAAGGTTAACAGCTAAAGCAGTTCTTAAGGTTTTAATTTCAAATTTGACAGGAAAAAAAACACTTTTACCATAAACCAATTCATAGGGAAAAAATCATGTAGTACTTCTCCAGGTAGTTCTATAAGCCCATAGCACTTTAGGGAGCCTTTGAGACCAATCCTTCCGGTTGTCCTTCACTGTTTTTGTTACATTGGCTTCTATTACTTTGTTTGTACTCTCCACCCGCCCATTGGCTTGGGGGTGGTTTGGTGTAGTCATTCTATGATGAATGTGATATTTTTGAAGGGTGGCTTTGAAACCATGAGAAGTGAAAGGAGGTCTTCCATTTGTAACTAGCTCTCTGGGGACTCCAAATCTAACAAATATTTCTTCAAATAGGAAAGCTAGGATAGCTTCTTCATTAGCTCTAAGGAGTGCTTTTGCCTCCACCCATTTAGTCATATAATCTTTGTAGACTAATATATAACTCTTTGGTTGGATGGAGGATTAATGGGTCCTATAAAGTATAAGCCCCATATTTCAAATGGTTCAAGTATTACCAGGGTGTTCAATGACATTTCATCTCTATGATTAGGTTGACCCATTCTCTGATAGCTATCACAAGCCTGGACATATTTTTTTGCGTCCTTAAAGAGTGAGGGCCAATAATAACCCATCCTAAGAATTTTATGTGCCATTCTCTTATCAGAAAATTTCCCTTCGCAAAGGCCATCATGACAAGCTTTTAGTATATCATACACCTCATCTTCTCTAATGCATCTTCAAATTTCATGATGAAGTCTTGTATAGAAAAGATACCCACTTATCTAGCTATACTGAGCACTTTTTTGAATGATTTTTCTTTTCTCTCGATGTGATAGGTGTGATGGTAACTTCCCTGCAACCAGATAATTGGCAATGTTTGCATACCATGGTGAGTGAGCAGAAATTGCAAATAAATATTCATCAGGAAAGGAATCATCTACTGGAGTATTATCATCAACTTTTAACCGAGAAAGGAAATCAGCCACAACATTTTCTTTACCTGATCGATCTACAATTGTAATATCAAACTCTTGTAATAAAAATAATGATCTGGTGACTCGAGCATTTGTGATAGATTTTTTCATTAAATACTTGATATCTGAGTGGTCAGTATGGAAAAAAGTAGAGCAACCAGTAATGTAATGTCAAAATTTATTAATATCATAAATTACTGCTAAAAATTCCTTTTTGGTAACTATATAATTAAGCTCGGCATGAGTCATATTCTTACTAATAAAGTAGATAGCATAAGGAAGATGGTTCTCCTCTTGTCCCAAGAAAACTCCAAATGCAGTATCCGAAGCATCAGAAGATATATGAAAGGGAAGAGCCCAATCAGGTCCTCTCAAAATAGGAGTTGTGGATAACTGATGCTTGAGTTCTACAAAGGCCTCCTACCAAAGATTAGTCCACTTGAATTCAGCATTTTTCATGAGTAACACAAACAAAGGAGAAGTTATTTTGGAATTTTTTTTAATAAATCTCTTGTAATATCCCGCATTTCCTAAGAAACTTCTCACATCTGTTTGTGTTTTAGGAATAGGAAGGTTCTGAATGACTTGTATTTTGGATGGATCCACCTGAATTCCTTGAGATGAAATAAAATGTCCAAGCACTACTCCTTCACTCATCATCATATGAATTTTTTCGGTGCTTAACGAGAGGTGAGCTTGTATACATCATTTAAGTACTTTCTCAAGGTTCTGTAATGCATCTTCAAAAGACACACCATAAGGGGTAAAGTCATCCATAAATATTTCCATAGAGTCATTAAGAATATCAGAAAATATTCTTATAACTACTCCTTGAAAGGTTGTTGGTGCATTACATAGTCCAAATGGGAGAACTTTATAGGCAAAATTTCCCCAAGGACTAGTAAAAGTGGTCTTATCTTGGTCTCGGGGTGCAATTCTGATTTGGTTATACCCACTAAACCCATCTAAAAAGGAGAATAATTTCTTCCCTGACAAACTATCCAACACCTAATCAATGAATGGTAAAGGAAAGTGATCATTTTGAGTGTCTTTATTTAAGGCTCAATAATCTACACACACTCTCCATTTCCTATCTTTCTTAGGAACTATTACCAATGGGGAAACCCATTCACTGTCAGATATAGGATATATAAACCCTGCATTAAGAAATTTTTGAAGTTCCTCTTTAAAAATTTCTCTTAAATTAGGGTTCATTCGTCATCGGGGTTGATAGACTGGTCGACAACATTCCTTGATATAGATCCAGTGGGTACATAACTCATGAGAGATTCCCTTCATATCTATATATTTCCATGCAAATGCCTCCTTATTTTCAAGCAGTAACTTCATTAATTGTTGTGTTTCAGCAACTGTCAAGTTGGGGTTTATGTTCAGTGTTTTTCCAGGTTCGATTTCTACTGTTATACTTTTAGAAGAGATGGTGGTTGATGTTTGAGGTATATCTTCAGATTTAAGCTTTTCCTTGGTATTTGATTTCAAAAGTGCAGCCGGTTGATTATGTGTTTTTGGAATCATAGAGGAGGGTTCACAAATAAAATTATTAATTACCTCATCCTTAGTGGTATCTTTAACGCTTAAAGCTTGTCTGATAGTCAAAATAGGTTGAATAGCATGATCATCATAGTTCATCCATACAAAATTCTCATTATTAATCATGTGTGTAGCGTGAGGGTAGAGAGTAAGCTTCTTAGTTTTATATCCATTAGAAATTTTCATTGAAATAGATCTAAAGCTGATAAAGGCATCGACTGTAGCTAACGAGGGCCTTCCTAGAATTAGAGGATGTCCCCCCAACTTTGTTTTAGTCTGTAACACCACAAAGTCAGCTGGGTAATTCCAAGATTCAACTAAGATGACTAGGTCTTCAATAAATCCTTCTAGTTTGATTGTATAATGGTCAGATAACTCTAGAAAGGTTGGTGTATCTCTGATTACGTTCTTTAGCTGTAACAGTTGTGAATTTTCAAGAGTCATAATGTTTATAGAAGCACCTAAATCTACCATAACTTGAGGGATTATTGTTTTACTGATTTGGACTGTTAGAGTAGGATGGCTGGGGTCACCATATTTACCATATTTAACTGGAGGATCTTTATCGGACATTAATGCAGATAGATCACCCATAACATGGACTGTAAGGGGATCTTTGGCTTTCCTACCAGGTTTCTTAACACAAATATCTCTCATCGTTCTGGCATAAATTGGTACATATATTAGTTCCTGTAAAAGTGGAATTTTAACATACAGATTCTGCAATTCCCCTAAAATATTAGAAGCAGGTGGCTCAAGTGTTCTAGTTAAAACTAAATGCTCAGGGAATGGTGGTTCTGTTGTTTCAGCACCCTTATTAGAGGGTGGTTGTACCTCTTTATGTGAATCACGTTTTTCAGTTTCTTCTTTATCAGAATCGGAAGAGGTAACATCATAAATAATGGGTTCAACTATTTTCCTAGATTGTAAATGAATGTCATTACATTGTGCAGGGAAAACAAGAACTATAGGCTGGTTCTGAATATCAATAACTTGCACAACTTTATTATTGGGGTTAGGATTTGGTTGTACAAGTAGCTAGGGTCTTATCATTTTATTATTCGGTGTAGCACCTGATGGTAGAGGATGTGGTTGCTGAAATTGAGGAAATTGATTTGAAAATGGGAGTTGTTGACCCCTCCAATTTGGATTCCATTGGTTAAAGTAAGATTGTTGTTGTGGAGGCCAAGGAGTCCACATTGCAGGGTCTACAAAGGGAGGATTTTTTTGTTGCATGAGTGGGTAATTCATTTGATTGAAGGGCAGGTATTGTGTTTGGTTAAAGGGGAGGTAATTTTCTTGACTAAAAGAAGGATAATTGTTCCAATGATTAGAACATGTAAATGGCATATTAGAGATCATACCTTGTTCTCATGGTTGTCATTTCCTTCTCTATGTCAGCATATAGACTGCTTCATCTTCTTCTTCAGTTGGTTGCAATTCTGCTTTTATTCCTGGTAAAGAATGGCATTGTTGTGTTTCATGATCTTTCTCACAAAGGGTGCAAATTGGCACCTTGTCCAATGGGCATTCCCTTAGTGGGTGTTTATCTCTGAATTTGGGGAAAAATACAACCAAAGCTACTTCTGCTTTGGCTTGTTTCTTCTTAACCCGCAAGGTGTCAATATGTGAAGCAAAAGATCTTAACATTTCAGTTTTAAATTCCTCAAGTAAATTACCTATTTCAGCTCTTGTTGCTCCTCCACTCACTGATTTTTCAACTCTTGAATATGTGGTATCCCTGTTGTTTGACCTATTTCTTGCAGCTCCTCTTGAACATATTTTACAGAGATTAAAAATTTCATCATATGATTCTTTAGATATTTCCCCTTTACCAAGCATATTTATCATATCTAAACAGTCATCTCTCACCCCTTTCAGTAATATTGTTTTAAGAATATCCTTACTTACATCGGGATGATTGGATCTCTACAGGTTGTATTGTAGTCTTTCCACAAATTCCTCCAGATTATCATCCTCCTTTTGTACCATCTTAAATAATTCCTCTCTTTTCTTTCTCGTCTGGCAGTAGTCTTGATATTTAAGCAGAAACTTTTGTTTCATCTGTTCCCATGTTGTGATTACATGGCCTCCCAGACTCATGAACCATCTTAGTGCATTTCCTTTTACTGTTGTTGGAAATAGCTTCATTTTTTGAGCATTAGTAATGTAATCATAACTTTTTCATAATATATCAAACTCGAAAAGAAACTCATCAGGATCTTCGAAAGATAAACCATGAAAGTTAGGTAAAGCTGAAAGTGGGATATTATTCACGGGGGTTTCTCCTCTAGGGAGATCACCAATAGGAAACCCCAAAGTAGAGAGATAATTATCATCTTTTCCTCCTCCTTCAGGATCTGTTGGTCCTCCTATGAAGAATTCATCATTGTTTCCTTCCATTTCCTGATCTCCTACTGCGCTTGCTCGATCCTCAATGTTTTCTACTGGCTCCTCAATGTTTTATGCTAGTTCCTCAACCTTTTATGAGGGCTCTTCAACACTTTATATTGGTTCTTCTATGTTTTCTGCTGGCTCTTCAACATTTTCTGCTGGCTCTTCAATGTTTTCAGGGCTCAAAATTTCTTCTGTTTCATAATTTGATTGAGGATAATGTTGAGGCTTGGGCCTTTGAGAGCTTAGCCTCTGAGAAGATTCAGATTTTGATACAATCTCGTCAATAAAGGTCTTTCTTCCTCCCCTTCCTTTTCCCTTACCACCTGTAGGGTTAGTTTTCTTGGGGCTTCGCGTCCTCTCATGCAATCTGCACATCTGAAAGAAAAACATCAATGCTTTCAAAATCTACAATTTCCTTCCCCGAAAATGGCGCCAAAATGTTGGTCACTTTAATTGCTTATTAATTTAAACAATCAAGTGCTACATAAATTGTCAACCCAGGGAAGTCTGTTTATTTCAAAGGCAATCACACACTTTATCTGCTCAATCTCAAAAGCAATGAAATGTTGTAGTAAAAATTACACTAATCACACCTTGCTTCAAAAAACTGAAGTCTACTTGAGTTACAGCAAAGGCAATATTTATATTGCAGACAATCACCAAAATAATCCTAGATTACATTAAAAATACAACAATCTAGGAAAGGAAACCAATCTATGGAAGGAAAGACCAATTATGCTATAACAGAGAATAAGACCCTATACCCCAAGTAGGAATCTTCAACACCTGATCTGATTACCAACCTTTCACAAAATCATTTTGTAAACAAGATTACCAATTAAAATAATCTACAATTACCTAGGAATGAATTGTATGAAAACAATGCAACAAGTAATGGAAACAAAGTTCCAGCAATAGATAATAGAGTTCCAATACTAAATAAATGATTTCAGCAAACAGAGTTTAACAAGGCATAAATGAAAAGAACAGTTAAAAAAATACGGAAATAAATGGGTGAACCTTGTGAAAAAGGTGGGCCCTTTCCTTCCCACAAGATTCCCTAGAAGAAGGAATTAAAATTAAATGCTCAGAACAAGCTCTTATTCATCTGTCGAAAGTAACATGTTACAAAGGATTCACGTTCCTTCTCTGTAAGTCTATTCAAAATAAACCTCCCATAGTCTCTCTTCTAATGTTGATGTCTCCTCTTTTTAAAGAGGAGACATTTATTACACAGTTGATTACATTGTAGAAATCCTATTTTTAACCCAATCTGATCTTCTATACTGAAAAAAGACCTTCTGTTATTCCATAGAAAAATGTTGTTACAATGGTTACGATGGTATTGACTTTAAGGTGTAGTTGTTATGGCTAGTGTAACACCTTCCTTACTTATCTTTCCTGTTGCTGTCGTGCCTGAAATACTGCTTCAAAATCGAAAATCACGGGTTGTTTCAGCAACGGAATTTACGTACTATCTTGACTGTTTCAGCAACGCGGTCTTCAGACATCCATGATTGATTAACTTTAGTCTTCAAATGGTTTCAACAACATGGTTCAAACAGTCATGATGAATTAACTGCAATATTCAAAATTTTCCAGCAACTATATATTTTCGATTAATGATTAAATATGAAAGTAATGTAAAATTACATGTAAAACAAGTTAAACATATAGTAAAGAGAAGAATGTTATATAACTTTGGAAGAATGGATGAAAGTGATAGTATAGGCTTTAGATATGGACTGGAAAAGAGTGGAATGATAGCAAAATGTCCTAACACTATGTTGTTTAGTTCAAACATTCTCAAGAGAGTCCTTGAAAAAGGAGCCTATGAGTTAGTAGACTTCGATAGAATTCCATTATCATAGCCTAAGAATTGGATATACCTAAAAAAAACTATGCTTTATCTCCTGTGTAGTACACTATGTATATATTGTCTATAGGTGTGTTGAGTGTGTTTGCAGTGTGTCTTTTCATAGTTTCCCATGGTTTCTATTGATCCCATTTACATTTGTTTTGCATATGTTGACATATCTTGAGCTGCATATTGGCTATTATGAAGGTGATATTTGTAGTACTCACAACATATATTCCAGAGAATGATCTACCTTTGATCCAAATGGAAGGCTAGTGAGTATGTAAGGGATTTCCATTGGTCGCTCTACTAAAAACATCGTTGAGTATAGAGCAGTGGTTGAGCTACTATTTGATTTTATTTTACATGGTTTCTGGCATTTAGTCATCAGGTATGACTCACAACTTATAGTACTACAACTTGCTAACTTTTATTTAGTTAGAAATCCCACCATTCTTTGCATGGTTTTGAGAGTACCTCTTCTAGAAAGACATTTTGATTTCATACAATAGGAAAATATTTCTAGAAATATAAACACATTGGCAGATGACCTACTTAACTAAATTTTAGATAGATATTTGTGACAAATGTAAATAAGTTTCAATTCACATCACATCATATTTAAAGCATAATAGGAACTAGGAAACACTATAAATATGTATATCTATTAGGCTTGTTTTTACAAACAATTGTGCCCCAAGACATATATGACTATATCGGCCATATGAAAAACTACATACAAATATCTAAGTAGACAAACTAATGGTTCTCATGATAAAATTACAATGCACAAGCTATCTTGAGGAGTAAATGGCCATTACAACTTGGAACTCCGATAGTGTGTCATTGAAGTCACATGGGAACCTAGTCAACCACGGTCTCATCAATCCCATGTGGCAGAACCTCCATGTGGCACTCTACCTCTCATAGGATCTCAACTACCTAAAGATGTTGTAGTTCATCATGTCCTACCACAGCAACCTGTACTAGTTCCATGGCCTCCTCATGTGGTTTCCCTCTACAAAGTGGAGATATGAAGCACCTACTAGTCAAACTGGTCTAATATGTGCATGAAATCACCAATAGTTTACTACTCTAAGAAACATCAAAAGATACAAAAATATTGTAAAAATTTTAAAAATTTAAAACCTTAAAAAACTTAAATGGTTGAAATATTTTACTTGAATCATCGCATTTCTCACCCTCAGGAAGCACAAGCTCAGGATCATCATAGAAATCCATTTATATGTAAGTATAATCGTTTATCATAATGAACTGTCTATGAAACCATCCAAATAAGGCTGGTGAGAAACTTATCACGAAATAGCTTGCATGTTGGGCCATATGGTATATCCCTTGGTTCAATGTACAAATATGATACCAAGATTGAGAATATATTTAAACAGAGGAATTGAGACTCTAGATCTGCAAAAGAGAAGTAGGGGAAAGATGGCCCCAAAATGAATAAAAAAGGAAAAATACAAGGTGAGGGGGCCTAGGACAACCTGCCGAAACCACAAAGGAATAACAACATAAAAAATCCAAAGGACATAGGGAAGTGGCGTGAGCTACATAAAATCTCCACTCACGACACAAGTGAGAGTCGAGAAAAGCAGTCACTAGTGGATGAGATGAAGGCTTCTGAATCATATGCATGTTCCCAATATGATTCAGAACATTGCAAGAGAAATTACAATGGGAAGAAGATTATCGATGTGAAGCCCAGTGCCACCATTGACACCACCAAAATCCAAAAGGAGGAACTCAAAGATCCAGAGGGTAGGGAGCACCTCTTCCATTACTATATTTTTAGATTCAACAAGATGATGAGCTTAGTGAAAAGTAAGCACCTTCATTAAGTGGGGCCCG
The DNA here is from genome assembly GCA_034641835.2 of Pinus albicaulis. NCBI lineage: Eukaryota > Viridiplantae > Streptophyta > Pinopsida > Pinales > Pinaceae > Pinus > Pinus albicaulis. The sequence goes on from CM076570.1 coordinate 1,423,362,388, forward strand.
CAGGCTATTTTTAGGTGTATGTCTATTTTTAGACATGGTGAGAATATTCTATAAGTTAAAGGATGCTATTTTTAGATGGTTGGTCAAATGTGAAAAATAGATGAAATTATATTTTTTTAATATTGGCAAAGTCTATTTATAGATCGTCAATCTAAAAATAGGTGCATGTCAATTATTATTAACCCTTAATAATAATCTTACAATAAACATCAACTTATTCTCTTGGAGCACTTTATTTCAGTGAACATATTTGCAAAATCAACGGGCTGAAAGAATTATTAAATTCCTAGGGTTATCGGTGGCTCATGCATAAAGGACTCAGTTAGAACTGAAGTGGCAAAGTTATGACAAAGTTGGAAGAGTAGTTACAGGAGCTGTTATTCAGTTTAACTCAGTTAAGTGAGTTAAACTCAGTTGAGCTAGTTGTATCTAGTCTAACTGAAGGATACACTAGTGAGAGTTAAGTTAATTAATTCAAAAATAATAACTTAGTAACAACTGAATAGATACAACAGTTAACTACAGTGCATGTCAGCTCCAATGGAGACCCAATGGAGAGATAGGTGAAAGGGTGAGATGGACTATCCATTGTGACTATAGTGATGCATCCAATGCATCTGTCAAACATTGGAGTTTCCAATGAGAATTGCGTAGTCAAGGCAAGGCCAATTCAAATTCATTCAAGTATCTTCTTCAGCAGGGATTGTACAATGGAGGCAGGTTTTTAGGAGGCAAGGAATTGGTACATAGATATGCAAATTTTTTCATGAAAGTGTGTAATGATTGTTGATTGTACTGAGAGCTTGATGTACTAAGCTTTGTATGAGATTAATGCATGATTCCATTGATATAAATATTATATGATAGTTGGGGTTTTTAGCTTTAATCTTTCCCATTAAACAGCTGTGTTATGTGCTATTGAATTTATTCACATGTGTTTGCAATTGAGTTTTAAATTTCCGCAAGTTTAACAGTGGAAGGATTCTATATTTAGAAAGAAGATAAATATTGTTAGATCAGGATAATATGATAATACATTAGTATTAATAAATTTCTACATGGCATCAGAGAAGTATTGATCACTAGAGATTGCAATTGTGAATAAGTACTGAGTTTTGTACTGGTGGACAATTCAAATTTGTTGCAGATATTTCTTGGTGTGACAGTTGAGTATTCATTGAAATTTATTTCATTGGGTTGCGATTAGAGTATGCCCTTGAGGGTAGCTTGAATTACATAGCCTGGAAGGATAGGATGGATTATGTGCTTGAAAATAATGGAAAGAAGGATTTCATCGTTAGTGATGTTCCTAAGCCTACTTCTAGCGATGCCACAAGACTTTACGCATGGCAAAAGAAGGTAGAAAAGACAAGAATAATTCTATTGGAAGGTGTGAAGGACCATATTGTGTCAAGAATTCATGGTAAATCCACTCCATTTGCGATGTGGAGGGCTTTGACAAATCGTTTCCAAAGCAACAGTGACTAGAGGAAGTTGGCGTTGAAAGATAAGCTAAAAAAAATAAAAATGGAGAACGAGGAAAACATTCCAAAATATCTCATGAATTTTTTCCATTGTATTGATGAATAGGGAAGTGTGGAGATTATATTTTATGATGATGACTTGGTGAGCTTGGCTCTCCTTGGGCTTCTGAAGAGTTTTCATAGCTATGAAGACTCTATCAATGGACAGGAGAAATTACCAAGTCAGGAGCGACTTTGGTTAGATCTTGTGTAGGAGGAGATAAGGTGAAGTACCAGGGATGGCTCTTCATCGAAGAATGATGATGAAGAGAATTTAAATTTCGATGACAAAGAAAGGCAAGGAAAGGGGAATAAATCCCATCCAAAATCTGAGACTAAAGGAAAGAAGCTGGATTTTTCCCAAGTGAAGTGTTTTCACTGTCATGAACATGGGCATCTCGCGACTAACTGCCCATAGAAAAAGAAGAACAAGAAGGCTGCTAGTGCTGCAGTTGGAGAGGCCTTAGGCTCAAAATTTGAAGTTTATTTCTCTTTGATCACATGCTTGGTTTCAAGATCAATGGGATCAGTGTGTATCTTGATAGTTGTGCGTATTTCCATATGACGAGAGACAAGGATTTTTTAGTGACTTGGAGGAGAAGGATGTACAGATGCATATAGAGATGGGCGATGATGGCATATAAAATGCAACCGGCATTGGAACCATTACCTTTGGGAGGGATTCAGGTAAACCATTTCCATTGAAATATGTTATGCATGTTCCAGGTCTGAAGAAGAACTTGGTCTTGGTCGCAATGTTGGAAGACAGAGGTTATGACGTTGTTTTCAGCGAGGGAAAAGCTTTCCTCTAACATAAAACAACAAGTAAAACCAAGAGGATAGGGATTTGAGTTAAGAATATCTACAAGCTTGAGGTAGATGGCTGTGTTGCAATGATGGGCAAAGTAGATGAAGTGGTGAGCCGCGATGACGGCGAATTATGGCACAAGAGATTGGGCCATCTTCACCATGGCGCCTTGAAGATTTTGCACCAGATTTATACTAGACTTCCCAAGGGTACTCTTGTGTAGTCATATCAATACAAGGGATGTACTATGGGTAAGTTTTTGAAGACCACCTTTCATGATAAGGAGAATCATGTATTGTATGGTGTTGTATGTCATATGTTGGTGTACATGTTGTGATGTACACTATGTGTATGTGTACATCATTTAAGAGAATAAGAGGTATTGGGTGCTTTCCTGGTGTGGAAATTGATCAGGTGTGTGTACAGAAAGAATAAGGGTAGAAGTAGGGATCGATGAAGGATAATTATTAACATTTTATGTCATTTCCATTATGCATGTGATCTATAATTGTAACTTGTGATGGTTACATGCAATTTATTATTATGGTTTGTGGTGATTTCTTGAAATTCATGATTTTGATTTATGATGGTTATATCTTGAGCTAACCATATGTGATATATTTATACATGATGATTTGATCAAACATCCATTTTGAATTGTTGTGATAGGAACTAAACATGATTGCAAGTGCACCTTATTGACGAGCTACCAATGAGGTATGATTTTAAGTAATTTCAATTTATTTTTAATATAATGGAAATTATGTGTTTGGTATAGGAAAGCATGTAATGCTCGATTTGGGATGCTTGAAATTGACTACAAGAATTAGTAGCAAAGACAATAGGAATTGAAATAGGCAACAATATGTTGGTAAAGCATTTCAAGAGTAGGGCCATTATGTGATATTGGTACCCAATATAGTCTATTGATTGCAATGATCATGCTATGACTGGTATGATGGTTTTGAGGTAGGGATATGCCTTGGTTTCTGTACCTTCCAATGTGAGGAAACCTTTCCATGGGATGGACTGCCCAGGATGGGGGTGCTAGTGGAATTTGGAAGGTGAACGACCAAATTTCCTGAGGGACTGTGTAATAGAGAAGGAAAGGCCAGGGATGGATTTTTTATTGTCATTAGCATTACCAGATGGAATCATATGCACATTAGGAGTATTCCCTGTGTTATCACCAAAATAGGACATGATAGGCTGCTAATTAGGCTACCTTAGTGTAACTATTTCAAACCAGACTTTTAGTTGAGGCTTAGCCTCCTCAACCTAAGAGGGATCTCTCACTAGATTTAATATTTTAAATTAAGGATTAGATGGCTAACTCTAGGAATAAATTGAATAAAACTGTATGACTGGTTGAATTACTGATCAACAAACATCTATTGGGCTATGGAGTCAAGGAATGTTTCCACAAAATATCAAAATTAGATTATTATGGAAGTCAGGGCATTTCAAAATTTTTATATATATCAGCAAAACAGTAATAGAGTGAACGAGACACAATTTACAAACATATGCACGAAGTTAGAGAATTTTACAATGAATTCTAAGTAACATATGTTAATACCACTACAAATAGTTAGATAAGGAAATCCATAGGAATATAAAACATTAAAAACTCTTTCTGAGTCCTGAGTAGTAAGCCAATATCTGTATTAAGATAGAAAAACACACTCTGCTATAGTGACATAGTTTGCTTGTTAATGAAAATTGCCAACCTTTAGCAATTCGACCTCATGTATTTTATAGATTCATCATTAAAATCTTGGATTCTCTTAGCCGTCTTGAAGATAATTAAAATTTCTTAGACTGACACCTATTTTATTCTAAAAAAACTCATAATTACATCAGACAGTGAACTGTCTCTTTTAGAAGTCCGAATACAAATAGGAGTAAAAATCCTTATTTTGTCTAAAAAACCTTATCTAGAACTTAAATGATATATCTGAAAGTTCTTCCTCCATATCTTCGACTTTGATGATGCTTCCAATCTTGTTATGCTATCATGATGGTTCATATCTTACTTTCCCTACAAAACAGGGGACATGTTTCCTATAATTTAGTATTTTCCTTCTTTGATGATCTTCGAACCCTTTTTGCTATAAATATGGACCTTTTAAGATAAGTGACATGTATTATCCCTTCCATGGAACCATGCTTTTCCACCTGTACAGAAACTGAGCTTTTGAAAAAGTAAAAATGAGAGATGGTATGATTGCGCTAGGAAATGAGATGTATCTTGGTAAACGACTCTCAACAAACCACTTTCTTTTTCCTTGAGACCTAGTTTTTCATTTGTGAACCCTTTCTAATGACCACCAGCAACAAAATTCAGAAACCAAGCTGTTTATCTCTCAATACTTTTACAAAAATGTTCAAAAATGCACCTACAATAGTTTTGTAGCACGCTACCTATGAAACTACTGTGTATCTCCTTTTTACACAGTCTTTTCATTATATTCATATTTTAAGAGTATTTACATCCATTTAATGATTTCCCCTTGATGTTAATAGACCTTAAAAATAAAAATAGGTCAACTTTGCAATGACTTCAAAAAGTGGTATCCTTCCCAAAACAAAACTGTATTAGGGATTTGTCACTTACTGCCCTACCTCTACTTTAGCTGACCTTCAGACTTTGTCAATTGGATTTCAGGATCTTCAATTTTCCTTTTCAGTCTCCTATTGGTAGCCCTCAATTTAACATTAATCATCCTCATAAATCTTGCTTATTTGATTGCAGGGACAATCCAAGTAAAGTATAGGGCTTCACTGCTGACTATTTCAATTTTGGAAACTTTTTCAACCTCCCACATAACCCTTATTCTATTGAAGGTTGTCTTCTCAACAACATGTGCTCTTGATTTATTCTTAAGCTTAGCAATTTCAAGATTAACAAGTCTCAACTTTTATTTAATTCCTTCATAAATTCTCTTTTCTCTTTGAGTGTTGAAAACTCTATTTTTTTCATCTTCAGGCATTGGTGATGAGAGGTCTATGGGCTCATCATAAACATTTGAAACTTCTCCAGCTTTATCTAACTCCACATCCAGCCCTTGCAAATTTTTTGAATTCCTAGTAAGAGGCCTTCTGGGCTTGAACACAAACTCTGAAATTTCATCATCAAAATCTAGCTTTTTGGAAGATTTGATCTTCTTATATTTCCCTTCATCCAATCTTATAAAATCTACCTGAACTAAAGGAGATTCCTCAATATCAATAGCCTGTAAAATATCATTCAAACTACCCTTTAAACCTGGATCTTCTTCTGAAACCACTGTTTTGCCTTTTTCCTTTGCTATTTGACTTCTAGTTAGTCTTTTCTGGGCTGATTTGCTGGTTGACTATTCCTGTATTTTTTCTTTACCTTTAGTTGTCCTCTTTTGTGCAGGTTGAGGGGTTTCTTGAATAATCACCGGTGTTTTAATCTCTGGCTCTTTCACTTGATTTATAGGCTTTAACTTGACAAATATTTTTGATCTTGTCTCTGCAGGGTCACTGGTGTGTGATGATGATTTTTCTTTGGCACTAGGGCTAACACCTGCTCCTCGTGTTTCCACCCCAAATCCACACAAAAACAAAAATGTAGACCATTCTCTTTTTATCCTCTGAAGTTCATGTAAAACAATCAATTTAACTAGACCATGATGGAAAAGTGAAGTTTCATAGTATTGAGCTTTCATCTGCACTTTATCTGCCATCTTAGCTAAACTTTGAAATAAGAAGAAAGGAAAATCCAAAGAAATCATTCTAGTAAAATGCAACAGGATTTTGAAATGATAAGAGTACACCTTATGGTATCTTCCCTCATAGGTGAAGTACCTTTGAATGTTGTAGAGCAGATTGGAATAGGTGTTCTTGATGTAGCTTCTTGGCATTGCTTCAGTTAAATCTGTCTCTTCAAACCATGGCTTCAGAAAAATTTTACAAGGTTCCATCTCAAACTTGATATTTTTGAACCATATTTCTTCTCCCCTTGGAATATCTTTCACTGATAATATAATTTCAGGGGAAACCATCAAGTTTAAGAGACCAAAATTTGTATTTAAACCTGTGAAATGAAGAGAAAATATTTTTTCACTTGATTATGAACTCCCTGCAATTTTTCACAGAACTTCCAACATCCTGTCTTCTTGAAGGTATCCTCAACTGATTTGTCTTTGGTTAGAGCCTCTATGCTTTCAGGCTCCATCCTTAAATAGTGGCCTGACCGGTGATTCTTCCTTTCCTCTGTCATCCTTTCCTTGAATTTCCTGTGTGCTTTTTGAAAACCTGTAACTAACATCCTCACTTGATTTCAGAGTAAACTGCCTCATTTGGTGAATGAAAGAGAAGTTTTGGTTTCCACTAACCATGAGCTTACCATTCGAGAAGGGTATGCATCATATGTTTCTTGCATGAGATAATAAAACCAAAACCACCCCCTTTAAAATTTGAAAATGACATAAGACAAATGACCTCAAACGAATGTTATGATGGCTATGAATGGTTGCATGTGTGACAAAAGACTCGTGGCTGACACCTAATCATGAATGATTAACGAAATTCTGGTCGATTTGATAACTGACAAGACATGCTACGAATCCCCGATTTTGTAGGGCGCTCAATGTAATTTCAGGGTTTTATGGTACAAAATGACTAGCGTTTTCATAGCGCAAAATCATTTTTTAACACTGTCCGTGCTACAAAAATGTGGTTTCGTGGCTTAATAATTTTTTTTCGAAAATGGTTAAAAATTTGACTCTGTGGCATGCTACCAAGCTACGCCATGCTCCGTTATAACTATCAACCAACAATAAAATTGATTCAAATTTTAATGTTAATGCCCTAACTTATATTTTATTTTGACTTATATTATATTCAGAGATCACTCCCCCTGCTAGACACATTCCATAACATTGACGATTTGGTGTAAATAAGCTAGTATGGTCACTACGAAGCTGCCATGGTGAAATTGGTAGACACACTTCTCTTAGGAAGCAGTGCGAGAGCATCTCGGTTCAAATCTGAGTGGAGATATTTTTCCAGGAAGATCTCATCCATCACTTCTTCCTATGTAAGAATATCTATTGAATCTATTTCCATTGTGATCTATCAATCATATCTTTCCATCATAGATCTCATTAGGGAATAAAATTAATAAATGAGTTTATTATGATATTCATAACTTTAGAACATATATTGGCTCACATCTCTTTTTCTCTCATTTTGGTTGTCACTCTCATTTATTGGGGAACCTTAGTTTATCGAATGGAAGGACTAAGTAGTTCGGGAGGAAAGGGCATGATAGTTACTTTTGTTTGTACAACGGGATTATTAATTACTCGTTGGCTTTATTCAGGACATTTACCATTGAGTAATTTGTATGAATCATTCATGTTCCTTTCCTGGAGTTCATCCGTGTTCCATATAGTTCTAGAAGTACGGAGTCGAGATGATCGGTGGTTAGGTGCAATCACCGCACCAAGTGCTATGTTAACTCATGGTTTTGCTACTTTAGGTCTTCCGGAGGAAATGCAACGATCCGTAATGTTAGTACCCGCGCTACAATATCATTGGTCAATGATGCATGTAAGTATGATATTGTTCAGCTATGCAACCCTTTTATGTGGATCCCTAGCATCAATAGCTCTTCTAGTGATTATGTCCGGAGTAAATAGACAGGTTCTTTTTGGTGCGATGGAAAATTTATTTTCCCGATCCATTCTTCCCAATGAAAATTTTTATTCACATGAAAATCAAAAAAGTGATTTGCAATACACTGTTTATTTTTCATCAACGAATTATCGTAAATGTAAATTGATTAAACAATTAGATCATTGGAGTTATCGTGCAATTGGTCTCGGTTTTTCTCTTTCAACCATAGGTACTCTTTCTGGAGCAATATGGGCCAATGAAGTATGGGGATCTTATTGGAGCTGGGATCCGAAAGAAACTTGGGCATTAATTACTTGGACCATATTCGCAATCTATCTGCATACTAGAATGAATAAGGGTTGGCAGGGTGAGGAACCGGCAATTGTGGCTTCTTTAGGATTTTTTATAGTTTGGATCCGTTATTTGGGGTCAATCTATTAGGAATAGGGTTACACAGCTATGGATGGTTGGAACCATAAATGGACCGAATTACCGGAGGGAAAAGGAAGGATAGATTCGATCCAGTTCCTTAATAAAAAGAAAATTGATTCCAGTTCCCGCATAGGAAAGAAAGGTATAATACCTCGAGGAGCAAATGACCCTAATTGGCCACTGGATATTGCGAAATGTGACTATTTAGGAGCAAATGATCCTAATTGGCCACTGCATATTGCTAAAATAAAGAAATGTGACAATAATATTTATTGTTTCAATTGGATCAATTAGTTATCAAGTTGGAAATGGTAATAGACGGAATGTATAGGTAATGAAAAGGAACCCGCAGATACAGGCAAACCCACAAATATTGTTGATAGAGTCAAGGCGCTCATTATAGAAGATATTTTCCATCTCTATATAAAAACCCATACTTGATCCAAGATCTCAAGTATGGGTTTTATCAGTGGATAAAAAAAAAAATAAAAAATATGATATCAGTAAGCTAGACCCATACTGCGCGTTGTCTCATGCCATAAATAAACACGGACACTCAAGAAATCTGTTGGCCAAGCGGATTCACACCGCTTACAACCTACGCAGTCTTCTGTTCTTGGAGCAGAAGCAATTTGCTTAGCTTTACATCCTTCCCAAGGTATCATTTCCAATACATCTGTAGGACAAGCTCGTACGCATTGGGTACAACCAATACATGTATCATACATTTTGACCGAATGTGCCATTGGATCTCCATTAGTTACTAAAAAGTTTTAATTTGATAAGATCATATATAGCCATATATTCTAATATATGCCCAATAAAGAAGGCTAATAACGGTATATTATGAATATAAAACGAATCAAGAATTGTAATGTCAATTCTATTTGGAACCGATCTGTATTTTGTCAATGGGACAAAGATATTTGGATCATTTTGATCCACCCAGATCACCCCAAATATGGTCCAATGAAAATGATATCAATGCAAAGGATAACAATGCAAATGATATCAATGCAAATGTTCCAAAAAATAAAGAAGATGAAATCCCTTAAACAATAGTGTCCTTCGATCCACATTGTTTATCAAGCATAGTTAATGATAATCTCCTTATGTATAAAATTTTTAATATGTGGTTGAAGTTGAAAAAAAGAAAAAGAGCCGGTCTGGGGGATGACAAAAATATTTTGAGTTCCTTCAATTTAGAAGATATTATTCTTCCAAAACATCATAGAGAATTTTGAATATTGAATTTATTTGATCTGGAGAACGATCATGTAGGAATTTTCAACGGAAAATCCATACAAAATGACAAAGAACTCATGGGAAGAGACCAAAATCTTAGTGTAGATACAACACAAAGAATTAAATGTTTTCTCTGGCCTAGTTATCGATTAGAGTATCTTTTGTGCATGAATAGATATTTTTTCAATACAAATGATGGGAGTCGATCTGTGATGTTGAAAATACGTATGTATCCCCTAACTGTCAATTGATAAATTTTTGGCTTCAATTAAAAATTTGACTCTCTAAACATGATATAAGAATGTAAAGGTATGAAATAATTTTTTTAAACTTTATTTTGTGAATGGAAATGAGACTCTAACCCTATCACTTAACCCTAAAAACTTAACATGATTTCGCACCTATCTAAAAAACTATGACTAGGAACAAAGCAAACTGACCAAGTTTGGAATATTTTTTAATAGTGATAACACCCTGGAACAATGAGTCAGTAATTACTCATTGAGAGGAAAAGTGGAAAAATATTGTAGCGTTGTAAATTGGATGCAACTTTGAATTTAACAGTGGATTCTGAACTTTCTCGGAAGGAGGTGAATCTAGGTTTCTGCTTTGAGGATGGAGGTGCAAGCCTCTGGATTCCCTTTTTGATTGATACATTCATCATATCCTTTTCTTTGTTGGTTTATTAAATGTGTAAATGTGTATATATTATTGTAAATAATATATCAAGCTGGTTTATAAAGCTCCAAAGATGGTATGGTTATTTTTTGGTTGAAACAAATGTGCATGAGCATATGGAGTTGTTATTGTTAATATTGTAGAAAGTTATGTTATAAAGCTCTGCTAAATGGTATGTTTGTCATGTTTCAACAATGGTCATTGTAAATATTGAAAATAGTTGTGTTATAAAACCCCATAAACAATATTTTTTATTTTTAGTGGTTTGTAGGTCGCAATGAAGATCAAGGATGGTGTTCCCCCAAGGGGGAGGGTTCTTTAGAAGCCCTGGTAAAAATCCATGTAAAAAATATATATAATTCCACGGTTGATGAGAAATGTATTCCAAGCTAAATGTTTAGAAAATCATCCTAGAGGGTGTTGATTTCAGTTATTATGGCTAAAGGAAATTCGCAAAGGAAATGGAAAATTCTTCGGAAAGGCATGAGGCATTAATTGGAATTTTATTTATGAAAATAATGGAGAAGAGGATAAAAAGAAGGTGAAATGTCATATGTTTCACGTGAGGAGGAAAATGAAGGAAAATAATGGAAAATGAAGAAATTAGAGGCATCATTGATAAAAGCGCATCTTAAGATCAGTTGACAATCTCTTGGTCACATTTATGTCTCTCATTCTATTATCTCTCTCTCTCATGCTCTTGGACACTTACAGTATTATTGGATCACTCTTGGAGAGTGTGGTATTTTTAGAGATTTGGATCAAGGAAGAAAAGGAAGAGAATTAAATTTCAAGACAACATCAAGATCAGTATCTACATCAGTTTCTTAGTGCAAGTACCAAATTTCATGTATGTTTTCCTCACTAGTTTTTTCATGCATGGTGTATGCATGTGGATCTTCGTAGCCTTGCCATTTCTTGGATAGAAATGGTGTTGTGGGATGATTTCCATTAGTTGTTTTATTGTTGGTTCTCATGATTCGTTTAGTTGTGGGTTGAGTTATTAGTTCCTAGGAGCCTTCATTGGATAAACACTCTCAAAGCCCAATGGAAAACTGTGGGTTGAGTTACTAGTATTGGAAGCCCTGGTTAGAAAAACACTTTGAAATCCCTAAGCGGGTTGATTTACTAGTCCTGGAAGCCCTAGTTGGACAAATTAACTGGAATCCCTGTATTAGTTGTGGTTGAGTTACTAGTTCCGGAAGCCCTAGTTGCAACAAACACTCTAGAGCCTTGGGAAAACTTTGGTAGAGATCAATCCATGATTGTTAGTGATGTCCGACTGTGAGGTGGAATCACTAGTTTGGGGTTGACACGGTTTGGTTTCTATAGCCCTGGCTTGGTGTTAATTGATTTTTTTAATAAATTCCCACATTCATGCTTGGAATATGGTAGGGGGGTGATTGGATGAAGTAATATTTGGCTAAGAAAATCTATGGTCAGGTGGAACTTGGAAGTCCCATCCCCAGTTGTTTTTCACATTTAGTAAGGAAGAGCTCATTCATTTGGTATTTGGTATGAAAATTTACTAGTTTATGTATGGATTTTATCGTTATTGTATCCATTATATTTATGGTGTTATTATGTTGGTTATAAATATGTATTTTATTAGTGATGATATATGCCTCTATATATGTTTTTAGCTATAAATTATTTCACAATGTATCTATGTTAAAATGATTTTATTTCAAATTATGATGTAAAGGAGAAATTATTCTTAGCAATTCTCAGATAAGTATTAGACCCCAATGTTTAATTCTGTTTTTTACACCTATAGATGCAATGTTTGTGACATGTTTGACGAAATACCTGTCATGTTTGGGTGGGGTCAAATGAGTTCCTAGTCATGTTATTTCTTCTATGCTTTTTTTTTAATGTTATTTATCCTCTCCAAAAGTTATAGGAAGTTATCGGCAATGACTTGGTCTCAGGGGCTGAAAATGTGGCACAAATCCCAGAGCTACAAGCACATAATTGATTGTATGGGACCCTATCCACTACCTTTCTAAGGCTATATTATGGCTAAGGGTATATTTCCACTCCCTTTCCGTTATATGTCTATGGCTAATGGTCTATATCCACTCTCTTTCCCTTATATGCCTGCAACGACAACTCAAGAGGGTCAAAATCCAACTCCCCTTCAATTTTCAGGGGTTTGGGAGAGTGGTTTACCTCCTGGAGGTGTTGTCGATGTTGTGGAAGGTAGTTTTGTCATGTTTCCATTGCTTCCACTTAATTAAGGTCATATATGAGGTTTAATATTACATTAGTAGCCTCTCATCACGTGTTTACCCTGGTTGACAGGTTACTTGGGTAGATGTGGGAAGAGCGTGTTACATTTCAATGTGTTATGGATTACATTTTTCATGACATTAAAGGCATTGCACAACCCTATTTGGATGATATCCCTAATCATTCTAAACATCAAACTAATCACCCGATGCATCTTAGGTTTATTTTTCTCTATTGGAGACACTATAACATTCGACCTAACCCACATATATCTGTGTTTTTTGTTGTTTTTGGTCTAATTTTTTGGTTTTTCATTTCAAAAAAAGGAATTTGTATTGATCCTCTGAAAGTATAGGTGATCATTGACTTTACTACAACTTCCTCTCTCATTCAGTTACAAAGACTCAAATAGAAAGCTAACTTTGGATGGGGGTTCGTCCCTAATTACACAGAGTTGACCAAAGGATTCACTCATCTACTGAAAAAATGGGTCCCATTCCTTTGGGATGAATTTTATCAAAAAGTGTTTTATGACCTAAAAGACGTACTATTTCTAACATCTATTTTATACCCCCCTGATTATCAGCAGGACTATTTCCTATATCTCACTCCTACAATTTCTACTATAACATGGTGTTGGTCCAAGCATATGATATAGGGACTGGATATCCCATTTATTATATTATCAAAACCTTAATGATATAGAAATCATATATACTCACATAGAAAATTTAGGTTTGGAGGTACTGTAATCCATCCAAAGGTTTTGCCATTGCATTTTTCTCTAGAAAACTATGGCCATTTCAGATTGCAATGCTATGACATATATCTTATCATGTTAATTGTTGGGGGGAAGTAATCTAAGTGGATTGTTATTTTGTAAGAGTTCACCCTAGATTTCATCAACTCCATGTCGAAGAAGTCCCTAGTTTTTGCAAAGCTAATGTGCGACCTTCCTTACCTTGATTCTGAATATGCATCTGAAGATTCTATCCTTGATGAGTGAATGCTTCTCATTTCATCGTCTAACCCCTGGTATGATGATTTTCTGATCTATCTCCGAACACATAATTTCTCACCCAATAACTCTCACTCTAAGCAGTGACATATTCGATACTAATCCAAAAATTATGTTATTATCAGTGACATTACCATCATCATATTGATACAATTTTATAGAGGTTCCTCACCTTTGAGAACGCCAAGAAATTCCTTAATTAATCCCACTTGGGGGCATGTGGTATAAATCTATCTCATTACGCTACTGCAAGAAAGATCTTATGTCCTAGTTACTTTTGGCCTACCTATATTTCGCGAACAAATCCTCGTTATCCAGAACTATCATGCATCCCATATCTATGATCGTAAGATTCGTGCTCTTACTACTCCATTTCATCATGTTATCGCTTATGTACCCTTTTCTAAATATGGTATCTAATTAATTACATGTAACCCTCACTCGACCAAGGGGCATGGTTATATCATTTTCTTTCTAGAATACTTTACTAAATGGACCGAGGATATGGATACATATAGCAACATTGGTGAAAGAGTTGCATAGTTTTTCTTCAATCATGTTATTTCTAGATTTGGTGTTCCACATGCGATAATTATAAATAACAAAAGTAATTTATAAAATAATATGACGGTTGAAATAACTGATATTTTGGGAATTTCCCATGAAACTTCCACTCCCTACTATCCTCAGTCTAATGTACAAGCTGAGGTTGTAAAAAATGTTCTTAATAATATGCTTCAACATATGGTAGGAGTCGACAAATCAAACTAGAAATTTCTTATTTGTGTTGCCTTGTGGGCATACCGAACCTTAGTTTAGACTACGACTAGATTCACACCCTTTCAGTTGGTCTATGGTATGGAATCATTCCTCCCCATAGATTGTGAAATTTCATCGTTAAAACTAGTCATTTAACTTCTTCTTTCCACTTTGATAGAGGAGGAGCATATTTTACATCTAACTCATTTGGATGAAACCCAACATGATGTTGATTTAGCCAATTAAGCTCATAACAGACACGTCAAGAAGAAATATGATAAAAATGACAAGCCTTGTGTCTTCTCGGAAAGGGATCTGGTTCTCTTATATGACATGGAGGATGATAAGTTAGGTCCAGGAAACTTCCAACCTATGTTGTTTAGTTCAAATGTTCTCAAGGGAGTCCTTGAAAAAGGAGCCTATGAGTTAGTAGACTTCGATGGAAGTCCATTATCATAGCCTAGGAATTAAATATACCTAAAAAAAACTATGCTTTGACTCCTTCGTAGTACACTATGTACATATTGTCTATAGGTGTGTTGAGTGTGTTTGAAGTGTGCCTTTTCATAGTTTCCTATGGTTTCTGTTGATCCCATTTGCATTTATTTTGCATATGTTGACATATCTTGAGCCGCGTATTGGCTATTATGAAGGTGATATTCTTAGTACTCAGAACATATATTCTGGAGAATGATCTATCTTTGCTCCAAATAGAAAGCTAATGAGTATGTAAGGGATTTTCATTGGTCGCTCTACTAAAAATGTTGTTGAGTATAGCACAGTGGTTGAGCTAATATTTGATTTTATTTTACATGGTTTCTGCCATTTAGTCAATAGGTTTTACTCACAACTTATAGTACTACAACTTTCTAATGTATATTCAGTTATAAATCCCACCATCCTTTGCATGGTTTTGAGAGTACGTCTTCTAGAAAGACATTTTGATTTCATACAATAGGAAAATATTTCTAGAAATATAAACACATTGGAAGACGCCCTACTTAATTAAATTTTAGATAGATATTTTTGACAAATGTAAATAAGTTTCAATTCACATCACATCATATTTAAAGCATTATAGGAACTAGGAAACACTAGAAATATGTATATCTATTAGGCTTGTTTTTACAAAAAATTGTGCCCCAAGACATATTTGACTATATCAGCCATATGAAAAACTACATCCAAATATCTAAGTAGACAAACTAATGGTTCTCATGATAAAATTTCAATGCACAAGCTATCTTGAGGAGTAAATGGTCATTACAACTTGGAACTCCGATAGTGTGTTGCTAAAGTCACATGGGAACCTAGTCGACCATGATCTCATGAATCCCATGTGGCAGAACTTCCATGTGGTGCTTTACCTCTCATAGGATCTCAACTACCTAAAGATGTTGTATTTCATTATGTTCTAGCATAGCATTCTGTACTAGTTCCATGGCCTCCTCATGTGGTTTCCCTCTACACAATGGAGATATGAAGCACCTACTAATCAAACTAGTCTAATATGTGCATGAAACCATCAATAGTTTACTCTCATAAACATCAAAAGATACAAAAATATTGTAAAATTTAAATTAAATTAAAACCTTAAAAAACTTAAATGGTTGAAATATTTTACTTGAATCATCCCATTTATCACCCTTAGGAAGCACAAGTTTGGGATCATCATAGAAATCCATTTGTATGTAAGGATAATCATTTATCATAATGAACTATCTATGGAACCATCCAAATAAAGCTGGTGAGAAAATTATCACCAAATAGCTTGCATGTTGGGTTAAGCATACCAATATGATACCAAGATTGAGCATATATTAAAATAGAGGAAGTGAGAATCTAGATCTGTGAAAGAGAAGCAGGGGAAAGATGGCCCCAAACTGAAGAAAAAAGGAAAAATCCAAGTCGAGGAGGCCTAGGACAACCTGCCGAAGCCACAAACAAATAACAACACAAGAAATCCAAAGAACGATATAGGGAAGTGGTGTGAGTTACATAAAGTTCCCACTCATGACACAAGTGAGTGTCGGGCCAAGCAGTCAATAGTGGACGAGATGAAGGCTTCTGAATCATATGCATGTTCCCAATATGAGTCAGAACCCTACAAGAGAAATTACAAAGGGAAGAATATTATAAATGTGAAGCCCACTACCACCATTGACACCGCCAAGATCTAGGAGGAGGAACTCAACGATCCAGAGGGTGGGGAGCACCTCTTCCATTCCTATATGGTGAGATTCAACAAGATGATGAGCTTAGTGAAAAGTAGGCACCTTCACTAATTCGGGCCCGTAGGCTATTTTTAGGTGTATGCCTATTTTTAGACATGGTGAGCATATTATATAAGTTGCAAGATGCTATTTGTAGATGGTTGGTCAAATGTGAAAAATAGATGAAATTCTATTTTTAGAATATTGGGCGAAGTCTATTTATAGATCATTGATCTAAAAATAGGTGCATTTCGATGATTATTAACCCTTAATAATAATCTGAAAATAAACATCAACTTATTCTCTTGGAGCACTTTATTTCAGTGAACAGATTTGGAAAATCAGTGGGCTAAAGGAATTATGCAATTCCTAGGGTTATTGGTGGCTCATGCATGAAGGACTCAATTAGAACTGAAGTGGAAAAGTTATGAAAAAGTTGGAAGAGTAGTTATAGGAGTTTTTATTCATTTTAAATCAGTTAAGTGAGTTAAACTCAGTTGAGCTAGTTGTATCTAGTCTAAATGAAAGATACACTAGTTAAAGTTAAGTGAATTAATTATTTAATTAATTCACAACTAATAACTCATTAAAAATTGAACAAATACAACAGTTAACTATAGCGCATGTCAGTTCTAGTGGAGACCCAGTGGAGAAATAGGTGAAAGGGTGAGATGGACTATCCGTTGTGACTATAGTGATGCATTCAATGCATTTGACACACATTAGAGTTTCCAATGAGAATTGCGTATTCAAGGAAAGGCCAATTTGAGTTTATTCAGTGGTCTTCTTTAGCACAGATTGCACAGTGGAGGGAGGCTGTCAGGAGGCAAGAAATTGATGCATAGATATGAAAATTTTTGCATGACAGTGTGTAATGATTGTTGATTGTACTGAGAGATTGATGTACTAAGCTTTGTATGAGATTAGTACATGATTCCATTAATATACATAGTATATGATAGTTGGGGTTTTTAGCTTTAATATTTCCTGTTAAACAACTGTGTTATCTGTGATTGAATTTATGCACGTGTGTTTGCAATTGAGTTTTAAATTTCTGCAAGTTTAACAGTGGAAGGATTCTGTATTTAGCAAGAAGATAAATATTGTTAGATCAGGAGAATTTGGCAATACATCAGTATTAATACATTTCTACATGGTATCGGAGCAGTATTGATCATTGGATATTGCAATTGTGAAAAATTGTTGTGTTCTGTGCTGGTGGACAATTCGAATTTGCTATAGAAATTTCTTGCTATGACAGTTGAGTATTCATTGAAATGTCTTTCAATGGGTTGCGATTGGAGTATTCCCTTGAGGGTAGCTTGAATTACATATCCTGGAAGGATAGGATGGAGGTTGTCCATGAAGATAATGGATAGAAGGATTTCATTGATAGCGATGTTCCTAAGCCTACTTCTAGCAATGCTGCAGGACTTTACGCATGGCAAAATAAGGTAGAAAAGAGAAGAAGAATTCCGTTGGAAAGTGTGAAGGACCATATTCTGTCAATCCTTCATGGGAAAGCCACTCCATTTTCAATGTGGAAGGCTTGGATAGATCTTTTACAAAGTAGCAGTGACCAGAGGAAGTTGGCGTTGAAAGATAAGCTCAAAAAAATAAAAATGGAGAAGGGCGACAGTATTCCAAAATATATCATGAAGTTTTTCCATTGTAGGGATGAAATAGGAAGTGAGGGGATTATAGTTGATGATGATGACTTGGTGAGCTTGGCTCTCCTTAGGCTTCTGAAGAGTTGGCATAGCTATGAAGACTCTGTCAATGGATGGGAGAAACTAACGGGTTGGGAGTGACTTTGGTCGGATCTTGTGCAGGAGGAGATAAGGCAAAGTACCAAGGATGGCTCTTCATCAAAGAATGATGATGAAGAGAATTCAATTTGGTTGCCAAAGAAAGGAAAGGGAAGGGGAAGAAATCCCATCCAAAATTTTAGGCTAAAGGCAAGAGGCCGGATTTGTCCAAAGTGAAGTGTTTTCACTGTCACGAACATGGTTATCTCACCACTAACTACCCACAGAAAAATAAGAACAAGAAGGTTGCTAGTGTTGCAGTTGGAGAGGCCTTAGCCTCACAGTTTGAAATTTATTTCTCTTTGATCACATGCTTTGTTTCAAGTTGAATGGGATCAGTGTGGTATCTTGATAGTGGTGTGTCTTTCCATATTATTGGAGACAAGGAGATTTTTAGTGACTTGGAGGAGAAGGATCTACAAATGCATATAGAGATGGGCGATGATGGCATATCCACTGTGACCGGCATTGGAACCATTACCTTTGAGAGGGAGTTAGGTAAAACATTTCTGTTGAAGGATGTTATGCATGTTCCAGGTTTGAACAAGAACTTGGTCTCGATTGCAATGTTGGAAGACAAAGTTTATGACGTTGTTTTCAGCGAGGGAAAAGATTTCCTTCAACATAAAACAATGAGTCAAACCAAGAGGATAGGGATTCGAGTTAAGAATATATACAAGCTGGAGGTATATGGCTGCACTGCAATGATGGGCAAACCAGAAGAAGTGGTTAGCCGGGATGAGGGCGAATTATGGCATAGGAGATTTGGCCATCTTCACCATGGCGCCTTGAAGATTTTGTAGCAGATTTCTACTAGAATTCCCAAGGGTACTCTTGCGTACTCAGATATTTGCAAGGGATGTAATATGGGTAAGTTTGTGAAGACCATCTTTCATGAGAAGGAGAATCATGTATTGTATGGTGTTGTATGCCATATGTCGATGTACGTGTTGTGATGTACACTATGTGTATGTGTACATCATTGAAGAGAATAAGAGGTATTGGGTGCTTTCCTAGTGTGGAAACTGATCAGGTGTGTGTACAGAAAGAATAAAGGCAGAAGTAAGGATCGATGAAGGATAAGTATTAAAATTTTATATTAGTTCTATTATGCATGTGATCTATGATTCTAACTTGTGATGGTTACATGTGATTTATTATTATGGTTTATGGTGATTTCATGGAACTCATGATTTTGATTTATGATGGTTATATCTTGAGCTAACCATATCTGATATGTTTATACATGATGATTTGATCAAACATCCTGTTTGACTTGTTGTGACAGGAACTAAACATGATTGCAAGTGAACCTTATTAATGAGCTACCAATGAGGTATGATTTGAAGTTATTTAAGTTTATTTTGAATATAATGGAAATTATGTGTTTGGTACAGGAAAGCATGTAATTCTCGATTTGGGATGGTTGAAATTGACTGAAAGATTTAGCAGAAAAAATAAAAGGAATTGAAATAGGCAACAATATGTTGGTGAAGCACTTTAAGAGTAGGGCCATTATGTGATACTGGTACCCAATATTGTCTATTGATTGCGATGATCACGCTATGACTAGTATGATGGTTTTGAGGTAGGGATATGCCTTTGTTTCTGTACCTTCCGATGTGAGGAATCCTTTCCATGGGATGGACTACCCAAGATAGGGGTGCCAGTGGAAGTTGGAAGGTGACTAGATTTTCTAAGGGACTGTGCAGCAAAGAAGGAAAGGCCAGGGATGGATTTTTTATTGTCATTAGAATTACTAGCTGGATTCATATGAAAACGAGTGTGCCCTGGAATAATGATCCGGTAATTGTTCACTAAGAGGAAAAGTGGCACAAGATTGTAGGGTTGGATATTGGATGCAACTTTGACCTTAACAGTGGATTCTGAACTTCCTCAAAAGGAGGTGAATACAAGTTTCTGCTTTGAGGATGGAGGTGCAAGCCTCTGGATTCCCTTGTTGATTGATACATTAATCATATCCTTTTATTTGTTGGTTGAGTAAATGTGTAAATGCGTATATGTGTATATATTATTGTAAATACTATATCAAGCTGGCTTATAAAGATCCAAATATGGTATGGTAATTTTTTGGTTGAAACAAATGTGCATGAGCATAAGGAGTTGTTATTGTTAATATTGTAGAAAGTTATGTTATAATAAAAGATATGTTTGTCATGTTTCAACAATGGTCATTGTAAATACTGAAAAGAGTTGTGTTATAAAACCCCATATACAATATATTTTATTTTTAGTGGTTTTTTGGTTTTTAGGTTGCAATGAAGATCAAGGATGGTGCTCCCCCAAGGGGGAGGGTTCTTTAATAGCCCTGGTAAAAATCCGTGTAAAAAAATATATAATACCACGGTTTATGAGACATGTATTCCAACCTAAATATTTATAAAATCATCCTAGAGGGTTTTGATTACGGTTTTTATAGCTAAAGGAAATTGGCAAAGCAAATGGAAAATTCTTCGGAAAGGCATGAGGCATTCATTGGAATTTTATTTATGAAAATAATGGAGAAGAGGAGAAAAGGAAGGTGAAAGGTCATAGGTTGCATGTGAGGAGGAAAATGAGGGGAAATAATGGAAAATGAAGAAATTAGAGGCATCATTGATTAAAAGGCTTCTCAACCTTAGTTGGCAATCTCTTGATCACATTTAAGTCTCTCATTCTATTACCTCTCTTTCTCATGCTCTTGGGAACTTATAGTATTATTGTATCACTCTTGGAGAGTGTGGTATTTTTGGAGATTTGGATCAAGGAAGCAAAGGAAGAGAAGTAAATCAGAAGACAACATCGATATCAATATCTACATCAGTTTCTTAGTGTAGGTACCAAATTTCATGTATGTTTTCCTCATTAGTTTTGGTGTGCATGGTGTATGCATGTCGATTTTCATAGCCTTTCCATTTCTTGGATAGCCATGGTGTTGTGGGTTGATTTCCATTGGTTTTTTTATGGTTGGTGCTCATGATTCATTTAGTTGTGGGTTGAGTTATTAGTTCCTAGGAACCTTCATTGGATAAATAATTTGAAAGCCCAACGGACAACTATGGGTTGAGTTACTAGTATTGGAAGCCTTGGCTAGAAAAACAAATTGAAATCCCTAAGCGGGTTGATTTACTAGTCTTGGAAGCTGTGGTTGGACAAATGAACTGGAAGCCCTGTATTAGTTGGGGTTGAGTTACTAGTCGCGTAAGCCCTAGTTGGAACAAACACTCTAGAGCCCCGAAACAACTTGGGTACAGATCAATCAATGATGGTTACTGATGTCTAACTGTGAGGTGGAATCACTAGTTTTGGGTTGACACGGTTTGGTTTCTGGAGCCCTGGCTTGGTGTTGATTGATTTTTTTGATAAATTCCCACATTCATGCTTGGAATATGGCACAGGGGTGATTAGATGAAGTAAGATTTGGCTAAGCAAATATATGGTCAGGTTTCCCTTATATACCTGCAACTATGACTCAAGAGGGTAAAAGTCCAACCCCCCTTCATGTTTCAGGGGTCTTGGAGGGTTGTTTACCTCCTAGAGGTGTTGTTGATGTTGTGTAAGGTATTTTTGTCATTTTTCCATTGCTTCCACTTAATTAAGGTCATATAGGAGGTTGAATATCACATTAGTAGCCTCTCATCACATGTTTACCCCGGTTGACAGGTTACTTGGGTAGATGTGGGAAGAGCTTGTTACATTTCAACATGTTATGGATTACATTTTTCATGACATTAACGACATTTCACATCCCTATTTGGATGATATCCCTTCTCATTCTAAACATCAGACTGATCACCCGATGCATCTTAGGTTTATTTTTCTCTATTGGAGACACTATAACATTCAACCTAACCCACATAAATGTGTGTTTTTCATTGTTGTTGTTCTAATTTTTTGGTTTTTCATTTCAAAACAAGGAATTTGTATTGATCTTATAAAATTACAAGTGATCATTGACTTTCCTGCAACTTCCTCTGTCATTCAGTTACAAAGACTCAAATGGAAAGCTAATTTCCTATGGAGGTTCATTGCTAATTACACAGAGTTGACCAAAGGATTCACTCATCTGCTGAAAAAATGGGTCCCATTCCTTTGGGACGAAGTTGCTCAAAAGGTGTTTGATGACCTAAAAGATGTAGTATTTTGAACATCTCTTTTATACACCCCTAGTTATCAGCACGACTATTTCTTGTATCTCACTCCTACCATTTCTACTATAACATGGTGTTGGTACAAGCATATGATATAGGGACTCTATATCCCATTTATTATCTGATTCAAAACCTTAACGATATAGAAATAATATATGCTCATGTAGAAAAGCTAGGTTTGGAGGTCATTTAATCCATCCAAAGTTTTCATCATTGCATTTTTCTTTGGAAAAATATGGCCATTTCAAATTGCAAGGCTATGACATATATCTTGTCATGTTAATTGCTAGGGGGAAGTAATCTAACTGGATTTTTATTTTGTAAGAGTTCAACCTCGATTTCATCAAGTCCAAGTCAAATAAATCCCTATTTTTCGCCAATCTAACGTGCGACCTTCCTTACCTTGATTCTGAATATGCATCTGAAGATTCTATCCTTGATGAGTGAATGCATCTCATTTCGTCATCTAACCCCTAGTATGATGATTTTATGATCTATCTCCAAAGCCATACTTTCTAACCCAATAACTCTTGCTCCATACAGTCACATATTCGATACCAATTCCAAACTTATGTTAGTATCAGTGACACCCTTTACCGTCATTGTATTGATATAGTTTTATAGAGGTTCCTCACCCTTGAGGAGTCCAAGAAAGTCCTTAATTAATCCCACATGGGGGCATGTGATATAGATTTATCTCGTTACACTACTGCACAGAAGATCTTATGTCCTGGTTACTTTTGGCCTACCTATATTTCGCGAACACATCCTCATCATCTAGAGCTATCATGGATCCCATATCTACGATCGTAAGATTCGTGCTCTGACTACTCCATTTCATTATGTTATCTCTTATGGCCCCTTTTCTAAATATGGTATCTAATTTATTACATGTAACCCTCACTCGACCAAGGGGCATGGTTGTATCATTTTCGTTGTAGACTACTTTACTAAATGGGCCGAGGATATGGATACATATAACAACATTGGTGAAAGAGTTGCATAGTTTTTCTTCAATCATGTTATTTCTAGATTTGGTGTTCAACATGCGATAGTTATAAATAACAAAAATAATTTATGAAATCATATGATGACTGAACTAACTGATAAGCTGGGAATTTCCCATGAAAATTCCACTTCCTACTATCCTCAGTCTAGTGGACAAGTTGAGGTTGTAAAAAGAGTTCTTAATAATATCCTTCAATGTATGGTAGGAGGAAAAAAATCAAACTAGAACTTGCTTATATGCGTTGCCTTGTGGGAATACCAAACCTTAGTTAGGACTATGACTGGATTCACACCCTTTCAATTGGTCTAGGGTATGGAATCAATCCTCCCCATCGATTGTGAAATTTCATTGTTAAAACTAGTGTTGAACTTCTTCTTTCCACTTCGATAGAGGAAGAGCATATTTTACATCTAACTCATTTGGATGAAACCCAACATGATTTTTATTTATCCAATTAAGCTCATAACAGACACGTCAAGAAGAAATATCATAAAAATGACAAGCCCTGTGTCTTCTCGGAAGGGGATCTAGTTCTCTTATATGACATGGAGGATGATAAGTTAGGTCCAGGAAACTTCCAACCTATGTTGTTTAGTTCAAACGTTCTCAAGAGAGTCCTTGAAAAAGGAGTCTATGAGTTAGTATACTTCAATGGAATTCTATTATCATAGCCTAGGAATTGGATATACCTAAAAAAAACTATGCTTTATCTCCTTCGTAGTACATTATGTACATATTGTCTATAGGTGTGTTGAGTGTGTTTGTAGTGTGTCTTTTCATAGTTTCCCATGGTTTATGTTGATCCCATTTCCATATTTTTTGCATATGTTGATATATCTTGAGCCACATATTGACTATTACATAGGTGATATTTGTAGTACTCAGAACATATATTCCAGAGAATGATCTTTCTTTGCTCCAAATGGAAAGCTAGTGATTATGTAAGGGATTTGCATTGGTTGCTCTACTAAAAACATCATTGAGTATAGCGCAGTGGTTGAGCTACTATTTGATTTTATTTTACATGTTTTCTACCATTTAGTCATCAGGTTTTACTCACAACTTATAGTACTACAACTTGCTAATATCTATTTAGTTAGAAATCCCATAATCCTTTGCATGGTTTTGAGAGTACATCTTCTAGAAAGACATTTTGATTTCATACAATAGGGAAATGTTTCTAGAAATAGAAACACATTGAGAGACACCCTAATTAATTAAATTTTAGATAGAGATTTGTGATAAATGTAAATAAGTTTCAATTCACATCACATCATATTTAAAGCATAATAGGAACTAGGAAACACTAGAAATATGTATACCTATTAGACTTGTTTTTACAAACAATTGTGCCCCAAGACATATATGACTATTTCGGCCATGTGAAAAACTACATACAAATATCTAAGTAGACAAACTAATGTTTCTCATGATAAAATTACAATGCACAAGCTATCTTGAGGAGTAATTGGCCATTATGGCTTGGAACTCCGATAGTGTGTCGTTGAAGTCACATGGGAACCTAGTCGACCATGATCTCATCAATCCCATGTGGCAGAACGTCCATGTGGTGCTCTAACTCTCATAGGATATCAACTACCTAAAGATGTTGTAGTTCATCACGTCCTACCACAGTGATGAAAAGTGAAACCCACTATAAGCAGGTTCACGTTTCATTTCACCATATGAACCTGCAACCTCAAAATTTAAAGTCAAGATACAGATTCATAACCCTGAAAAAGTATCTTGGGACCTGTGGGTTATGGGCCCATTATGCTTCCTTAGCTACACTCCAACGTCTAAATATATAAACACATGTATCGGAAGAAATTTAAATAGAACCCATTGTCTTGGACTCAATACATGCGACCCTCTTTTATGGTTTAATATCAGAATTAAAATAAAACAGAGATTTTCAAAATCCCTTAACCAAAAATGATGGCCCACCTCACTCGCTTGAAATCCTGGAACCTTTCCTGCCGAGTTTAAAGTCTCTACGAGTTTACTGTATGATGGCTTAAAATCAAAATCTAATCCTTCACACAGGATTAATATGCAGGAAATTCATAACCAAAGAATGTGTATTCAAGTGCGTTCAGTTCAAGACAGGCATATATAACACAACCACCCTCTTTGTTGTTTATAACCCAACAAAATATGGATCGATTTTGTTGATTTCACGTAGGAAACAAGATTTTATGGTACGACCTTTTATTCAGAGCTTTAATATTCTTAACTCGCCGTAATCTACAATAATCTCACGCTTATGACAATATTTTACTGGATAACACTAATTTAATAATTGAAACGAAATCATGAATAAAACAACTCATACACAGATATCTACACATAACAATATATTTCTATTATATACTAAACTCAATTACAAGTTAAGGTGTTTCAGCCTTAATCCGAATTCTTCAAGCTTCTACATCTTATTCGCTCCTCTCTACGCATTACAAACTCATCGTTTACATAGAAATTACTAAAGATCATGAATCGGTTAAGATGCACAAATTTGTCCTGAGCTTTCTCAAACGAACCCTTAATAATCTATTGCACACACCTAGCAGGTCATCTCACTCAATCAGTTACAAAAATTCAGTATCGGTTTTAACAAATTTTCCCCAATTTTGTGTGACTGTTCGCATACACATATTTTTAGCTTCAGATTCAAATTTGAATTCAAATCTGCTCAGATGCCCCTGCACCAGACTCCCAAGGCACAAAAATTTATGATCTCCTAGTGATATGTCTTCTTTACTGTCAGCAATTCTACCCATGTCACCTGTGGAACTACTCCTTGTGATCTTCCTATAAGAATATGCTTGAACAATTATACCCACA
Source organism: Pinus albicaulis (assembly GCA_034641835.2). Lineage (NCBI taxonomy): Eukaryota > Viridiplantae > Streptophyta > Pinopsida > Pinales > Pinaceae > Pinus > Pinus albicaulis. Next base: position 1,423,388,760 of record CM076570.1, read on the forward strand.
TCCTCTGTGGAATTTTCCTCTGTGAGCTGCAACAAAACCTCTGCAATAGCAAGTCCTCCCTGCTGCCGCTAGAAAATTTGGCGGAATTTCTGACATCCAATTCGTCGCTATTCCGACACATCCAATTCGTCGCTATTCCGACACATAGTCGTCGCAACAGCGACAGTTCGAGGATGGGAAAAACGTGGTTTGCGATACCGTCACAATTTTGACGCACTTAAAAAGTGTCACACTACCGACCCTTTTTCCGTGACTTCCAAACAGGCGTCGATCTTCCGACGTTTCCCAAACCGTCGCGCTTCCGACATTTGTAAACTGTCACACTTCTGAAGAAATGTGGTCCGATGTTTTGAACATCGCTCTTCCAACATTTGTAAACTGTCGCAATTCCGACGAAATGTGGTCCGGTGTTTGTAAACTGTCGCAATTCCGACGCTTACAAGGCGTCGGTATACCGACGACGGGTTCAATTTAAAAAAAAAGTGAAACCATCAAGCAGGGACGGATAATTCTGATAAATTTATTTATGAATTATTGGGATTCTAATGGCGAATGAAATATTAATATAATAAACCACCCCGCAGCGCTTCGACTATAAACAATCATTTTTTTTCACAAGAGAAAAAACGTTGTTTTGAATATATTATATGAAGTAAAACAGTCCATGAAGTCATTACATTTTCACATCTGAAGATTGGAACCCAAATATCCATCGAGAAAAGTGGAAGTCCCACCCCAGACAATGATAGAAAAATACCCCATGTCACATACAGCGACTTGATATAAAACCCAGTAACGGTCCACATGGAGATTATCGACAATCTGAGAAAGCATCCAAATATGCCCGAGGCATCTATAAGAAAGTGAAATAGCAGTATGTAGAATAGTAAAGCAACAGATAGAGTACCGACATCCATTGTTTCAAATACAAATTAAAGTACCCAAAATCCTTGAACAGAGAAAAACGCTAATCATGTGAGGAGTGTGATATGTCCAAAATATAAAAAGACCATCAGACCATATCAATAAACCAACAACATAGACCAGCATCGCTAGTTTTGAAGGCAGAGTGATAAACATTAATCATTTTTTTTTCAAAAGAGAAAAAACGTTGTTTTGAATATATTATATGAAGTAAAACAGTCCATGAAGTCATTACATTTTCACATCTGAAGATTGGAACCCGAATATCCATCTAGAAAAGTGGAAGTCCCACCCCAGACAATGATAGAAAAATACCCCATGTCACATACAGGGACATGATATAAAATCCAGTAACGGTCCACATGGAGATTATCGACAATATGAGAAAGCATCCAAATATGCCCGAGGCATCTATAAGAAAGTGAAATAGCAGTATGTAGAATAGTAAAGCAACAGATAGAGTACCGACGTCCATTGTTCCAAATACAAATTAAAGTACCCAAAATCCTTGAACGGAGAAAAATGCTAATCATGTGAGGAGTGTGATATGTCCAAAATATAAAAAGACCATCAGACCATATCAATAAACCAGCAACATAGACCAACATCGCTAGTTTTGAAGGCAGAGTGATAAACATTAATCATTTTTTTTTCACAAGAGAAAAAACGTTGTTTTGAATATATTATATGAAGTAAAGCAGTCCATGAAGTCATTACATTTTCACATCTGAAGATTGGAACCCAAATATCCATCCAGAAAAGTGGAAGTCCCACCCCAGACAATGATAGAAAAATACCCCATGTCACATACAGGGACATGATATAAAACCCAGTAACGGTGCACATGGAGATTATCGACAATCTGAGAAAGCATCCAAATATGCCCGAGGCATCTATAAGAAAGTGAAATAGTAGTATGTAGAATAGTAAAGCAACAGATAGAGTACCGACGTCCATTGTTCCAAATACAAATTAAAGTACCCAAAATCCTTGAACAGAGAAAAATGCTAATCATGTGAGGAGTGTGATATGTCCAAAATATAAAAATACCACCATACCATATCAATAAATCAACATCGCTAGTTTTGAAGGCAGAGTGATAACCTGTCCACACATAAACTAGTATCATAAAGCAGATACAGGAAATGTGCAGAGACATGTACTGTTGATATACGCCTCACACAAAAAGCATCCATGATAGAGAAAAAATATGTATAAACCC